>CANJKZ010000719.1:2045000-2300000 GCA_947471745.1 Closterium sp. Naga37s-1 | reverse complement strand
AAGTGGGCTGATTTACGGTGCATTCCTGAATCGACACAAATGTCTTAATCACTTTGTGACACCCAAACACAACATAAACTATAGTATGTCCCAAATGCGAGTCGCCTTTCAGCAACCATTACTGTATTTTTCATTGGTCATGGTGAAACGTGCTGACGTCGCTGACGAATTGTGAATCGACTCGTCATTGTCAAAAACTCGCACGCGGTTCGAAATGTCAATGCACTTGGACAGCCTGCAACGCCAATTTCACGCGGGAAAAAATCCCGCGCGTCGAACAAATCCTAGCCAAGCGGTTGAAGAAACGGGTGTACAGTCAAATGAGTCACCCAATCAAATGCGCCCAACTGCGAATTCCACCTGGTCGCCTAGTGTCGCGATCTTAAAATAGGTTAGGAACAAGTGTCGAGAGAATTGTGTGAGTGAGTGGGAACAATGAGATACAAGTGTCGACCTAGAGAATGTTGTACCCTTTAGAGGGCAACTCACAGTAGCCTAGAATAACTAACATCTAGAACATATAAACATTTGACACACCCCCATAGGCTAAGTGAGGGGCATCAAATCAACCAAGGGAAACAAACGGTCACAAGACCAGTCAAGAGAAGGAACACTGCAAGCTCAGGGTGGATCACGAAGTCACCATACAATTTGAGCACAAGCAAAGGGCCACAAGGCCTGTTCAAGAGTTCAGAATATGTATAGATACAGGAACAAGCAGAGCAAGCAACAAGAAGCAAGTCTACAGTAACCGAACACCAGCGTCAACAAGCCCCAACTGCACACAGAACCTGTGGTGGTCACCAGGCGCCAAGGCCTTGGTGAAGACGTCGGCAGTGTTGGCCTCTGAGGCCACAAAGTCCAAGCGTGCCTGGCCGCGTCACTGCAAATCTCGTAGGAGGAAGTACCCCACGTCAATATGTTTCACCCTGCTCTCCAGTCAAGGCTCTCGACACAGGAGGATCATGGCCTTGTTGTTAGCGTAAAAGGTCGGTGCAGAGCGAGGCCGCTCACCAAGGTCGGCGAGCAAGAAAGTCAACCAACGAAGCTCCTGTGCCGCCATAGCACCAGCATAGATCTCTGCCTCTGCACTGGACGAAGCCACGGACGACAACCGTGTAGACCTCCACGACACAGCACCAGCACCAAGACTGAAACAGTAACCCTGAGTCGAACAATGAGTCTCCACGTCGTCAGCGTAGGAAGAGTCGCAGTGACCGGTCAACACAACTGGCTGTGTCCCTCCAAGCACAAGCCCCATGCCTGATGTAGTCGCCAGGTACTTCGCCACCCTCACAGCTGCTGTCCAGTGAATAGGACAGTGTCTCCCAGTCGCAACAAAGCGAGAGAGGACGATGAGGGGAAAGGCGAGGTCCGGCCGAGTACAAATCATCAGGTACATGAGGCAGCCCACAAGCTCTGCGTAGGGGCCACTAGACTCAAAGGACCAGTGAGTCGGTGGTCAACGGCAAGAGGTGTGGGCTGTGTGGTGGAGAACTGAAACCCGAACCGCCGAAGGACCTGTTGCACCATGTGTGACTGAGTCAGTGTGATGGTGCGAGCGGCTCTGTCCCTGGTGATTTGCAGGCCAAGGTAGCGCTGCAGTTCACCTAGGTCAGTGCACTTGTGTCTCTTTGGCAGTTTGGACTTCACCTGAGCCAGAGCTGCCCTGTCTGCTATGGCAAAGACCAAGTCGTCGACGTACACTAGTATAAAGAAAGGAGTGGAACCAGTGCGAACAAACAGCGACGGGTCGGCAGAGGAAGGACAAAACCCAAGGTCACGAAGCGTGGAGCGGAGAGTGTCGGGCCACTGACGGGGCGACTGGCGGAGACCGTAGACTGGTTGCCTCAGGCTCCACTGGGTCCCAGGTGGGAAGGTGTCAGTGAAGCCAGGAGGACGGCGCAGCCAGATCTCCTCATGCAGTCGGCCCTGGAGAAACGCAGTGGAGAAGTCAAGGGAGTGCAGCTCGTAGTCTCGTTGTGCTGCTACGTGCAGTAACACCCGAAGAGTAGTCATTTTCAGGGTCGGGGCGAAGGTATGGAAGAAGTCAACTCCCTCACGCTGACTGAACCCCCTAGCCACGTAGCGCGCCTTGAACACAGGCGGTGAACCAGGCGGCCGCTTCACCTTGAAGAGCCACATGCCATCGACAACGTTCGCCTTGGGAGGGGGAACTGCGTCGACGTACGTGCCTGTGGATCTCCAAGACGCTAACTCTGCATCCATAGCCGCTTTCCACTGAGATGCCCGCTTCCCTGACACTGCCTCACGGTACGTGCGAGGTGTTGGCATGTCAAGGGCGTCGGGGTCTCCCTCAAGGGAAAGCAGCATGGCGCATAGAGAGGGGGAAGCGGCTGCTAAGAACTCCAGCGCAAACTGCCTGTCCTCTAGGACGTCACAGCCAAGGGCAGACTCACCCCCGACGGACAGAGGACGGGGAGGTGGAGCAGCCACCACACGCGTGGCGTAGTCAAGACGGTGGGTGGAAGAAAATTCAGCGACAGTGGCAGTAAGAGCCGACGACGGAGGGGCACGAGGGTCGGTGACAAGAGAGGCGAGAACACGGGAGACAACAGGGCGTGCAGCACGGTAGTAGTCAGTGATAGGGTGAGAGGAAGCGGTGAGAGTCGACTGAGGAGGTGAGGGGAGAAAAGACACAGGTGGAGAACGACGAGGAGGAGAACGAAACAAGACAGTGCGGAGGTCGGCAAGAGGAGACGAGGGCCGAGCACGCGAAGGAAAACGACTGGTCCAGTCGTGTGGGACAACAGGAGGAGACGACTGTGACTGAGGAGGAGAGAAAACAGCCGGAGTCGAGTCCGGAGGAGGAAACGTAGGACCGTACGCAGTAGGTGACTGGGAGTGGACAGGAGGAGAGGAAGGAAGACCAAGGGCCCGACGGCCACTCACTGGAGGGAACAGCTGCTGCAAAGGTGGCGGCTGCGGCGTCTGCTGCTGCTGCGGCTGCTGCGACTGGTGCTGCTGGTCCAACTGCTGCAGCTCCTGCCTCTCCTGCTCCACCCGCTCCTGCTCCTCGCGCTCAAGCTGGCGAAGGGCCTGGAAACGGGTGTCGTGGTGGTGGGGACGTGCAGTGGGCGACGTAGTAGGCGAGCCTCCAGCTCCCGTCTCCTCAGTACCAGCACCTCCAGCGTCAGTACCTCCTGCTCCAGCACCCCCAGAATTAGCACCTCCAGTGCCAGTACCTCCAGCACCAGCACCCCCAGAACTAGTGCCTCCAGTGCCAGCACCTCCAGAATTAGCACCTCCAGTGCCAGCACCTTCAGCTCCAGCACCCCCAGAACTAGCATCTCCAGTGCCAGAACCTCCAGCTCCAGCACCCCCAGAGCTAGCGCCATCTGCGCCAGCACCTCCAGCTCCAGCACCCCTTGAACTAGCACCCCCAGACCGAGTACCGCCAGTGGCTACACCTCCAGCTCCAACACCAACCGAGTCTAAAGTAACCTGTCGCGGAAGTGCCGAAGGGTGCTGAAGGGACTGTGAGGAGGACTGCGGGGAGGGAGACGCTACCTGACGCGCGACCGAGGGAGAGGGGTAGCGTGAGACACACCTGACGGGGCAGGACAGGGGGGGGCGGGGGTACCGGAGGAGCGGGAGCAGGGGGAGGAGAGGGTGCGAGGAAGAGGGGGGGAGGGGGAACCGGGAGACCTCGACAGGGGTACCGGATGTAGTAGGACACTGACTCATCAAACCGGACGTCACGAGAGTCTAGAAACCGGTGGAGGGGCGGGTGGTAAAAGGAGTAGTCGGGAGAGCCCACCGGGAAACCAAGGAAGACACAGGGGATGGCGCGAGCCGAGAGCTTGTCCGCAGAGGTGTCGCGGACAAGCGCAAGGCAGCCCCAGACGTGAAAGGCCGACCCAACACCAGGGGACCTAGTCCAAAGACTGGTCGGTGAAACCTCTGGCCATGAGACACGCGGCTGGAGGTTCAGCTGGTGCGCGGCGTAGCGCAGCGTGTAGGGCCACAGAAAATGGGGCGCACGGGCATGGATCATGGACGTGCGGGCGATGTCCATGACCAAGCCAATGTGGCACTCAGCAATCCCATTCTAGTGTGGGGACTCCGGCAGCGTCCAGGTTTGTTTCATGCCCTGCTCGCCGCTGAACCCGGCAAGGACGCCGGAGCGAAACTCAACCCCACGGTCGGAGTGGAGACAACGGACACGACTACCAAGAGTGCCCTCAGTGGCCAGAAGCCACCGGATCAGCGTAGAAGTCACCTCGGACTTCTTCGCGAGAGGAAACACAATGGTGTACCTGGAGTAGTCGTCAACGACCACTAGAAAGTAGCGCTCCCTCTCAGGTCCCAGCGTAGGGGCAGGGCCCCAGACGTCCAGGTGGAGAGTCTAGAAAGGAGCAGTGGCCGGACGAAGGGAGGAGGAGTGCGGAGTGGCGCGCAGGCGGCCGGCGACGCAAGGAGTGCAGTGTGGGGCAAGCGAGGGAGGGAGCGACGAAAAGACGCGCAGGAGACCTGAGACAAGACTGTGACTGGCCATGCTGCGGAGTCGGGGGTGCGACAGGTGGCCAAGGCGGTGGTGCCACAAGACGGTCGGGTGGGCGAGGGACCGACAGGAGCAAGACGCTGCAACATGACCAGACACCACTACATGACCACACACAGCAACTGGACTAGACACTGGGACCTGAGGGGACCCAGCGATCTGAACGGAGGAAGTAACCGGGGAGCGCTCGGTGTGGAGAACGTAGAGACCAGAGCGGGACTCCCTGGTGAACGTGGCTAGAACAGCACCTGTAGCGGCGTCTGTACATACCGCAGTCCTCCCACCCCCCACAAAAGTAACGGTGATCCCCCTGTCCTGGAGGTATCCAACACCCACCAAGTTCCGAGTGAACGAGGGGATGTGGAGGCTGCGCAGGACACCAGAGGGGACCACAGGGCACGGGAGGGTGGTGGAGCTGCGCGCAACGGCTGGTCCTGAAGAAGAATCAGCCAGAGCTACCGGAACGGGGGCAAGGAGTGGTGTGAGGGTCGTGTGGTCGCGGAAGAAACACTGCGACGCGCCAGAGTCCATCATGAACGACAGAGACGCCTCAGCCGGAGGCGTGGCAGGCCCGGAGGCTACACAAGCACCTAGAGCAGAGACACAAGCACCTAGACTAGAGAGGCACAGGTCTACACTAACAGGAGGCAAGCATCCTAGACTACGAACACGCGAGCACACATATCTATCAGCACTATAGTCAACATCAGCATACAAAGCATACTGACGAGCATCGTCCATAGACAGTTCAAATACAGGAATCTTACGAGCTAGCAGGCGAGCCCAGCGCGGGGTGGTCGCCTCAGGACCCCAGCGTGCACGGTAGTGGTCGTCGAGGCGGCGGAAGAACCGCACTGCAGAGTGGTCGTCGCAGCCACAGACACAGGGACTGCCCAGTCCGATGACGAACCGGTGGTCGCAGGGGCCGGTGTCGCGCCGCGGGGGGCGAGGGGCCCAGCTGGTAGTGCTGCTGCTGCGGCCAGTGCTCCCGGGTCCTCCAGGTCCCCACTGTGGCGGAGGGCCCCAGTGCTGCTGCAGACCCCACTGCAGTGGGGGTCCCCATGACTGAAACTGCTGTGGTGCCTGCCACTGCTGCTGTCCCTGCTGTTGCTGCTGTCTCTGCTGTGGCTGCTGCTGCTGTGGCTGCTGCTGCTGGGGCCCCGCACCATCGCTGGTCGAACCTCCTCCAGCATGCGGGTCAGCACCTCCTCCAGAGCTCCCTATGCCTGGGGCACCACCGCCACCACTGCCACCCTCAGGGCCGCCTCCACCACCGCCACCTCCTCCACCGCCGCCACCCCCCTTCCCCCCTTTGTTGCCTCCCTTGCCCCGTTTCTGCCTGTCAGCGACAGAAATAGCTACAGTGTCTTCAGAGACCGACACAGCAGCAGAGGCACGAGTAGCAGTGAAGGTAGGAAGCTGGGGGACAGCATACCCCTCAAACAGACGAAGGGCAACTGCGTCAGTGGCTGAGGCAACAGAGAGGAGGTTGTTCTCGATCTTCCCGAGAGTGGTCTCAAGATGATCAATCGTAAGCTCACTGGGGTGCTGCTGGAGAAGTGCGTCATGGGCAATAGAGAGGCGGTCAGGGAGACGAGTGACTACCCAGTGGACGGTGATCCAGATAGGAGGAGGGGCAACAAGAAGCTGAGCCTCATTTCAAGTTGCTCGGTAGCTAGCGACAAGGGAGCGCAAGTGTCTGGCTAGGTCAGAGACAGTCGCAAACGAGCCGAGGTCGGGAAACACGAACGGCATGAGGATGCGGCTGAGGGAGGCAGAGGAAGGGGTGGAATAGCGCGCAGAAATGGCATCATACACCTCCTTCGCAGTCTCTACCAGGTCGAAGTGAGCGGCCTCAGTCGGTGGAAGGAGCTCGGTCAGCGCGACTGCAGCCGCAGCGTCACGGGAGTCCCAAACGTCCCGCGCCAAGACGAGACGAGCGTAGTCCGCCTGTGCCTCCGGAGTCGGAGGGGGGGGGGGGGAGATAGCGCTGAGTCTGGCGGAGCCAGGTGCCGAACACTATCGGGCGCCCCTCTGCATCGAAACGAAGGCGGCGGGAGGAGTCCATATTGGACGCTAGGCTAGGAGCAGCTGGAGCACGGAGCAAACGGAGCTAGGAGCGAGGAGCGCCAGGTGGGACTAGGCGAGTTACTACCGGAGCACGGAGGAAAACTGAGCTAGGAACGCCAGTCTAGTAACGAACGGAGTTGGGAGCTAGCTGAGCTAGGAGCAGACGGCTGGAGGAGGCAGGGCTGACGAGCCGATCGAGGAGCCAGAGAGTCGTTCGAGGGGCTGGCGGAGCGAGGAGAGACCTAGCTAACAACGAACATAAGGACTAGCCTAAACAGCTAAGCGGAGCGGCCTCCAGCCGCGACGGTGCGAAACACTGTGAGTATGAGTGACGCGAGTGTCGAACCAATGGAGGTCGGGTGGTTTTGGGTGATGTGCGCGCGTGATGAGGGGCTGTGAGCGGTTGGAAGGGGTTGTGAGCGGTTGGAAGGGGCTGTGAGCGGTTCGAAGGGGCTGTGAGCAGTTGGAAGGGGCTGTGAGTGGTTCGAAGGGGCTGTGAGCGGTTGAAAGGGGCTGTGGGCGGGTGGGAGGGGCTAGCTGGCGGCTAGCTGCTGATGGCGGCTAGTTGCTGGCGGCTAGCTGCTGCTGGCGGCGAGCTGCTGGCGGCTAGCTGCTGCCTAGCCGTGCTGCTGGAGTAACACGCGCTGCTGCCTAGCCGTGCCGCTACAGCAATGTACGCGCTGTTGCAGCAATGCACGTGCTACTGCAGCAATGCACGCGCTGCTGCTGCAATGCGAGCGCTGCTGTTGCAATGCGCGTGCTGCAGTGGCGTGCGCGGCTGCCGCTAGCTAACGTGCGCGCTGCTGCTGCTGGTGCGTGTGTGCCTGCTGCGTGCACGCGCGGCTGTTGCGGGCTAAGCACGACTACGCGGGCCCGCCGGAGGGGGGAGGGGGTCCCTTCTGGAGCGCGACGAAATGAGGGGCCAGCGGGGCCCTTTAGACGCGACTAAAAACGAGGCCCGAGGGGGCCTTTGAACGCGACGAAAACGAGGTCCGCGGGGGCCGTCCTACCCGCGACAAAACGGAGCCTAAGAGACGGGCGCCTCGGGACCGGCTAAGGGAGGGAGCGGAAGCGTGGGAGGGAGAAAAATTACCTATTCTAATACCATCTTGAAATAGGCTAGGAACAAGTGTTGAGAGAATTGTGTGAGTGAGTGGGAACAATGAGATACAAGTGTCGACCTAGAGGATGTTGTACCGTCATACCCCGGATATATCCCCATGGGGGGCAATAATAAAACAGGTTGTTTTTGGGGGGTGGGCTTATAATCGAGTAAATTTATAAGCGCCGGCGTTTATAAAATGACATATCTGTTTTTTTATATTTTTTAACACCAAACTGTAGATCTCATGCTTGCCTTTTCAATCGAGTAGAAGTTACATGGGGTCGTCTGTGAAATTCTCACGCGCGCAGGGAGATACACCAAATGTGACTCACATCCAGCTCCTGACAGCTCCTGACAGCTCCTGACAGCTCCTGCTGACTGGACCCGCATCCAGTGCAAGGTTCGAATGTGAAAGGAACCGAATATGCAACACATCCGTCTGCTAAAGTAAAAATCGTTACAGCGTTTTGAACACATTTCAAAATTTAAAGTTTACCTGCGCTTGTAATAAAACAAGTTTTTTTCAGGGGGTGCGCTTATAATCGAGCAGGGGATATAAGCGCCACACGTCAATTAAAAGCGCCAGGCGCTTATCCGAGGGTGGCGCTTATATCCGGGGTATGACGGTACCCTTTAGACGGCAACTCACTGTAGCCTGGAATAACTAACATCTAGAACATATAAACATTTGACACGCGATACACACGATTCTCGGCATTTCGCAAATTTCGTCAACGTCACACCTACCAAAAAAGGGCTTATAAAAAATTTGTAACTCCCCGTTGACGGTTTAACTTCGGTCTCTTCTGTTTGACTTCGGTGTCAGATTTATATGACATAGCTACTGTAGGCTATAGTGGGGTAGCACATATGGGGTACAGTTTTCTAGGGTTTACATTTTGTACCCAACTTTCCCTTAGTCATTTCTCATTCCTCGTTTCTTCTCATGGTATCGAGCAGGTTCCCTAGTGGGAACGATTCCTAGGGCCCACCACCACGAATTTTTTTTTTCCTGCCCGGAGCGCGCTTCGCTCCGGCCCGAGTCGCGCCCTGTGTGCTCTCCCTACCGTCGCGCCCTCGCTAGGCCCCTCACGGCCCCGTCGCGTCGCCCTTAGCGGCCCTCTCACGGCTCCCTAGCGCCGCCCTTACGGCTCGTCGCGCCGCCCTTACGGCCCGTCGCGCCGCCCTTACGGCCCGTCGCGCCCGTCGCGCCGCCCTCACGGCCCCTCGTGCCGCCCTTACGCCCCGTCGCGCCGCCCTTACGGCCCGTCGCGCCCGTCGCGCCGCCCTCACGGCCCCTCGTGCCGACCTTACGGCCCCCCGTGCCGCCCTTACGGCCCCTCGCGCTACCCTTACGGGCCCTCCCGCGGCCCCTTCGGCCCCTCCCGTCGCCAGTCGGCCCCTTACGGCCCCCCCTCGCGGCCCCTCGAGCCGCCTTCCGCGGCCTTCTCACGGCCTGTCGCCGCCCTCGACGGCCCCTCGTGGCGCCCTTCACGGCCTCTCCGCCGCTCTTCGCGGCCCCTAGCGGCCGGCAGCCGCCGTCCCTGAGGCAGCAGCCGCAGCCGTCTCTGCAGCAGCAGTCGCCACAGCTTCTGCGACTGCTGCCGCGGTCGTCACCAACCACACCCGCCGCCGAGCCGCCCAGCAGCCGAGCACCCGAGCCGCCGAGCCGTCCTGCAGCCGAGCAGCCGAGCCGCCGAGCCGCCGAGCCGCCCAGCAGCCGACCGCCGAACCGCCCGGGCCGCCGAGTTGCCGAGCCGCCCGAGCCGCCCGAGCCGCCCGAGCCGCCGAGCCGCCCGAGCCGCCGTCCTGCCGAGCCACCGAGCCGCCGAGCCGCCCGAGCCGCCCTGTCCAGTAGGCAGCGCCTCTATCACTGCACTGCCCTTACCCTACTGTTCACACTGCTAGTCTACTGCTGTCATGGCTACCCCTAGTGTCCTCGCCTTTGACGCTGAGGGTCGGGCCATTGACTTTGACGTCTGGGTAGATGACCTGCAGCTTTTCTTACAGTGCGATAGGGCAGACGGTCTCTCCCTCTTTGACCTCACCTCTGGTGCCTCTCCTGCCCCTGCTGCTGATGCCGACGCCACTGTTCGCTCACAGTGGGCCACACGCGATGCTGCTGCACGTCTAGCTGTGCGTCGCCACCTGCCTACCTCTGAGCGTGCGCACTTTAGCCAGTACAAGAGTGCTCACACCTTGTACGACGCTGTAGTTGCGCGCTACTCCTCCCCTGCCACTGCTGCACTGAGCCGCCTCATGCTACCGTACCTCTTCCCTGACCTTGCTGCCTTTCCCACAGTCGCTGACCTCATTACGCACCTCCGCACTAGTGACACTCGCTACCGCGCTGCGCTTCCTGCTGAGTTCTGCGCCAAGAACCCCCCCCCCATGTACATCACCCTCTACTACATAGTCACCCGGCTCCCTGACTCCCTTCGTGTAGTCAGGGACCACTTCCTCTCAGTTTGCCCCACCACTCTCACCGTTGACCTCCTCGAGAAGGCCCTCCTAGCAGCAGAGAAGAGCATAGTCGCTGTAGGAGCCTCTCGTGGTGACCCTCGCACCCCCGTCTTTGAGGGGTGTTCCCCCTCCCCCCTTTTGCCCTCTGTTGCCTCTGCTGCTGCGGCCGACCTCGTTGGTCTCGAGTCGGTCGGCGCTGCGTCTGCCCCGAGCGGGAGACGCCGCACCGGCAAGGGCAAGGGGGGCAAGGGTGCTGGAGGGGCTGGCGGGGGTGGCGGAGGTGGCGGTGGCGGCAGTGGAGGGGGTGGGGGTGGTGGTGGGAGTGGTGGCGGGGGTGGAGGTGTCGGTGGCGGCAGTGGAGGCGGAGGCGGCGGCGGCGGTGGCGGTGGGAGCGGAGGTGGCGGAGGTGGCGGCGGTGGAGGAGGCGGCGGCGGAGGAGGTGGAGCTGGTCGGGGTGGCGCTGGGCAGAGGGTCGGCTCCGGTGGTGGTCAGCGCCAGCAGCAGCAGCAGCAGCGGCAGCAGCGCACTCGTGGCATCCCCCCCCCTCAGCAGCTCCGTGAGTGGTACGCTGCACGCCAGCGGGGTGGGGGTACTGGTCCGTGCACCTACGTCCTACGCACCGGCGACCGCGCGGGTGAGCAGTGCGGGGGTGCGCACTCCACCCAGCGCTGCTTTGGCCGCCTGACGGACGCTTGGTGTCACCAGTTCCCTGAGGCCACTGAGATCCCCCGCTGGGGCGAGCTGTCTAGGGCGGGTGTAGCTGTCTTTGACCTTGACTTTGATGCTATTCTTGCTGCCATGTATGCTGTGACTATTAGTGATGAGGGTGACTGTTACCGGTGTTTTCCGCCCGACCCGGGCATTGAGACTGCTGCTCTAGGTACTGGTGAGGCTGCTGCTCTAGGTGCTAGCGAGGCTGCTGCTCTAGGTGCTCGTGCGTCTGCTCACTCAGGTGCTGGTGAGTCTGCTCTCTCAGGTACTGCGTCGGCTTCGGCCTCCCACACCTTCACCCTTGACTCGGGGGCTTCTCGCTCCTTCTTTCGAGACCGCACCACACTCACGCCGCTTGGCCGGCCAGTTGCAGTCTCTCTGGCAGACCCCTCTGGGGGTCTTGTCCTTGCTCACTTCTCCACTGTCCTCCCGTGTCCGGCGGCCCCCTCTGGCACCCTGTCTGGTCTTTACCTCCCCTCGTTCTCTACGAACTTGGTGAGTGGTGCTGACCTACAGGATGCGGGGGTTCACCAGTTCACTCCTGCGAGTCAGCGGGTGACCCACTGCACGGACGCTCGGACAGGCCGACACCTGGCCACGTTTACACGTCGGCCGGGGTCGAGCCTGTACACACTGACCACTGCGTCTCCTCCAGTCACTGCGTCTGGTCAGGTAGCTGCGTCGGGTCAGGTGTTTGCTGCAGCGTCCAGGTCTGGTCCTGAGTCTGCCCCCTGTTCGTGTCGCCTCCTGTCACACGAGACTCTCCTCTGGCACCACCGCCTTGGTCACCCCTCCCTGCTTCGTCTCCGAGGCATGGCCTCCCGTGTCCTTGTCTCTGGTCTTCCCCGGTCCCTCCCTCCCCTTCCTCCGGGGCCCGGCCCTACCTGCGTCCCTTGTGTCGAGGGGCGGCAGCGGGCTGCCCCTCACTCCTCCCAGTTTCCTCCGACAGAGGCCCCGCTGCAGACGCTTCACATGGACGTGTGGGGCCCGGCCCGCGTCCGTGGACAGGGTCACGAGCGCTACTTCCTGCTGGTGGTTGACGACTACTCGCGTTACACCACGGTCTTCCCCTTGCGCAGCAAGGGTGATGTTACTGAGGTGTTGATCGACTGGATCCGCGCAGCTCGTCTCCAGCTCAGGAGGAGCTTCGGCTCGGACTTTCCTGTTCTGCGTCTGCACTCTGACCGAGGTGGAGAGTTCTCCTCTGGCCTTCTGCGAGCCTACTGTCGTGCACGAGGCATCCGCCAGACCTTTACGCTTCCGGACTCTCCACAGCAAAATGGGATTGCTGAGCGCCGCATTGGCATGGTCATGGACGTCGCTCGTACGTCCATGATGCATGCGGCTGCCCCCCATTTTCTGTGGCCGTTTGCGGTTCGGTACGCGGCGCATCAGATCAACCTTCACCCCAGGGTCTCCCGGCCGGAGACCTCCCCAGCTCTGCTGTGGACGGGGAAGGTCGGCGATGCGTCTGCGTTCCGTGTCTGGGGATCTCGGGCGTTTGTCCGCGACTTGTCTGCGGACAAGCTGTCCCCTCGTGCTGCTCCCTGTGTCTTCCTCGGCTTCCCCCCTGACGCCCCAGGGTGGCAGTTCTACCACCCCACCTCTCGCCGTGTTCTGTCCTCCCAGGACGTCACGTTTGACGAGTCGGTCCCCTACTACCGCCTCTTCCCCTACCGCACTCCGTCCCTCCCCCCGCCACCGCTCTTCCTTGTGCCAGGTCCCCCCCCGGTAGACCCCCTCCCCCCTCAGGGTCCTGCCCCTTCAGGTGTGTCCCAGGTAGACGCAGTCGAGCCTGTCGAGGTTACTGGTGACTCTGGTGCTGCTGAGGGTGCTGAGCCTGGGGGTGCTGACTCTGGGGGTGCTGAGCGTGTGGGTGCTACGCCTGGGGGTGCTGAGCCTGAGGGTGCTACTACTGGGGGTGCTGAGCCTGGGGGTGCTACTACTGGGGGTGCTGAGCCTGGGGGTGCTACGCCTGGGGGTGCTGAGCCTGGGGGTGCTACGCCTGGAGGTGCTGAGCCTGGGGGTGCGGAGCCTGAGGGAGCTGGGCCTGCTCGTGTGGCGTCTGGCGGTGCTGAGCTTGGAGGTTCTCCGGGTGCTTCGTCTCGGCGGGAGCCACTCTCTCCACAGGAGCTGCGAGAGTGGTTTGCCCGACGCTGGAGGCGTGCTGCTGGAGCTGGAGGTTCTTCGACTGCTGCGGGTGCTGGTGCCGCGGGTCCCGGAGGTGCTCGTACTGGGAGTACTGGAGCTGCTGGGCCTGCGGGTACGCCTGGAGCTGGAGCTGCTGAGGGTGTTGGCACTGAGGCTACTGCTGTCGGTCCTGGAGGCGGTCCTGCTGGGGGTGCTACTGGTGCTGCTGGAGGTACTGGAGCTGGAGGTGCTGCTGGCGCTGGTGCTGCCGCTGGGGGTACTGGTGCTGTCCCAGCTGTGTCTGGAGTCGCCGCGCGGCCTCGGCCGTACTTCGTTCCGCTCCTTCAGCAGGTTCTTGGTCTCCCGCCTTCTACTGGTCCTCCTCCTCCCTTAGAGTGTCCACAGCCTGTCCCGTCCCAGTTACAGTTACAGCCGGCCTTCACACTGCCCGCTCCTTCTCCCTATACTGGTCCTACTGGAGGTCTGGCTAAGCGTCGTGAGCCTGCGTCTCGCCCTGCGTCGCCTGTCCGTCTTGCTCGCACTAGTGGCCGTGGTTCGCGTCAGCGTCCTCCTCCTGTCCCTGGCACGCACCGGATGTCTCTGCGTCCGTCCACTGCTCCTCTGCGTGCCCCTTTGCCTTCTCCTCCTGAGTCCTCTCTTCCTGCTCTTCCCGACCCGGAGTCGGACTCTCTTCGTGCTGCCAGTCCTACTGTCACGCGTCTCCTTGCTACTGTCGTCACTGACCCTTCCTTTGAGTCCACTGCTGCGTCTGCCCTAGTTGCTGAGCTCGTCGACTTTGCTGCTCGCTGTCGTCTAGACTACGCTGCTAGTCTTGTCGTTGAGTCTGAGTCTGTCTGTCCTCCGTCCGTCGGGGGTGAGTGTGCCCTTGGCACGGACGTCCTTGAGGACAGGCAGGAGGAGTTCCAGTGTTTGGCTGCTGCTTCACCTCATCTCGTGTCCGTACTGCTTACCCCTGAGGGAGACCCGGATGCACTTGACATCCCGACTCCGCGCTCTTACGCGGAGGCGATAGAGGGTCCCTACTCCTCTCAGTGGCAGGCAGCTATGGACACAGAGATGGCTTCCTGGAAGTCCACAGGCACCTACGTTGACGAGGTTCCCCCGCCTGGGGCGAACATCGTCAGTGGCATGTGGATTTTCAGGGTGAAGCGACCGCCGGGTTCTCCACCTGTCTTCAAGGCACGTTACGTGGCTCGTGGCTTCAGTCAGCGGCAGGGAGTTGACTACTTTCAGACCTTCTCTCCCACCCCGAAGATGACCACTCTTCGGGTACTGCTGCACATAGCTGCTCACCGCGACTACGAGCTGCACTCTCTTGACTTCAGCACTGCTTTCTTGCAGGGCAGCCTGCACGAGGAGATCTGGCTGCGTCGCCCACCTGGCTTCACTGGGTCTTTTCCTCCTGGCACGCAGTGGAGCCTCCGGCGGCCAGTCTACGGTCTCCGCCAGGCACGGCGTGAGTGGCACGACACACTGAGGACTACACTTGCGGCTCTTGGGTTTGCTCCCTCTACTGCCGACCCGTCGCTGTTTCTGCGCACCGACACTTCTTTGCCGCCGTTCTACATCCTCGTGTACGTCGACGACTTGGTCTTTGCCACAGCTGACACTGCTGGACTCGCCCACGTGAAGTCCGAGCTGCAGAAGAGACACACGTGCACAGACCTGGGTGAACTGCGCAGCTACCTTGGCTTGCAGATCACCCGGGACAGAGCACGCCGCACCATTACCCTGACTCAGTCACACATGGTGCAGCAGGTCCTTCAGCGCTTCGGCTTCACGTACTCCTCGCCTCAGGCCACTCCTCTGCCTACTCGCCACTCGCTCTCAGCTCTGCCTTCGGATGAGTCCGTAGAGTCGAGTGGCCCGTACCCAGAGCTTGTTGGCTGCCTCATGTACCTGATGACCTGCACACGACCTGACCTCGCATACCCTCTTAGCATTCTCGCACGCTATGTTGCTCCTGGGAGACACAGACCGGAGCACATGGCTGCAGCGAAGATGGTGTTGCGTTACTTGTGCAGTACGTCGGGCATGGGGCTTGTGCTTGGAGGGCAGAGTCCAGTGGTCCTCACTGGGCACGCAGACGCTTCTTGGGCTGACGACCAGGCTACGCAGCGGTCGTCACAGGGTTACACCTTCAGCCTTGGTTCAGGCTCTGTTTCGTGGCGGGCTACCCGCTCGTCTTCTGTTCTCGGCTCCAGTTGTGAGGCTGAGATCTACGCCGGGGCCATGGCTGCACAGGAGCTTCCTTGGCTCACCTACCTGCTGACTGACCTCGGAGAGCCGCCTCGTTCTCCTCCAGTGCTGTACGTAGACAACAAGGCCATGCTGGCCTTGTGTCGAGAGCAGAGACTGGAGCACAGAACGAAGCACATTGCTCTCCGCTACTTCCTTGCTCGTGAGCTACAGCAGCGTGGTCAGCTGCGGCTTGCGTACGTGGCCTCTCAGGCCAACACTGCTGATATCTTCACCAAGGCACTTGCGCCTTGTGATCATCAGCGCTTCTGTACTCAGCTGGGTCTTGTGCCTTCCTTGCCTCACTTGCTCACCCCTTGACCTTGTTTGTACTGTTCTTGATTGTCTAGCCTTATATATATATGTAATCCTGCATGTGAACTGGCCTTGTGGCCTTGAACTTGTGCTCGGAATGTGTGGTGACTTTGTGATCCACCCTGAGCTTGCTTTGCTTTGCTTGACTGGTCTTGTGACCCCTTGTTCTCCCCCACTTTGCCTATGGGGGTGTGTCAGATTTATATGACATAGCTACTGTAGGCTATAGTGGGGTAGCACATATGGGGTACAGTTTTCTAGGGTTTACATTTTGTATCCAACTTTCCCTTAGTCATTTCTCATTCCTCGTTTCTTCTCATTCGGTTCCTGTCGTTCGTATTGGTTCATAACCACTGCAACTTGCTCGAGGGGCTTGTAATGTGGGTGCAACTGGCTGGTAAAAAGAACACGGGTGCAGACTTTCCATCTAGTACAGGGCAAATTCGCGCGCAGGGGTTGAGCATCGTGTGTACATTCATTTTTTGTGACGCGAGATTGACAAAATGTTTCGACGCGACTCGGGAAAAAGAGGGATTGAGACACAAATGTCGACACAGGAATGCGCCCTTAGAACCTGCTCCTAGCGCCAAGAAACCCCTAGAGAAAGCTAGAATCCTGGGCTGGAGCTTCATCAACGTTGTTCAGCAAATGGAGAGAGCTGATCATGTTGGGCTGAAAACCCTTCACAAAAGTGAGTTAGGGCGCGGAACATTTGGAAATTTGCAAATTTTCCCGTACGGAAGCCCAGAGTTGCGTACCGTCGTCCGGTTTGGTCCCAACCGGACGACGGTTCGGACCAGACCTCGTCCAAAGCTGAAGTTGGAACATTTGAATGGGTTTACGATTTGGGAATTCGAACGTCGCCACAGACGACTGGCGACGTCGTATTCAGGTTTGGCCCTCGTGCATGCGACATTCGGGATTGACCCTCAATTTGGGGGGAATTCGGCGATGTCGCCAGACACTGACAGGATGCCCCAAATGCAGTCGCGCGATGACTGTAGATCTGAGTTCCGAACAGGGCTGTCGTTTCGTTTTGGGCCCCCCGGACTAATCAGGGGGCCCGGCATGTACGACCCTGTATTTAGTAGGGTAGGGGCAAATCTCGGCCCTTTAGGCTTCAGGGCTGAGATTTTTTCCTCCCTGTAAATCAGGTTTGGCGCGAAAATTCTGCAGCCTCATTTCTATCACAAAGGTAACAGCTGCACTCCGCAAGTATTGCAAAAAGCAGAGACTACATTAAAAAAAAAACTAGTAAGCGTCATTCACTACGCACGCTTAACAGACTTCCTCCCCTTCCAACTCTTAGCAGGGATCTGTGATGTGTTTTGCTGCTGCTATGCCGATTCATGTCTGCTGGTGCACTGCACGACGGGATCTGAGATGTGTTTTGCTGCTGCTGTGCTGATTCATGCTGCTGCCTGTGTCATGGCATGGGAGCGAGGTTGTGATTGGCGCAAGTACCAGTTGTAGGTTGAGTTGAATCTGTGGCCCAGCCACGCAACTCCAGATTTGCCAGGTTTTAATGCAATCAAGATAGAAACGGGGGGAGGGGGAGTGGAGGAGTTTGGGGGGAAGGGGGGGGAAGGGGTGGGAGGTGGGATTCGAAAGATTTTGTTCCAGGGCTCACCCAAAATATACCCTTAACACTCCAGGCCTAAGCCCATAATCAGCCCTGTAAGGAATCAGGGCCAGAACATTTTCAACCCATCAATTCCAGGTTTCAAGGGCAACCCAGCCCTGGAATTCAAGGTCCAGCAGGGCAAACGCCCTGCAAGCGACAGGCCTGGTCCCGAACGTAGTAAAACAGCTTGTTCGGACCTTTGTCATGGTGGGCAAACGGCCGGATGTTCCAACAGTCGTCCGAGTCCTGGCGATGTCGCAAAACCTCTCACGAACCCTTCAACGAAAATCTTCGAAAAGGGAAACCACACCGAGTTTCGAACGACGCTCTGGTTCGAACGGGTCAAATTTCGAATGTTCCGCGCCCTTAGGGCGTGTCTGGCAAGACCGTACGGTACGTTTTTAAATCATGCATTACTGATCAGACTGGTGGGTGGAGGTTCAAAGCGGTAGTGACAGGCAAATCGCTCTTGAAGGCTCCTGCACCACAGCATCTTTTTCCATCGCGACGAAGTCCGACCCGTTCTATGTAATTTGTCCAACCTCTCTATTAGCATACGGTGGATTGAACATGTGAAATATGGTATTCAGCAAATAAAACTCAAACTACTTACAAATCACGATGGCATGCAAGCGCATACTATGACGTCATCACACGACCCTGTCCAGGGCCTCCATGAGGTTCATTTTTCTACCAAAATCACAGATGGTGTCAACCACGTGCCCACCCTTGAAAATCTTCGCGAGGGGGACGTCCCGGATGTCGTACGAGGCGCGCACACGGGGACTCTCTTCGATGTCTAGCTTGTAAAAGGCGACCCTTCCAGAATAATCCGCAGCGAGCTCGTCAATGGACGGAGCGGCATACCTGCACGGGCCGGACCATGGAGCCCAGAAGAAGACGAGCACTGGAAGCTCACTTTCCGAAACGAGGCTCGAAAAGCTGTCATCCGTCACGGGCGTCGCCATTAGAAGCTAAGCGCCGAGACACAAACCCTCACGCTTAATTCCAACGTAAAGGACCTGCTGGTAGCAGGCTGGGACAACAGGACCTTGGCGGCAAACGGATATCAGCTAACTGGCAGTCGGAGTAATGAGATAACAATTCTAGATCTGCCGAGCGACCAGAGCACTTATGGCAGTCACATAACGCCCCCCCAGCCAGCCTGGCGCGGGTGGCCTGGGGGGGACGCTATGGAATGTCTTCTCCGCAAAGTCGAGACGCTCGCAACAAGAGCGAAGCGCATTGTTGGTTGGAAGGAATCATGCTCCCATCCCCAGCCAGGAGAGTGGAAGGTTGGCGGAGCGAGCAGCCTGGTAGGCGGAGAGCGGGGGTAGTGTCATTAGGACGTCATCATCGCCGTCAGTGATCGGTAAGGTGGAGTTTTGAGTGCGGTGTACTGTGGTGAGCAGGAGTGAGGTGCGGTCCAAGTGATGTCCTGGCGACGGTCAAGAAAACTCACAAGGTAGGATGGACTTGACCAGGTCGACGATGACTGTGGGAAGGGAAGGTGTGGCGGCTCGCCACTGACGGAGGGCGGCGATACATGCGACGTGCCAGTCCACCAGTGGCGGAAGTTAGTTACGCAATCCAACAAAGTAGTTGCATACGCGCAACATCCGCTAATAAGAGATAGGAACATATGTGCCAGCACAGTGCAACGCATATGTGGATATCTTCAAACCATAACATATTTTAAATAACTGAAGCAACATGACAGCACAACACGGTGTCTCCTCCCCTATCCCTCATTGTAACATATATGCGTAATCCACGCTATAGCCTAAAACCCTTGTTTACAACGGTCTAACCTGCACATCACTTGGTTTGGAAGATATTTTGGATCATAGGCCGTGGCACCTCAGCAGCAGCGTCATCCAAAGCTGCAACCTCATTGGACGACAGCCGCCAGCCAAGCGCTCCCAGATTTTCCTTGGCTTGCTCGACGGTCTTCGCTCCTGGGATGGGGACTGTGCCCTTGGCCATGCACCAGTTGATCGCTACCTGTTAACATGATAGGCAAGAACAGATACATGCACGTTGATTTGATGTGGTCTTGGCTCCTGGTATGGGACCTGTGCCCTTGGCCATGCACCAGTTTATCGCCACCTGGTGACATGGTAGGCAGGTGGAGCATATACAGATGTCACAGGGAAAAGACACACCCAAATGCTTCCATGTGGGGTTGATTCGTGGGTTAGGAACCAGGCCTTGCCCTTGGCCATGCAACAGTTGCTTGCTATGCTTTAGATATTTGCCACGTGTTTAGTGAAAATAATTGGGATTGAGACACTGTGCGATGGAGCAGAAAAGCAGGTTGGAGAGCAGAGCAGTTAAAAGAAGACACAGCATCACAGGTAGGAAGGGGAATGCGGGGCATGAACTCATGTAGAGAACGAAGATAGGGATAATATAAGTCTCAAAATGGACTTGCCTGGGGCAGAGTTTTGTTTCGCTTTTCCCCGATTTCCGTCATGAGGCCAAGAAGAGGGTCCAGGCCGGGCAGCAGTTGTTGGAACAAAATACCTCTGGATTGAGAATAAGAAACAGGTGTGGGGGAAGGGGGAGGAAGGTTGGGGGGGTGTTAGACAGGAGAGAGGGTGGGCAAGGTTGACAAAACTTGGGGGGGAGGGGAGGGGTCAGTAGTGCACAGATGAAACAAGGGAGGGTGCAAGAGAATGCAGAATAGCCACATGATGGGATGGAATGTGATGTGCATGGTCAAATGAGTGGCGGCATGGTTGCTTGAGTGGCTGCAGTGCGTAAATGACATGCCAGCGTGACTGTGCGGCTGTGCTGTGCCATGCATTTCGCGGCAGAATGGTAAGGCTATTGAAACAGCTGTAATGGTGTTACTTCTGAGAATTCTCAGAAGTATACCAAGTCAGCACGACCGTGCCATGCATTCCGTCATCAGAATGGCAAGGCTTGGGAAACAGCATAGTACGCAGCGCCTGAGCTGTGGCAAGAGACTTAGCAAGCACCTTGGGCCTTGCGGCAGGTTGTCAGCACTGTATTTTCCTGAGAGCACGCCGAGAGCGAGAGGGGAGTATGCTATAACGCGGATGCCATTGGCCTCACAGAAGGCCAGCAGATCGTCCTGCTCTTCACCCGAGCTCAGGAGGGAGAATTGCACCTGGTGGCACGGAATGGATGGATGGTTGGACGGATGGATGGTTGGACGGATGGATGGGTGCGTGGGTGGGTGAATGGGTGGGTGGATGGATGGGTGGGTGTTTGAACTGAGGGCACACAAGGTTACGAATGGTTGGTTCCATGAAGGAAACCTGAAGAAAGGAGTACGAGGCGATGACTTCCACGCTATGGCATGAAGGAGCTCAAAGGCTCGTGAGCAGTCACTTTAAAGAATGCTCAAAAGCGAGTGGTGATTGCTACGCTATGGCATGAAGAGACATGTAGGAACCTTCGAGGAACCCAACGGCTTGAGAGAACTGAGACAATATTACTAGACCCCTCGAGAAACTACATATGTGGCTGTCTAGTACATGACAAACCCACCGAATGGGTTGTGCACAGTGAGGATATTTTTGGCATGCATTTGGGGAGTCGTGCCGTACCTGTGCCGAAGCTAGCGGCACTCCCCGTTCCTGCAGGTAGGTGTAGATTCGCTCGAGTTGCTGTGGGCCATAGTTGCTCACCCCCACACACTCCACCAGGCCCTGGTGGTGGGGAAAGATGCAATGGAAATACGCAACTTAAAAACAGTTGACGGTTAATTAATGCTATTGCTCACCCCCACACACTCCACCAGGCCCTGGTGGTGGGGGGGTAATGTAGAGGTGGAGTGGTGTGGGGGGGGAGGACACGAGTTAATAACTGCAGTTTTTCAATGCCATATTTTTGCAGGTAGATGTTATTTTGCATGGCAAGGGTAAAATAACACTCCCTCAATAGCACCAGTTTCATCTCATATGCTCTTGCGTATCTTTACAAATACCTCTTTGTATGGTATCATCTCACCTCCTCATACTGTTTCATCTCGATCTCACCTCCTCGTACATGGCGACGAGCCCATCCCACAGCACCCTCTCCTGCAACGGAGCATAGTTGGCAGCAGACCAGTGCAGCTGCCCTATCGCCAGCTTCTCCAAGCCCAGGCGATCCAGTGATGCCCTGATGGGGTAAAAGGCGAAGAATTGAGGAAAGAAGGGGGCACAAAAAAGAGGGGAATATTTTATAGAGGAACATAGTTGGCTGCGGACCAGTGCAGCTGGCCTATCGCCAGCTTCTCCAAGCGCAGGCGATGCAATCCAGTGAGGCTCTGATAGAGGGAGAGGGAAAGAAGTGGTGAATACAGAAGGGACGTTGCCTGCACCTGCAGATCAATGCAGCTGGCCTACTGCCAGCCTCCCCAAGCCCAGACGATCCAGTGGAGAGGAGGGAAACATATGGAGGATATGAGAGGACAGGAGCGAGGAGGAGAGCCGTGAATACTGCAGGAGGTCTAGCTGTGGACCAATGAACTGGCCTATCGCCTGTGTCTCCATGCTTACCATCTGTGGGTGGGAGAGCGGATGAGGCGCCAGGGAGGCGCGGCCAGCTTGGTGGCAATGCGGATGATGTGAGGCCGCTCACACTCACTCTAACCGCCCTTGTCTTCCCCCATCTCCCCATCTCCCCATCTCCCGCGAGTCCCCCCTCACCTGCAGGCGCCCACCATCTGTGCAGACGTGAGGCGCCAGGGAGGCGCGGCCAGCTTGGTGGCAATGCGGATGATGTGAGACCCAAGCTGGTCGCATTGCCAATGGTGGCATGCTCACACTCACTCCCATCTCCCTTGTCTTCCCCCATCTCCCCGTCTCCCTTGTCTTCCCCCATCTCCCCGTCTCCCTTGTCTTCCCCCATCTCCCCGTCTCCCTTGTCTTCCCCCATCTCCCCGTCTCCCTTGTCTTCCCCCATCTCCCCGTCTCCCTTGTCTTCCCCCATCTCCCCGTCTCCCTTGTCTTCCCCCATCTCCCCGTCTCCCTTGTCTTCCCCCATCTCCCCGTCTCCCTTGTCTTCCCCCATCTCCCCGTCTCCCTTGTCTTCCCCCATCTCCCCGTCTCCCTTGTCTTCCCCCATCTCCCCGTCTCCCTGGTCTTCCCCCATCTCCCCGTCTCCCTTGTCTTCCCCCATCTCCCCGTCTCCCTTGTCTTCCCCCATCTCCCCGACTCCCTTGTCTTCCCCCATCTCCCCGACTCCCTTGTCTTCCCCCATCTCCCGCGAGTCCCAGCCCTCACCTGCAGGCGCCCACCATCTGTGCGGGGGTGAGGCGCCAGGGATACGCGGCGAGCTTGGTGGCAATGCGGATGTCACTACGGTACTTGTCACTGCCTGGCGTGGGGTGGGGTGGGGTGGGGTGGGGTGGGGTGGGGTGGGGTAATGGGAAAGATGCAAATGTTGCATGATGATGGCGGTAGGAGACACCAGAACTGAGTCCGGAATTCTTAAACAAGATTGCAACAGGTTATAGATTATGAGGAGACACGAGCGACGCTGTGGGAGAGAGAACGAGAGCGGACTAATTTGGACGAAGAGTGAGAGTTAGAAACCACTGTACCAGGTAGGGCTCCTCCTTACCAGGGTACTCTTTAATGAATTGGCCCAGTAGCTGCTCGCTGCGGCCGCTAAGCGCTCCAGTTCCGTAGGAGTCAGCCGTGTCGAAGATATTAATCCCGCGCGACACGACCAGGTCAAATACCTCCTTAAGCTCCTCGTCCATCGCCTTGTCGTACCCCCACAGGAACTTATTTCCCCACGCCCAGGTCCCGAGACCCATGGGGGAAACTGAGAACGGACCGAGCCGCACCTAATAAAGGGCGTATTTACACAATGCGTCATGTTCGGTAATACGGGAACGAAGGAGTTATTTTGTAAACCAGACGGTTGTTTGTACAACAATAAATAGGTTCGCAGCGTGCTAGTCCAGTTGCACGATTCAAACACTTTGCAAGAAAAAATAAGCCACCGAATGTATCCTACCACTAGAAACTGGTGCTCCTTTCCTTCAAGGTGAACTGCACAGTTGTAGCAACGGCTACGGCTACGGCTACGGCTACGGCTACTGCTTACCCTGTGAAGGATAGCAACGGCTTACCCTTTCCCACGGAGCATACGCCCATCCTTCTCGGAACTCTCCCGAGTCGCTTTCCGGGGCGCCTCGCTTGGTGAAGAAGTCTAGAATGGCTCGCGCTTCCACTTGAAGTACGGACCTCCTCGCGGCATTTCGGGATTGAACCGGTACCACGCGACTCGATGCTGTGCTCTTGCTTGGGAACTTGTGAGAAGCAAGCGACACTGCGTCTCGCGAAGCGGGGCCTGAGAGCACGCGATTCGACCAGCTGAGCGACGTGGCAGCCATGGCTAAATTTGTGACTA
This sequence comes from Closterium sp. Naga37s-1, assembly GCA_947471745.1. Lineage (NCBI taxonomy): Eukaryota > Viridiplantae > Streptophyta > Zygnematophyceae > Desmidiales > Closteriaceae > Closterium > Closterium sp. Naga37s-1. Next base: position 2,276,420 of record CANJKZ010000719.1, on the reverse strand, counting down.
GGAGCTGGACGCTCGACGGATTAGAAGAATCAAATAGATATGTCAGGTTTCGGCTAGGTTCAATTGGTTTCCAGTCGGTGATTCGGGGTTGTATAGAGCTTTGGATGTGCTGACTGTTGCGAATTTAGATGATGCGCTTGATTGGACAAACAAGATTCGTGAGCTGTGCGAACCGTCGATTGCACTAAAAACATAGCTTATCTACGAACACGGTTTGCCCGCAAGCCATCGTGATCCCACTTGGATTTGACACCCGAAGCAGCAGAGATGAGCATCGTTACAGCTCGCGAAATCGCCATCGAAAAGTATTACCCGTTTGCAAGCTCGCAACACATTTTCCCCAACCATTTGAAGATATAAATTTACCGAGGGGCAAAAAAAGTGGCCATCAGTAGCCTGAGGACGCGGTGAAAGTGCAATTATCGCGGGATCGTCTGCAAATACCGAGCCTCACAATCGAGTGTACTGGTCGTTTGGCGAAACATATCGATCGCTCTGTTGTAACGATCGCACCTGAGATTGGTGTTCTATGTTCCACATGCGAGAACACTGCCGTGCCTGCGACACGGGGCCAAAATTATAAGTGTCGTCCAAGCCCACCTTCGACAGTCGCAGCCCACAAGGCAACCACCCTTGGCGGTTGGAATGCTGCGAAATGTCGACAACCCTGGCGACTCCCTTTTCTGGCCCTGCGATAACTTCGGCGACTGCACGCTTCCGACTCAATCGCGCCTGGTAGGCTCGGTTCACTTGATTGATGCCTATTACTGCCCGCGATCAACGATCAGTCTCATTCACACACAGAACCCAAATTTTGGCCAGAACATATACTGTAGAATGGTTACATAAGGGTAAATAGGGTAACTGAGCCGCACACCGATCGCCGCTGAGAATCGCTCGTCTACTTTCACCGCGTCCTGATCAGCAGGATGTGCGCGACCTTACTAGTTATTTTCTGAGCTCAGTACTTCGTGGTTCAGGCATAACTGAGGCGACCGCGCAGTTAGGCTCGGGTCGAGTTGTACGCTGACGCATATAGTACTGCATGGGCTAGACGAGGTGGTTGTGACCGACGAGGTCAGGGGAAGAATCATGGCGTTTATAAGCAGGCGCTTCTTATGCGCATCGAAGCTGCGTAAATCGCTCAGATGCTACGTTCCACGCGAACTTACTTTTGTATCCGGAACCACCCATCCCAACTCGAAGGTCGCCATCCCTCCCGTGCTTTCAGCAGCTACAACCGCTCCACAAGGACCCTTTGCCTCAGATTTCACTTTGTCAGAGACATCAGCAGCTGGAGCTCTCAGGGATGAGAAGGGACCCGAAAACCGTTGCGGAAGTGGAGCAGCGTCGCGAGATTTTGAGGCGCCTCAACGATCAGTGTCGCCAGCTGCTCCAAGGAGCCTCATGAGCACTGATTCGGCGAGGTCGGGGAATTCGGCCAGTTTCTCTAATTTGGCGAAATCTGGAAGATTAGCTCTTTCGTTGAGAGTCACAGTAGAAAATACGGAGGCTCCAGCTGCTCGAGCAGCACTCGCTTATGGTACCTCCTGTTTAAGTCACGCCACAGCGTCTATCCATCTTTTCAAGAGAATCAGCGCCAGGAATACCATTGGACACGTCAATCCCTTGTCTGTCCTGGGTTTTGCCACCTCAGCCAGATATTCCACCACGTCATTTCAAAATTCCACGTCCGAGAAGGGTGCCACGTCATTGCACCCCACCAACCAACCCAGCCAAAGACCCCGTCAAGCCAGCTGCACGGCGTCCCTTAGCACCCAACGAGGCGCTGCGAGTGTTTGTAGTTGATGGCGAGCCTTCAGGGGACGCGCTAGGATGCAGATTAATGGCGGCTTTAAGAGACGAGGTTGACAGGAGGAAAGGGGAGATCTGGGAGCAGGTGGAGGAAGGAAGCGTCCAAGAAGGGCGTTCAGGGACTGTTGAGTTTCAAGGTGTGGGAGGGTGAGTGTGGGATGCATCTAGTGAGCTGAGCGGTGAGTGAGTGAGTGATTAAGTGAGTAAGTGAGTGAGTAAACATATGAGTGCCTGTGTGAGTGGGTGAATGAGCCAGCACGTGAGGGTCAGAGGGAGCGATTGACACACCTTACTGAACATTACTACCGTTAACCCCCCCCCCCCCTTTCTTCCACCCCCCCCCCCTGCTTCTGTGACCTTCCACCCACCTTTTGTAATTCCCGGTTCAGGAATTCCTGAGTTCCTGAATTCATGAGTGCATGTGCGATCTTTCACCCTCCCTTTGTAGTAATATCTATTTGGGTTCCATCACCCACAATCCAATTTCTGCATTTCCCTCTTCCCAGCACCCGATGCAGCTTCTTTGTTCCCAATGCTGATGCAGGAACTCTTTTTGCTCAAGTCCTCTTTCCGTTAATTAGGCAATTTTTATGTGCCTTTGAACCCGTTGGTACTTGCACTCGCACAGTCACTCAGCATACCTATTTCCGTCCATCCTTTCTCCACACCCAATCCCATTTCCTCCACATGGAATACCTTTCCTTCCACACAGACCCCCCCCACCCAAACCCACCCCGACCACCACAGCCCCTGGTGGAATCACAGGGCTTCAGTTCTCTCTCTCTTCCCAATGACAGACCTTTCAATCATGGGCTTCATGACAGCCAACCCACATATCCTCCCTCCACACACATTCATGACAGCCAACCCACATATCCTCCCTCCACACACATTCATGACAGCCAACCCACATATCCTCCCTCCACACACATTCATGACAGCCAACCCACATATCCTCCCTCCACACACATTCATGACAGCCAACCCACATATCCTCCCTCCACACACATTCATGACAGCCAACCCACATATCCTCCCTCCACACACATTCATGACAGCCAACCCACATATCCTCCCTCCACACACATTCATGACAGCCAACCCACATATCCTCCCTCCACACACATTCATGACAGCCAAACCACACATCCTCCTTCCACACACATCCCCCACCCCACCCCACCAATCCCACAGCCCCTGGATGGCTTCACAAGGCCTCAGCTCTCTCCTCCCAATGACAAACTTTTCAATGGGGCTTCATGACAGCCAACCCACATATCCTCCCTCCACACACATTCATGACAGCCAAACCACACATCCTCCTTCCACACACATCCCCCACCCCACCAATCCCACAGCCCCTGGATGGCATCGCAGGGCCTCAGCTCTCTTTTCCCAATGACAGACCTTTCAATCATGGGCTTTGTCGAACTCATTCCTCGCATCCCACTCCTATGGGTACACTCCTCTCTCTCTCACCGTGTAATTATGTGTAATAGCAATGTGTGCTCCTATGCGTTGAACACGTTTTTTTGTTTACATCAAATGTCATTGAATATGGCGTTTCACACTTGCATTACCTGTTTTGGGGAGTATACGGCCACAGTCATGACTTTTGAGGCGCCTCAGAAGTTGTTTTGGGGAGTAGACGGCCACAGTCATGGTGATGCCATGATACCCCTCCCCCTCTCCCTCCCCTCTCTCCCCCCCCCCCCCCCCTCTCCTCCTCCTCCCCCTCCTCTCGCTCCCTTCCCAGTATCGCCTGCGCCAGGCTGTCCGGCACGTGGAGCAATTTCAGCCACACATTGTCATCACCATCGACTCCAAAGGCTTCAATTTTCGCCTGCTAAAGGCTATACGAGGTCGGATCTTGCACTGAGTTGACATCTGCTGAGTATTAAGTTGACTGAAAACTGGATAAACCTTTTATGACTTTTGAGCCGAGTGGGAGATCGGACAAATTCCTGTGGACTTTGAGTCGACTGATAGAACATTGTCATCACCATCAACTCTCCGGATTCCTTCATCTCACCTGTTAAAGCCCACAGAAGGTCAAAATTTGCGCTCCAATGACTCCTGTTAAAACCATCGTCACGATGAAGTGTGTGGTTACTTTGTGCTTTTACGTGCATCTCCAGGTAAAGACAAGCTGTGTAGGCAAGGCGAGGAGGCTCCACTCTGTGTGCATTATGTGGCGCCGTCGTTTTGGGCAGTCAAGGGAGGCGAGCGCAGACTGCGAGTATGTTTGAGTGTGATTATGTTGAGGTGAATGTCTGTTCAAGTATGTGCATGTAAATTGTGAATCCACCGTTTCCACCACAGCATATTTCCCATTGTTGTATATGTCAGCTCCATGGCTGTCTTGTTTTAGATTTCTGCTTTCTCCCACAAACCTCCTGCCCTCCCCCAAGCAGAATCTCTCACCGTTGATGGACCATCTTCTATGCATCCTGCCTCATGAGCCTGCCACGTGCCAGCAGCATGGCATCCCAGCAACGTATGTGGGGCATCCCGTTCTTGAGACCATAGCCGAGGATCGGAGTACCAGGCAGAGTGGGGAAGCAGGGAGAAAAGATGTTGGGGAGTGGAGAGGGGAAGGTGGGAGTGGAGAAACTAAAGAAGCAGGAGAGCCAGGAGAGGAAGGATTGCGAGGAGATTGGGGTTATAATGTGGTGAATGGACCATGGTGGAGGGCGAGTGGGGATGGAAGAGCTTTCCGGCAGCAACACGGCATTCCAGGTAAGGTTTTGTGCAATGGGCATGTGAACTTGCAATGTTCTAGAGGCTGATTGCTTGCCATCTGAATCTGATTTGGAGGTTGACCAAGTATGCACTCAACTGAAGTTGCTTCTTTATGTTTTGCCCTTTCTCAGTCGGGCCCCAACACATAACCATCTGCCTGCTTCCAGGAAGCCGCCTGCAAGAAGTATCCAGGATGCTGCCTATATTCCTTCAAAGTGTTAAGATTCTGACTGCATCAGAGTGGCTCAGGGATTATTTGGATTCCCAGGGTCCAGGTGGCAAACTGTCACTGGTTATTCCAACCCTTCCACGCTCTTCAGAAGTGACTGTCCTTGTCCAAAACATTCTTCATTCATGGCTTGAGTCTTTAAAATATAAGAACTCCAGCTGGAGGTTTCCATTCTGTTTATCTCAATCTATGGAGACTGATTTAGTGGTTGATGTTGCAGCTGCAGTAGTGGTTCCTGCACCGGAGGGCAACACTTGTGCAAACAGAACAAGCAAAAGCAAAACGATCAAGATTGGTCCACATACGGACGCACTTGCTGTGAGATTCTGAGATTGCATTCCCCATCCAGTTCCATTCCTATTTCATGTTGTCGTGCTTTGAATTCACTGATAGTGGTGGTCTCCTGTGCCTTAATCCTGTCATAACCGTGTTTTTGCATGCAGGCATGTGATCTTGCTCTCTGTGTTTCTGGTTCAGTGGTGCTTGAGGTGCTTCGCTCGCAATTACCCCTGGTTGTGACGTATAAGGCCCACTGGATTACTCAATTCATTGTCAAGAGATGGTATGTAATGTCATTCTTGATATGTTTTGGCTGCACAAAACTTGGTAAGGGGCTAGGTCCATAGATTTTGATGTGATGTGACCGGTATTTTCCATCCACTCCATCAGTTTGGACTGCTTTTGTCTGCATTTCAGGGCTTCTATTCAGTTTGCATCACTGCCGAATATTCTCCTTAACAAGCCTTCACTTCCTGAGGTCCTTTTTTCTGAGTGTACCTCACACAGGCTGTCATCTGTTATCAGGTATGTGTGCATCATTGTGCCTATCTTTACCCATCTTGCAAAATGGGACCACAGCCGTTCTAAGCATGTTATGGCACCTTATATGACAAGCTTGTGTTTTGTTATTGTGTTGATGAAAGTACATCACTGAGGATGCCTTTTTTATTCGCCCAGGAATTTGATGGAAAACTTTGACAGCTGCAAGGCTGACCAGTGCGCCACTGCTCATCTGCTCTTCAATGCTTTGCAAGAGCCCCTGAACAGAACTGAGGCACATGCTCCTGACTTCAGGGAAGCACTCACTCCCAGCAAAATTGCAGCAGAAGTAGTTATTGATCGGTTCCAATAAGTAAATTGATGACCATTTGCATGTTCAATGCTGCAGTTGGGTAGTGTAGATTTATCTGATTGACCCTCTTGTCCAGGCCGGTTTTGGCACCTTCAGCCTCTGGAATTACCGAAGACTCATCTTTATCTGTCTGGCCTGGTTGCCGCATGTTACAATAATTGTTGCGAAACTCTTATTCCAGATATTCGCCCTCCAGTTCCTTTGAGAACTTCGCATCTCACTTTCAGTCCTGTAAATGAACCTCATGAGACTTAAGAAGCAGGAGCTCTAGGAGAATAATGAGACTTTTTAACATACCTTCATTAGGCTGCAAGTTCGTGCTGGCAGCAACTGCATGGGACCGTGCTATACTCCTGAAAGGGAAGAAGAGTTCAGACCATTTCACCCCCCCAACAACAAACCAGACAGTCAGTGGCATCAGTACCTTGGTTGCCAATCTCCATTTGGGGCGACCCATTTGCTTGTGTTCAGAATATCTATCCAGGATACAGTCAGCAATTACAGCACAATCCAACATCCGGCCAGTAATGGAGTTGCGCTTACCTTTTAGCTCTTGACGGCCAATGGTTCCTGCATCAAAAAGTCCACCAGCAGCTTGGGGACAGTGAAACGGCGCTTCGTGTGAGGCTAGCTGCTCGTATTTCCACTCCCCACATTTCCACTCATCATGTAGAAACAGCTCATAATGCCTTGCGTCAAGTGTTTGCATGGTGCCTGTGCAGGGAAAAGCGTTGCTGTATAGGTTCGTGTTCAACGAAGCGGAAGTTGAAGCCGAATCGTCTTACCTTCACACGTTTTGAGGCTGCAAACAGGACAGCGGACAAGGTGGAGATCTGTACGACGCAACAGTGTTGTATTAGGAATGTGTCAGCATATAGATTTAGCCAAAAAACATCAGCAATCTACCTGCAATCCATATTCCGTTCTGGACGCCGTCAATTGTCCAGGAAGCCATCAAGCCGCAGTCTTCATTGCACTGAAACCACGCCTGGCGTAAGTTTCAACAACACGAACCGCTAAACTACCTAGTGATGCGAGTCTGACCTCTGAGTCTCCCTCCCGCTGGAATCCAGCTGCCTTTTGAAGTGTGTCGGTCGCTACGACTTTGCCGCTGGTGACCGAAAATGCTCCAATTCTCATCCAATCTGGAAGACGAAGTAAATACGGTTGTCGCGAAAATCAAGCAGGAGATCCTTGTGTCGTCACTTACCAATGTGTTTGTCGGATTGCCTTGAGCTGTAAGTGTGACTGCCGTCTGTAAACCAGATGATAGGGGTCAGACATTGCACGCCTGATATCCAGAGTAAACAAAAAATGTAGTACCTATAATGCTTTTGTAGATGTCCAGCCAACCAAATTGGGGCTTATTAGAGGGTGCATTGCAGCCCAGCTCCTGTAGACAGCGAGTCTTCCATGTGTATTCTTCCATGGCAATAGATAGAAAGGACTTATTGCATAATGCTAGGGACATAATATCTCGACCGTCGAGCTTTTCCATAATTTTGCCCCATGGAATCGACGATTCCATTGCAGAGCAAGGATGATGTCTCTGCAACTTGAAAACAGATTCCATTCAGACCAGCATACCTAACCTTGTGAGGAAACATGCCTTTGTAGTGCATCGCTCATCAACAAAGCATGTGAGATCGGTGATGTCTTTTGGCGGGAACTGAAATTCGGGAAAGTAGCCGTTGTGCCTTGGTGTGGGTGGGATCCCCAAGGATGAAAATTCGTTGGAGGCGCTTCCCCGTTAGTAATTCAGATGGTTACGCCACCGCAACACTGAATTGAAACAAGTTATGCCAATCATGCTAACAGCCTACCCACCCATACCACCTAAGAAAAATGCATTATTATATCACTTTCAAGGACTATAAAATGGAATCATCCTATGGTTCTCATGTACTTGGGCTCAATTATGTATATTAGAAAATCACATGCTATTGAAATCTGTTTATTTTGACTGATGATGCATTTCACAGTTCGTTGAAAAGGCATACTTTATAAGTAATTAATACCAATTCTAAAAAAATCCCAGCTATTGTGTGTGTCTACGTATCTAGTTAAGAACTTCATTGTAGAGCATCAAAGTAGATATTGTGAATCGTGATACACCTTTTTGTAGTTGTCTCGATATAGGGCCTTCATAATCCAACCCCGATCACAGCGAAGCTGTTCATCGTGATTGCCGTTTTGCGAACTGTGAGCAAACAGGAAATGACCTTTCAAGTTTGAGATGAACCATAGCGGTCTCCATTGTGGGTGTCTTCTATTTGTCTTTCCACTGACGCAGCTATGGGCAATACACAAGGGCACGCAGGGGCGGATTCAACTGCCGAGACTTACTCTCGCGTCGTTTTTACTGGTCTCGATGCACACAATGACGGAAGTGGGGGGCGCGTTTTATTCATCGCAGAAGACAAAGATAGCATAGAAGATCCTCCGTATGCGAGCTCCGAGTCAAGCTTACGCTTGTCTGGAAGTCTCTGTCAATCGAATCTCGACGCCTTACTTTGTGGCCCTCAACCCGTAGACCTTACCAAACACCAAGATACACAGGACACTCATCTGTCTAAGATTCCTTCTAAGCTCATCTTTTCCGTGACAACCGATGATACACAGGTGACACATAAAGCGTTGGAGATTCAAGTGGATATGCGCACACCTTGGCGGCAATGGGATTTTCAACACCAGAATTACGCCATTATTACGTCACGGGAAACGCCATTCGGCTTCACTGTTGCACCTGCGGAGACGTCACCTAATGTACAACTCAGCAAGAAACAATTTCTGTTTCTTGGTTTGCAATTCTTGAAGGCCTTACAAAAAGAAGCAAGGTCCAGTAAGTAATTTCGAGGTACTAACTTTCTTCTGTTTACTTTTCGTGCCGCTCATACTCCTGATTTGCCTGCGTAGAGAAATACTGGAGAGGTACCGCCGAAAAACTCAGACATGAAATACACGAGGAAAGGAGGCGGCGAGACATTGTAACAGAAGATCTCTTAAAGGAAAAGAACAAGCTAATCGACGAGCTTGCTCATTCGACATTACATACTCGATCGCTCATTAAGGCAAAGAGCGACCTTAATGGTTGTATTGAAGAATGTAGGGCTGTAAATGTCATTCTGGACTTACTCAACACTGGCAGTATTTTCATGAGTTAATGTTTTTCAGGGAGACGCAAAGTGCAGGAGCTGGAGGAATCGTTGGCGACATCCAGGAAAGATAAAGATGAGCAACGTGCCTCTTACATGTCTAAGGCAACCGCTGAAAAAGGTACGAACCTTTTTTTACCACGTATTGAAATCCGTGCCAGACAAGCTAACAGTTATCCGTTCTTCCATGCAGCACAACTGGTTAAGCGACTTCAAGATCTTTCCAGATCCGCTCACCACCAGGCTAGTTACTTACTCACCCTGCAAGCCAACCGTTTGTCATTCCCTTCCATGGGCCACAACTAACCCCGTCGCTTTTTCAGAAAATGGAGCTTTCTTCTCTAAGGAATCAAAACCAGGAGCTAAAGAAGTCACTTAACATCTGCCAACAGCAAATTATGCTCCTCGAATCAACCCTTTCTTCACGAGAATCTGAGGTCGAGAGGCTTAATGCTGAACATACATCGCTGGCCTCATCCATGAGTCAATGCCTGAAGCAACACGAAGAAGCAGTACAAGACTTTCAGCAGAAAGCAGCATCGATGCAGATAAGTTTTTCTGAGATGGAGCTTTGTAACGTGAGGCTCAAGCACAACCTCTCATCGCAGGAGGCCGAACTTGAGAGGCTTAAGGCTGAGCATGAAATTCTGGTCTCATCAATGATGCAAGACCTTAAATGCCATGAAGAGGCGAAGCTCGGAGCAGAAAAGGAGTTGGCGGACTTGCAGACGAGGTTTTCTGAGTTGGAGCTCTCGAATGCCGTGCTGGAACAGACACTTTCGTTGAAGGACACAGAGCTTGAAACGGCCAAGGCTGACCACAAAATTGCATGCACATCTATCCTTCAAGACCTCAAATTCCATCAAGACACCAAGCTTGAGATGGATGAGAAAGCAGCGTCAATGAAGAGGAAGATTTCTGAGCTGGAGTTGCAGATTTCGACATTGAAAAAAGAAGCAGGTACGTTAAGCAAGGAGACTGCAGCGTTAGGCTAAATTTGCCCTCACTTATAATGTTGTTACAGAGCAACTCAAGTGCGAACTGGATGAGTGTCGCGTTTATCAAAACGAAATGGAGTTGCAGACCTCGACATTGAAAAAAGAAGCAGGTACGTTAAGCAAGCAGGTAGCAGCGTTAAGCTAAATCTGCCCTCACGTTCAATGTGGTGTTACAGGTCAACTAAAGTCTGCACTGGATGAGTGTCACGCTCACCAAAAAGAGATGGAGCTGGTGAATAAAAGGTTGTTACACCATGAGAACACTCTCATACAAATGCGCAGTCTTGCCAAAAGACTACGCAATGAGAAGGTACTGGTACAACCACCATCTGTGGCCCCCCTTTTCCTTATCTCTTCTCAAAGCCATTCTATTTTGGCAGAATGAGTTGCTTGAAAAGGTTGAACTGCTGAAATCAGCCAACGAAGAGCAAGAAGACTCTAACAGTTCACAAGTACAGGCACTTGCTCAGAAGCTGAGAATGGTAAGACTAGCTGCCAGTAGCTTGTGTTGTTCATTGGGGTGGGGCTGACAAGGTCACTCCATTATGTCAGGCAAAGAGTGAGCTGGCAGTCTGGAAGGAGCGGTGCTTGAATCACAGTCTGAAATACACATCCACTGAAGACATAGAATGTTCTGCCTCAGCTGTAACTGGACGGCTCAAGAAGGTACAATAAAGCCATTTTTTATAGACATTTGAGGGTGGCACAGGCTAACAGGCTGTTGTGTTTGTGAACAGCACCGGTCCTTTTCAAAGCCTGCCAGCCCTTCATTGTCATACTCTGCTGCATCAGTAAGTGCTATGGGCAGTCAGGCTGCCAATAATGCAGTGGGGTGGTATTATCAGGGATGAGAGAATGCGTGTTAATGGTAATTGCGCTGCATTCTGAAAGCTGTTTTGTGATTCCAGATCCCATCACATCCCCGTTGTGAGCAATCTGAAGGCACAGCTGCAACATTTTCCACGGCAAATTATTCTCAATCCCAGGTAAGGTACATGTGTCTCGCCATTTTTTTCCTTCTACACAATGTCTAACCTGCATCTTTGCAGGGAGCGTCTCGTTTGTCAAAGCGCTCAAGAAAGGATCCACCATAATGAGCTGGTTCATTTTCACTCAATTCTGACCGAATTGCCAGCGAATCTTCAGAAGGCCATGCTCTCGTTCCGAGGAGCCCAGCAGCACGTCCCATGTTGGCACCACAAAAATCATGGAATAAGTGTTATTTTTCCAATGTGAACACTTGACTCCATCAGTGCGTGTGCAACTTGCACATCTGCCATGGAGAGTTCCTGAAATATTACGGGCTTCAATTGTCCAGAGGAGATGAGTGGCCAAACGTTGGCCTCCACTTCCCTCACAATCTCTGCCTTCTGACCCAGTGGTCTGGACCTTAAGCCTGCAGCTGCGAAGACAAGGAAGAAGTTACAGTTATTACTATCGCGAATGAAAACAGATAACACACAACAACCATATGCAGATCCTTACAATGCAGGGAAAGCCGCTTCATCAACATGCGTCCTAGATCCACACTGCCAATGCGACCACCCTGAAGGCCTATCACAACCATTCGGCCATCCTCCACCAGGCAGGAAAGGTTCTTCTCCAAGTAGGAAGCACCCATGTTGTCAAGTATCACATTTACACCTGGCGACAGTCACAAAGTAACAATCCAATGCAGAAGAGGCAAAAGGTTGTCATATCTGAAGCAGCCAAAAGCTGACCAGCTGATCAGACTTCAATATAAAATTGCTACACCATAATCCCAGAACTATATGGAAGGTAGCTAACATTACCTTTCCCACCAGTCTCCTCCTTGACACGTGTCAGAAAATCCTCCTTGCGATAGTTGATTGTTACATCCGCACCTAGTTGACGGCACCGATTAAGCTTCTCTGTTGAGCCTGGCGAAGGAAGAGGAAACAGAATTAGTCCGCTCTGCCTTCCAGACATGGCCACCCCCCACTCATGCTAGAACTTGCACTTCCACCCCCAAGGGTCATAGACAACAAGGAACATGGTACAGGTGAACAGATGCACCACATCAGCTCAGGGATTTGCTACGACTTTTCTTGATTTCGTGTTGCTTACCAGCTGTACAGAAGACACGACTTCCGAGCAGCTTCACCAACTGAATAGCAAATGTACCAATACCACTGGATCCACCATGCACCAGAAACGACTCTCCAGGCTGCAGCTTCGCCATCATGAAGACAGTGGACCACACCGTGCATGCAGCCTCCGGCAGAGCTGCAGCGTCCACTAGTGGCACACCGACTGGCACTGGAAGAATCTGGGACTCAGGTACTGCTACATACTCAGCGTACCCACCCCCAGCCAGCAATGCACAGACCTAAGCAAGGGTAAAGTGGAGACAATAAAGTATCACAAGAAAGGAGAGCTTAAATCAGGCGTGTCGAGGGACAATACTGACAGTGATTTAGGAATTGGTATGTATTCACCTGATCGCCAACCTTCCAGCGTGTTACGTGAGAGCCAACCGACTCGACAGTGCCAGAACACTCTAGACCAAGAATGGGTGATGCACCTGAGAATAGAGAAATTAACAGGGGAAAAAAACAGCCCCATTTCAGAACACAAACAGCAAAAGAACATGTGCAAATGGGTTCGTGCCCACTCTGTGCACCCATGCGTGTGACCATATTTGAAAAGTGTGATGATGCAAGGAGAAATACTTATATACGCACTGACCTTTAGGTGGAGGATAGGATCCCAGACGCTGCATGATATCGGCTCTATTCAGAGCAGTAGCAGCGACACGAATGAGCACCTCCCCCTCCCGAACCTCGGGCATTGGAACCTCCCGAACCTGGAGGACCTCCGCACCTCCAGGCTCGTCAAAACCTACAGCCTTCATGTGGGTCTTAGATCGGATAGAGGAAGAATGGCGGTGGGATGAAACGGATAACGGAAACGATGGAGAGAGAAAGGGAGGCGAATGAGATGTTAACGCGTGGGATTCAACGGTGTGGCTAGGGGGTCTCCAGGAGGCAAGAAGCCGGAATTGTTTTACATACGTTGGAGGTGATTCGTGTTGAGAAAGACGAGGAAGAAAGGGAGATGGTGGGAAAGGATTGAGGTCGGTTCGAGGAGATAAGTCCGCCTTGAAGCTTGCAAGCAATGCTGCTGGTCTAGGCGCCGTTCTTGTTCGGCCCAACAGTCCGAGTCTCGGCAATGGTAGTAAGGCTGATGATTCGGATGGTATTGGGGAAGAGATTGATGGCAGCGATGCGCGGAGAAACCGGCGAGCAGCGGGAAGAAATCTGCTCAAGGAGATAAGGCGGGGAAGGGAAGCGGGGAGGGGATGGGGGGCCGCGAACAGTGTGGTGGTCAAGGGCGGAAGAGGGTCAGGGAGAGAGAGTGCAGAGGGGGAAAAGGGGGTGAAGTTGAGTGGAGGTATGTCGCGAAGTAAAGGACTTCCACGAAGAGTGAGACATCCTTGCTCAAAGTGTGGAAACTCTCGCGAGAAGAAGAACGAGAGAAGGGCATCACGGAATCCGACGACCCTCCAGCATTGCGAGCAAGAGTATATCAGGCCCGTCTGGGCTGCTGCAGCAAAGCTCCCAGTAATCAGTTAATGAATGCGTCCCGTTTAAAAAAACTATTCATAAGGCAATGGGGACTGAGTTCCATACCGCATAGCTCGCTGACTCATAACTTGCTGGCGGATCTCGTTGGAAGAAACGGAGGAAGAATCGACCAGATAGAAGCCGGCGAACAGCGGTTTGAGAGGAACCGCATAGACCGAACCCTGTCGCGCTCGATAAGCTTGTGGCTAGGATGAAGGCAGCCCGAAAACACGTGCTTTCGTGTTGCACTGAAAGCGGTGCTTCTTCCCTGGTCTCGACACATGCGCCCGGAAAATAGAGCGCTTTGACAAGATTTTCTTGATTGGAGAGTAGGGATGGGACTAGGGGCTGGAGAAGAACGACACGAATGTGCTCCTTCGCTGGTATGCTGTTGTTGCAATGGTCGCCATTTGGGTGTGAGCTTTCGCGAAGAGGCGAACGACCGGATTCGCGAATCAAGTACTCCGATAGAAGGTCAGTGTGGTTTACGTTTTTCAGGCACATGAATGAAAATTTGAAGATAAATATACACCAAATACACCAGACGTTCTATTCAATCATTGTGGCTCAAATCTGCTCTTTGCTAAGCTTAATCAGGAGCTCGCAAGTGCGCCGATTATGCCCAGTACTGCCACACTTTGAGCACCGGATAAGTCTGTGCAACACCTTCCCTGCTTTGACCTCCTCTGTAGCTCTCAGGGCAGGTGTAAGCTGTTGGCTTTTCGTTGAATCCTCAGGGAGGATCTTGCAGGATCGGCGATTATGTCCGAGTTCCCCACACTTCGTGCACTGCATAGGCCTCCTCAGACCTCTTTTTGTACGGTCTTGCTTCACATGCCCCAATGAGGGGCAAAAGTTTCTCCGATGACCAGCCTGGCCACAAGCTTTGCAATGAAACGCCACACCTAGCATAAAAGGGAAAGAAGGGGTGGAAGGGGTGGGAAGAAACATGTAAAGAAAAGGGGGGAAACGGGGGAGATTGAAACACGAATAAGATCTGGGAAAGAAAGAGATTGAAGACAAGAACAGGGGTGGTGTAACGTTTCATCACCTGTCTTTACTTGGCTGATAAGCTGCCTGAAGGTCAGCACAACGCTGCTTGGCCCGTGCCGATATCTTGGACGGGGCATTCTTCTCGTAGTACCCCTTCTGAAAATATGGAGGGTTGAAAAGGGGAAAGTGAAGGCGAAAAGACAAGGCAAGAATCTGCAGTCAATGGAAAGAAGGAACTACATTCATCTAGAATAGACTGTTTAAAGACAAACACTAGGACCAGAACTGTGCTCCTACACGTCTCATCAGACGTGAGCGTAAATGCACAGTGCAAAATTGATGTGAGTTGGTTGGTTGAGTGCAGTTCAGCAAAGTGACATGCGATGCTGACCGATAATAGGTATGATGGATTGTGATTAACAAACGCTTTAGGGAGAAAAGGCATACATTTCCTTAATAGATAATGCAAAGAAAGCATGTTTGAGCAGAAAAATCATAAACTGACACAGACAGACACCAAACTCACCATCATTGCTGCCCGCAACCTTTCCTTTCTCTCCGGGTCCTCAAATCTCTCTCTGGCAGTCCTTGACAGGCGCCCAGTTCTCCTCTCCACCGCTCTCAACCCCTCACTAATCCTCCGCCTCTCCTCCTCGGACCTCGGCCCATACACTCGCTTCATCTGTTTCCGCCTTCTCCTCCTCTCCAGCAACTCAGCCTCCACTGCAGCGTCTGCAGCCGCTTCTGCCTCCTCGTCCCCCTCTATAATCACCTGCCCTCCCGGCCATGGCAGATATAAGAACAGGCTTCTGCTGCTGGAATTAGCGCCACTGCTGCTGCTGATACTGCTGCTGGTGTTTGTGTTGGTGCTTGTACCTGAGGCAAAACTACTGCTATGAACAGCCCTGCTGCTGGGGGCGCTCTCATTAGCATTCCGTGTATTCATGCCACTACCACCCACGCCCCCAAACACTCCGTTTTCGATAAGAGGGCATCCCCTGTCGCCCCTGCTGTTGGGCAATGTGGCCTGCCATCGACCCAGCAGCTCGTGGCCTGCAGGGACAGGTGGCACGAGACGACTGGCTGCGCGCAACCGCCTCTGTCTCTGGAGAGCTCGTCTATCCGGTTCCTCCACCTGCTGAGTTGACGGTAAGCGGGAATCTTCGCTCGCGGTGCTTCCACTGCTGCCGCTACGGCTGCTTTTACTACTTCCGCTGTCGCTTCTCTGGGTGTTGCTGTTGCTGTTGTCTTTGCTGCTGCTGCTGCTGCTGCTGCTGCTGCCGCCTCCGCCGACACAATGCGCTTCAGGTTCTCCCGTGGCACCATCACGAATGCTGTTAACCACGCCACTGACGCGTCTGTCTGCTGATCCTCGTTCTCTCCTCCGTCTCGAATTGCCAGAAAACGATTCTTTGGTGCCCCGTGCCGACGCTTTGAGAGTCCTTCTGGCGGATATCAATCCAGCAGCATTAACGGCCGAAGTCTTCAAGTTCTCCGTCACCGTCACATGATAGCGTTCGTCGTTGAAAACTGCCCGTACACTACTACCGCTTCTCCTTGTCTTCCATCCCACTCCTATGTCTGAAAGATACGCGCCAAATCCTCCTCCACAAGAGCTTGTAATCGCGTCGCTGAAGCTGCTGATTGATCTCGAATTCCGGAGTCTGCCGCAGCTGGAGAGTACGTCCTTGAATCCATTGGTGCAACGCGACTGACGGTCACCGACGCAACAAAATCGGGTATGCGTTGAGGCGCTAAATCTTGGACTGTCGGATTCGGTGTCGTGACTGAGCCTCAAGCCGTGGGTTGCGAAAGATGCAGGTCGCGAGTTGAAGGGAGAATGACGACTGGTTTGTAAAATCGCGAGAGAGGAAGTACGAGCAGTGCAGAGCATGGCAGACCCACCACACAGCGAAGGCTGCTACGAGGCAGAGCCGCTACACGATAGTCAGGATATCGCAGACGAGTTTAGGAGGCTCAAGTTGAGACACGTAACTCGCAAACGGCCAAGTGACAAACTAGGAGCCGTGGGAAGCGCAGGATAGACATTTCTGCCTGGGAATGTGGGAAGATGAATGAACATACGTCGAATGCGAAGGAACACGCAGAAGGGAAGAGCTGCTTGGAACAAGAGGATACGCGTAGGACAGATTTCTCTGACGACGTGGAAGCAGGCGACCTGTTGGATTTGTTCAAGTATTCCTCCAAAAGCAGCATCGCTCATATTTATGAGCTGTCCACATGATTTTTTACAGAATTGCAGTTTTTGGGTTGCGTAGCAACCTTATACATTCGTTTTCACTTTTCGGTTGACTGATGTGAACAGTGATTTTCTTCTCAAAATAAAGAACAAATCACTGTTCACATAAGTTACCCGAAAAATGGAAACAAATGTGTCCAATCATTCCATTATCGTCGATAAGTACGGCGAATGGAACAATCGGACAATCTCTTGGCACAAATGACATAACGATAGGAAACTCACTCATAGGCAAACTTCTACCAGTGGAAAAAAAAACATGCAAAATTGTACGAGAAAATATACAAAAAAACAAACAAACAAATAAACAAACAATGTGAATATTTTGAAGTGAATACTATAATGCAATCATGTTGCAACATGGATTGATATGGTACGGAAGAGGCGAGTAAAGCTGCCCCATCGACGATCACAACCCACGTTGCATACACGAGGCACTTAGCACCACACCCCAAAGCAGTCACAAACGACAGTACACTAACTTGTACAAAAACGAGGGACAACAGTTGTGAATGCTTCGAAGCTAATGCTAAAATGCATCATTGATGCAACTGCGATTGATCTGGTATGGAAGAGGCAAGCAAAGCTGCCCCACCAACGATCACAACCCCAATTGCATACACGAGGCACTTAGCACTCACCCCGAAACAGACACAAACAACACTACATACATGTACGCACACACATACAAGCTCACACATACGCAGACAGAAGAAAAAAAACGCAGAAACATATAGCTAATACTACCGTAAGCATGCAAGCATAGCCAATGAAGTTCACCACAGCATAAACCGTCACTCACTTGTCCCCCATTCCCCTCCCTACCCCCCTCCCTGATCTCCCTTCCCCTCCTTCCCCACCCAACCCCCCCTTTGCTCTCCACAATAAACAATGATTGCAGCTCAAACTTCCTGCACAGGAAAGAAAAAAACAGCAAATGCATCTCTCACTCCCTGCACACAGTGACACACAAGCAAACAAGCACAGATACCATAATAAACACGCAACCATCCAGATGAAATTCAGAAGTGCATAAATCACCGCTAGCCTATTCCCCTTTACCCTCCCTACACCCCTCCGTCCCTCCTTCCCTCATCTCCCTCCCACTCCCTCCCTCATCTCCCTTCTCAGCTCACAAGCCCTGCACAAGCAAAAACAGGGAAGTTAACATCTTAGAAGCCGGCACCCTAAGCACTAGGGCAGAAAGCGACACGCGTTTGCATAAGTTGTTCGCATAAGCGACACACAGTAGTTCATGAGCACGTTGTAGCGTGCTCATGAAGCTCTCTCACGCACTCTCTCACGCACTTTCTCACGCGCTCTCTCACGGGCTCTTTCACGGGCTCTCACTAACTCTCTCACGCATTCTCTCACGCGCTCTCTCATGGGCTCTCTCACGCGCTCTCACTCGCTCTCTCACGCGCTCTCTCACGGGCTCTCTCACGCGCTCTCACTCCCTCTCTCACGCGCTCTCTCACGTGCTCTCTCACGCGCTCTCTATTGCGCCCTCTCATGCTCTCTCTCACTTGCCCCCTCGTGCGCTCTCTCTCACGCTCACTCACACGCTCTCTCACATACTCTCTCACGCGCACTCTCACGCGCTCTCGCACACGCACTCTCACGCGCTCTCTCATGCTCAATCTCACGCGCTACCTCACGTGCTCTTTCATGCGCTCACTCACGCGCTCTCTCGCGCGCACACTCACGCGCTCTCTTACATGCTCTCTCACGCGCTCTCTCGCGCGCTCTCTCATACGCTCTCTCACGCGCACTCTCATGCGCTCTCTCACACGCACTCTCACGCGCACTCTCATGCACTCTCCCATGTTGAAGGTGGTTAGCTAACCACTACCTAGAGCGACCTACATCAACCTAAGAAGGACCTACTGTGACGAGATGTGACTAAGGGAAAACGAGGACCTAAGAAGAAGAGGAGCTATCTATGTTGGGACGGTGGAAGGAGAAACACGGTAGCGGCGCGACCTGCAGTGGGAATCGAAGAGAAGAAGGGGAAGTGTGCAGATGTGGAGTAGAAAGCGGCTGAAATGTCGAGATTTCAAGCGACGTGAAGAGAAGTCACGCCGGGTCAAAGGCGCATCCAAGGAAGTCTGAAATTCGAACTCGAGGCGCGTTCGGTGCATGGTTGGATTTGGAAATTGAGCCGAGTACAAGTCAGCTCGAAATTAGGCGCGGCGCGAGGGCGAAATCAGAAATCCTTTTGCTTATAACTTGCTTTGTGTTTTCTGTTTTTGTATGCCTTCTTCAATGAAATTACTTGAACTTTCTACCTTGGCGTTTTTCAGCAAATTCTTTCACACAGTTGAGGCCAGAGCTTCATGTGCTTGTTACTAAGACTCTAAATAGTCTTCATAATCTAGACCAAAGTCTTCGCACGTACAAGATCCCACGCGCACTCTCATGCGCTCTCTCACGCGCTCTCTCACGCGCTCTCTCACACGCACTCTCACGCGCACTCTCACGCGCTATCTCACGCGCACCCTCACACGCACTCTCATGCGCTCTCACCCGCTCTCTCACGCGCTCTCGCACGCGCTCTCTCACGCGCACTCTCACCCGCTCTCTCACGCGCTCTCTCACGCGCTCTCTCACGCGCTCTCTCACGCGCTCTCTCACGTCCTCTCTCCCACGCTCTCCCTCACGCGCTCTCTCACGCGCACTCTCACGCGCTCTCTCACGCGCACTCTCACGCGCTCTCTCACACGCACGCGGACTCTCACGCGCTCTCTCACGCGCACTCGAACTCTCACGCGCTCTCTCACGCGCTCTCTCACGCGCTCTCTCACGCGCTCTCTCACGCGCACTCTCCGTTCGCTCCCGCGCACACGCTCTCCCTCGAGCTCCGTCTCTCCCTTTCTTAAAATGAAAGTGCAATGCAAGAGGAGACCAATCGACAGACAAAATGTACACATAGAGCAAAAAAAAGGGGGGGAGAAGGGGGGGAGGGTGGGGGAGGGGGGGGGCGGAAATTTCAGAGGGGGGAGAGAGGATGAAAGGACCGGGAACGCACCTGATAATCACGGTGCCTCAGAAAACAATCCGCGCTGGCGCACCAACCCGCGCTCGCGCACCGACTTGCGCTCGCGCACCAACTCGCGCTTGCGCTCGTGCACTTGTCGCTGGAGGCGACGGCGGGGAGGGAAGGAGAGGCTATGGCGGGGAGGGAAGCAGAGGCGACGGCGGGGAGGGAAGGAGAGGCGACGGCGGGGAGGGAAGGAGAGGCGACGGCGGGGAGGGAAGCAGAGGCGACGGCGGGGAGGGAAGCAGAGGAGACGGCGGGGAGGGAAGGAGAGGCGACGGCGGGGAGGGAAGGAGAGGCGACGGCGGGGAGGGAAGCAGAGGCGACGGCGGGGAGGGAAGCAGAGGCGACGGCGGGGGGGGAAGCAGAGGCGACGGCGGGGAGGGAAGCAGAGGCGACGGCGGGGAGGGAAGGAGAGGCGACGGCGGGGAGGGATGGAGAGGCGACGACGGGAAGGGAAGGAGAGGCGACGGCGGGGAGGGAAGGAGAGGCGACGGCGGGGAGGGAAGGAGAGGCGACGGCGGGGAGGGAAGGAGAGGCGACGGCGGGGAGGGAAGGAGAGGCGACGGCGGGGAGGGAAGGAGAGGCGACGGGGAGGTGGGAGTGAGAGGCGACGACGGGGTGTGAGGTGGCGGCGGGATGGGAGGGAATGGCGACGGCGGGGTAGGAGGGAGGTGCGACGGGATAAGAGGGAGAGGCGACGGCTGGGTGTTAGTTAAACGCGATAGCTGGATGATAGCTAGACAGCAGGATGAGCGATGGTGGGTTGGGAGAAAATGGCAGAGAGAGCAGGTAGAGGAGGAATTCGAGGAACCAAGAGTATGACAGAGTTCGAATTGACAGCTGGGAAGGGAAACGGAACAGATGCGCAGCGCATAGGAGAGAGCAGAGTAGAGCAGGTGCTCAAAATTCAAGAAAACAAGTCAGCGGAGAAATCGAGTTGACAGCGGAAGAAATGAAGAATGCGTAGCGCTGGCAAGAAAAATTTCTTCCAGAGCAAAACGAGGAAAGAAACGGTTTTTTAAATAAGCGTACAGTGTTACGTTGATGGGGCGAATTGCGAGCTGGTCGTGGGCGAATTGCAAGCTAAATTCGTAAGTGAAGAGGAGGGTAGGGGACGATGAGGCGAATTGCACTCTGAATTCGAGGGCGAATTTTAACAGAACCTGGGCACATGATAATCCAACAAAAAAACCCACACACTATATTTGGAACTACAGTAGTATCACGTGACAACACTCGCATAACCACTTCCATGACACATCAGAGTTGGCTGCAAATGAACAAACCCACTAAGGGTACTTCGATATTGCCATATCAGCTGTAGGTACTTCTATTATAATAAAATAACAAATAGAATGTCAGTCCCCATATCGTTCCCCGTAAAATAGCACTCAATCGCAAGAGAGAAGAATATTACTCGTAAAATTTTTATGAGGAACAAAGAAGCCCGCTATAAAAAGAAATATCATAGTTTATCGCTTCATATATAATATAGTGCATTTCCTGATTTATTTTGTTTCTATAATAATAACGCCTACGCAACCCTTCCGACGTTAACGTCGAGTCTTGTTATATCTTCTCGCATGTGGTTCCTCTGTCCCAATCCAAACGCCGCTGCAATTTCCCCTTCGATCAGCCTCAAAGCACCAGCCGTGGTTTTCTCAGGCTAGCACCACCTAGCCTTCTCGTAGGTCATCCCTTCGCATCGCTCGGAGTCTGACCTTCCGATCTCGTTAGCGCAGGTTTGCAGGTCGCATCTTTGTCACTTTTATCTCTTCCGGCTCGCGAATTGTCCGATTCCGGGCTATAACTTTGTTGTACCAATTTTCCAACCTTTCCCCGTACTTACCAATTGGCGAAGTCCTACGATCAGTCGTTCTCCGACAATGGATGAGAACCTTTACGACGAGTTCGGAAACTACATCGGACCGGAAATCGCGTCTGATGAGGAGGAAGAAGAGGAAGAGGAGGAGCAGGACCAGGAGCTAGCAGACGGCGAAGGAGGAGCAGGAGGTGAAATGATCGGGATGGAAGAAGACGAAGATGAGCCGGATAACGAGGGAGCGGTGATATTAGCCGAGGATAAAAAATACTACCCGACGGCGATCGAGGTGTACGGCGAGGACGTCGAAACCCTAGTCGAGGACGAAGACGCTCAGCCGTTAGAAGAGCCAATCGTCAAGCCGGTCCGGCAGTTCAAATTCGAGGTGGCATCGAAAGGCGTGCTCGCAACGTACGTGTCGACGGAGTTCATCGTCGGATTGATGAAAAATCCAACCCTGGTCCGAAACGTCGCTCTAGCTGGTCACCTTCACGCGGGAAAAACCCTCCTTATGGATATGCTCGTCGAAGCGACTCATCCTGACGTCGCCACGCTGAATCCGGAGAGCCAGCGGCACATGCGGTTTACGGATACGCGCGTGGACGAGCAGCAGCGGATGATTAGCATTAAGGCGGTTCCGATGTCGCTTGTGCTGGAGGATTCGACGGGGAAATCGTATCTGTGCAATGTGGTGGACACGCCCGGGCATGTGAACTTCTCGGATGAGATGACGGCGGGGATGCGCTTGGCGGATGGAGTGGTGCTGGTCGTTGACGCCGTGGAAGGGGTCATGGTGAGACGCTGGCTCGGGATTGGGGTTTCCAGGTTCAGGATTTTATGTCTGAGGTTCAGGATATGAAAAGTATAGGTTTGGCTTCGGTGTTTGGAATTGAAGGTTCGGGTTTGTGGGAATAGAGTACCGGTTGGGGAATTCGCCTGGCGGACGGCGTGGTGCTGGTCGTTGACGCCGTGGAAGGGGTCATGGTGAGACCTTGACTGGGGATTGGGTTGTGAGGTTGAAAGTCATGGTTCAGTATTTGGGTGAAGAGGGAAGCTAGTTGCACGTTGTGACTGGCGGATGGGGTGGTGTTGGCCGTTGATGCCGTGGCGTGGAAGGGGCCCTGGTGAGACGTGGACAATGGAAGGGTTAGGGTTGCTGACGGGTAGATGGCTTATGGTAAGATTCATGGAAGGTGTCCATGAGAGTTCAGGTTCGTTATTGGGGGTAAGGGGTAAGGTAATGGCAGTTGTAAGGTTGGCTTGTGGACGAGGTTGTGCTGGTCGTGGATGCTGCCGTGCCGGTTAGTGACTGCTTCGAGCTATGGTTCTGACTGTGGATGTTGAAATGCTCATGGTATGATTTGAGCCCCCTTTTTTGTCCACCTGGTGTAAGTTTCCTGATTTCAGATTGTGGATGCACAGTCATTACTTAGTCACAAATCTCTAGTCCCTGCAACCCAAAGTGTTGGTAGTGGTGCGTGCATGTCCTTGTCACACTCGCTTTCCTCCTCACTTTGTATTTTCCACCCCGTCTGCGTTGCTTTGTTGGTCAGGTGAACACGGAGCGAGCGCTGAAGCATGCGTTGCAGCAGGGCCTGGCCATCACTCTCTGCATCAACAAGGTGCGCCCTTTCGCCCTTTCCCTTTCTTGCCCCTCTCTCCGTATTTTAGTGTTTTTTCAGAACACTCAAAGGTGACTCCAATATAGCATGCGTTGCAGCGGGGTTTGGCCATCATTCTCTGCATAAACACCGTGCTCCCTTTTGCTCCCTTGTCCTCTTTCACCTTTTCATCGCCTGATTCCCCACTCGCTTCCCCTACCCTTCCCATCTGTCCTCGCCCGTATTTTTCTATGTCACTCTCTTTCCTTCTTATTCAAATCTTATTATCTTTGTTCGTCTGCCCCTCCGTTCCTCTCGCCCCTCCACTGCCCTGCTCTTATTGCTACCTTCACACACTTGGACCCTCTCCACCTCCCTTTATCACCCCCTCTTCCATTTCCTCCTCTCCATCCCCCCCCTCCTCTCTCTCTCTCCCCTTTCGGTGCCCCTCTCTCAGGTGGACCGTCTAATCACAGAGCTCAAGTTGCCTCCTCCAGACGCCTACCACAAGCTGCGCCACACTCTAGAGGAGGTCAACGCTCTCATCGCTTCCTATGCTCCCGCCGCCATGGCCGCCCGAACCTCCGGCTCAGGCTCGGCAATTGTCTCGGCAGCCATGCCTTCCGAAGCTCCCCAGCTGGACCCGGTCCTGGGGAACGTCTGCTTCGCCTCTGCCGCTGCTGGCTGGTCCTTCACCCTCCTTTCCTTTGCCAAGCTTTACACCCAAACGCACGGGGTAAATTTCGATCCTGAACAGCTTGCGAAGCGGCTCTGGGGTGACCTGTACTACCACCCTGACACCAGATCCTTCCGAAGGAAGCCGCCCGCGGGCGGCGGCGAGCGGACGTTTGTGACGTTTGTCCTGGAGCCGCTGTATAAGCTGTACTCTCAGGTGGTTGGGGAGCATAAGAAGAGCGTAGAGGCTACTCTAGGCGAGCTTGGGGTGTCTCTCCGTCCCTCTACTTACAAAATGAATGTGAAACCGCTGCTGAAGGCGGCTATTGGGGCGGTTTTAGGGGGTGGCGCAGGGGGTTTGGCTGATATGATCATCCGGCATTTGCCGTCCGCTAAGGCTGCTGCGCCGGTGAAGGTCCAGACGACGTACACCGGCCCGCTGGTGGGCAAACGGGCGGCTGCGATGCTGTCGTGCAGCGCGAAGCGACGAGGGCCGTTGATGGTGCATGTGACGAAGCTGTACCCAAAACCGGACTGCTCGGCGTTTGATGCACTGGGGAGAGTGATGTGTGGGACTCTTAGGACTGGGCAGACGGTTAGGGTTTTGGGAGAGGCTTATTCGCCTGATGATGAAGAGGATATGGCTGTGAAGGTGGTCACAAAGCTGTGGCTATACCAGGCTAGGTACAGGGTGCCGATTTCGTCTGCTCCGGCCGGCTCCTGGGTGCTTATAGAGGGAGTGGACGCGTCTATAACGAAGACAGCGACCCTCTGTGAGGAGTTTGGGCAGCAGGGGGGTTACGGAGGCGCGGAGGACGAGGAGGAGGAGGAAGCAGGAGGGAAGAAGGCCGGAGTGGGAGCAGGAGGCCGGTGGGGAGCAGGAGGAGGAAAGGAGGAAGAAGAAGAGGAGGACGACGAAGACGTGTTTATCATTGCGCCGCTGAAATTCAACACGGTGTCGGTTGTTAAGGTAGCCACAGAGCCGCTGAACCCCTCAGAGCTGCCCAAGATGGTGGAGGGGCTGAGGAAGATCAGCAAGAGCTACCCGCTGGCCGTGACGAGGGTGGAGGAGTCTGGGGAGCACACGGTGCTGGGCACGGGCGAGCTGTTTCTGGATTCGGTTATGAAAGACCTGAGGGATCTGTTCTCAGAGGTGGAAGTCAAGGTGAGCTGAGGGGCCTGGGACGTTGGGGTTGCAAGGGGGGGTTAAGGGCTGGTGTTCAGGAGTGTGGGGAGCACACGGTGCTGGGCACGGGGGAGCTGTTCTTGGATTCGGTAATGAAGGACCTGAGAGACCTGTTCTCCGAGGTGGAGGTTAAGGTGAGCAGAGGGGATTGGGGTTTTAAGGTTTGGGGGTTTAGGGGCCTATGGGCTGGAGTCTGGTTGGCTGTGACATGCGTGGAGGAGTCAGGCGAGCACACGGTGCTGGGCACGGGGGAGCTGTTTCTGGACTCCTTTATGAAGGACCTGAGGGATTTTTTCTCCGAGATGGAGGTTAAGGGGAGTTGGCAGCTTGGGGTTTAACGTTTGGAGTTTCAGGTTTAGGGTTTTAACCTGGCTGAGAGCGTCTAGGGTGGAGGAGTCAGGCGAGCACACGGTGCTGGGCACAAGGTATTATTTTTGGACTCTGTCATGAAGGACCTGAGAGATCTGTTCTCCGAGATGGAGGTCAAGGTACGCCCTTGGGGATTGGGGGTTACAAGAGTTACAAGGGTTTAGGAGTTTTAGCCCTGCAGGGAGTTGGGAGGGTGGAGGAGTCGGGGGAACACATGGTGCTGGACATGGGATAACTGTTCTTGGATTCTGTCGTCAAGGATCTCAGGGACTTGTTTCCCGAGGGGTTTGGGGGTTTCAGGGGCTGGGGATTGGAGTCCGGTTGGCTGGCTGTGTGACGAGGGTGGAAGAGCTGGGCAAGCACACGGTGCTGGACACGGGGAAGCTGTTTCTCGACTCCGTCATGAAGGAGCCCGAGAAACCTGTTTCCCAGGAGGCTTAGGTTTGGTTGGGTTGGCCGTGTCGGAGAGTTTTGGGAATTCTTAATCGCCTCATGCATTCTGCGCTTGCCCCTCCTGCCCACGCCTTCCCTGCGCTCGCCTTTCCTGCTGGCAGGTGGCGGATCCGGTGGTGTCCTTCTGTGAAACCGTCGTGGAAACTTCCTCCCTCAAGTGCTTCGCTGAGACGCCCAACAAGAAGAACAAGATCACCATGGTATGCCATGTGTGTGTGGTGCATGCATACATGTATATGTGTATGTATGCCACATTCTTGTCAATGCGTATATCACATTCGTATTTGCTGAGACGCCCAACAAGCAGAACAAGATCACCATGGTATGCATGCATGCAGGCAGGCATGGTCGCACAGGTATGTCGACATGTTTTGATGCATGAAGTGGCCAAAGAAGCACTTTCCATCCACTCCTCCTCACTTCCTTTCCTCTTCCCGTCCACCTCCCCCTTCCCCTCTCAGATTGCCGAGCCCATGTAGAAGGGCATTTTTGAGAATTCTTGAAAATACCCTGTAAGATCGCCGAGCCCATGTAGAAGGGCCTGGTAGAGTACCTGGGGAGTGGGGCGGTTTCCTTCCCTCGAGTCTTGACCAGCCAAGGAAACGCATGGCACAGCTTCTCCCCTCACTCCCGCCTACTCCTATTTTCTCTCCCACTGCCCCTTCACAGTCATGTCAGATCGCGCAGCCCATGGAGAAAGGTCTGGCAGAGGACCTTGAGAGCGGCGCAGTGTCCCTGGACTGGATGGCCCATGGTAATGCGGTATTGTATTGGACTTCTCTTCAGATTTACTCCCCTCTCTTCCCCTCACACTCTCAGATCGCGGAGCCCATGGAGAAGGGGTTAGCAGAGGATCTAGAGAGTGGCGCAGTGTCACTGGACTGGCCCAAGAAGCGCATGGCGGAGTTCTTTCAGACCAAGTACGACTGGGATCTGCTGGCCGCCCGGTCAATCTGGGCGTTTGGCCCCGACCGACAGGTGGGTGATTATGGGTGGGTGGTGGTGGATGGCAAGCGGTGAATGGTGGTGGTGGGTGGGTTCTATTCTTCATCGTGATTGAGACATGTTGAGTGGCACTGGATTGTCACCTGCTGGCTGCCCGCTCCATCTTGGCCTTCGGCCCCGACAGACAGGTGGGTGGGTGGGGGGCTGGGAGGCGGGTGAAGGGTGTGAGCAGGTGGAATCCTGCTGCCAGCCCATCTTTACATTCAAAAACCGCTCCTGATTCAAGGATTCGGCACTTATGGCTCCTGCACAGCACACCGCCTTACCTCCTCTCCCTATGCGTTTCTCTTCCCTGTTCTCTCGCTATCTCTGTATGCCCCTCCTTTCCCCCCTCCCTCAGGGTCCCAACATCCTGGTGAACGATACTCTTCCCAGCGAGGTGGACAAGAACTTGCTGGCTGCTGTCAAGGAGTCGGTCATCCAAGGGTAAGCTGCTGTCCCTCGTGTTGACTTTTGAGTCGACTCAAGAGTCTCTTCCGAGTGAGGTGGACAAAAACTTGCTGGCAGCCGTCAAGGAGTCCGTCATCCAAGGGTAAGCTGAGACGATTATTGACGCGCCTAAGAAGTGCGCCTAACAAGTGCACCTAACAAGTGCTGTCAGTTGTCAAGGAGTCTGTAATACAAGGGTAAGTTTCTGCAGATTTTTTCACTTTTCCTTGCGTTCTGAAATTATGCCCCTCCCGATACCCATACCCATGCCAATAACCATGCGCATACCCATACCCATGCCCATACCTGTACACATGTCCATACCCATACCCATGCCAATTCCCATGCGTACCCATGCCCATACCTGTACTCATGTCCATACTCATACCCATGAACTCTATTCTCTCCCATGTCCCTCACTCTTGTCGCTCCCCCTCCGTTCCCTCAAGAGCATCCAGTGGGGAGCCCGAGAAGGCCCTTTGTGTGACGAGCCCACGAGGAACGTGCGCTTCCGCCTGCTGAATGCTCTGGTGGCGCCGGATCCGCTCTTCCCTCTCCCATATTTCCGTCCAACGCCCATCTCCCTCACCTTTTCCGCAGCTTCCAGTGGGGAGCGAGGGAGGGCCCTCTTTGCGATGAGCCCATGAGGAACGTGCGATTCAGGCTGCTGGATGCTCTTGTGGCGCCGGACCCTCTGCAGCGAGGAGGCGGACAAGTCATCCCCACGTCTCGACGCGTGGCTTATTCTGCTTTCCTCATGGCGTCTCCTCGCCTCATGGAACCCGTTTACTTTGTGGAGGTGAGCTGATGGGGACTGTGGGTTAATCTCGCTCTGCACTGGGAGGAAGAGGGCGAGCAGGTAATCCCCACCCCACGTCCCATCGCGTGGCCTACTAGTGTGCTTTCCTCATGGCATCGCCCCGCCTCATGGAACCCGTTTACTTTGTGGAGGTGAGTTGCTCGTCAGCCATCTAACCAACCCTGTCAGTGCGTCTATTTTATTCCCATTTCCAATTTATTCTCTCTCCGCCAATATCGCTCTTTCAGATCCAGACCCCTGCAGACTGCATGTCAGCCATCTACACGGTCTTGTCGCGCACTCTGTTGTTCCCCCCAAGTTGTCGGGTTGTCATCTCCACCACTCTTCACCCCTCCCCTCCTCTCCTCATTGCCTTTGCTTCCCTTCAGATCCAGACCCCAGCGGACTGCATGTCAGCCATCTACACGGTCTTGTCGCGCCGCCGAGGCCACGTGACAGGCGATGCTGCCAAGGCGGGCACCCCTGCCTACATTGTCAAGGTGTGCTGGGAAGATGTGTGCATGTGATGTTGTGGGCTGTTTAAGTAGTGTCCGTGGTGGGTATTTTCGGTGCTGCGGCCACGTGACAGGCGATGCTGCCAAGGCGGGCACCCCTGCCTACATTGTCAAGGTGTGCTGGGAAGATGTGTGCATGTGATGTTGTGGGCTGTTTAAGTAGTGTCCGTGGTGGGTATTTTCGGTGCTGCGGCCACGTGACAGGCGATGCTGCCAAGGCGGGCACCCCTGCCTACATTGTCAAGGTGTGCTGGGAAGATGTGTGCATGTGATGTTGTGGGCTGTTTAAGTAGTGTCCGTGGTGGGTATCTTCGGTGCTGCGGCCACGTGACAGGCGATGCTGCCAAGGCGGGCACCCCTGCCTACATTGTCAAGGTGTGCTGGATGATGCATGCGTGTGTGATGTCAAGTCATGGTCCGTTTTAACCAGTGTTTCTTGGTGGGTATGCACAATGTTGAGGCCACATGAGAGGTGATGCTGCCAAGGCTGTCACTCCCGTCCGCATTGTCAAGTTGCTGAGATGAAGTTTGCGTGTTGATGTCGTGGGCTGTTGAACTAGCCTCCCTTGGTGTTTGTGCCGTCGAGGCCACATGACAGGCGATGCTGCCATGGCTGTCACTCCCGTCCGCATTGTCAAGGTGCTGAGATGAAGAGTGCGTGTTGATGTCATGGGCTGTTAAACTAGCCTCCCTTGGTGTTTGTGCCGTCGAGGCCACATGATAGGCGATGCTGCCAAGGCTGTCACTCCCGCCTACATTGTCAAGGTGCTGAGATGAAGAGTGCGTGTTGATGTCGTGGGCTGTTTAACTAGCCTCCCTTGGTGTTTGTGGCGTCGAGGCCACATGACAGGCGATGCTGCCAAGGCTGTCACTCCCGCCTACATTGTCAAGGTGCTGCACTCGCTGCTGTCCTGGTTGAATAAACAGTTCCTCTATTCCCCGTTTTGCATTGTCAGCTCGGAACAAACAGGAATTTGTAATTCCACGTTTCCTTGTACCATTCACTCGTCAGTCTCCACCTTTCCTCCCTCGCTGCTCCTGGCGATTCCCTCCCCCCCCCAGGCCATCCTGCCAGTCATCGAGTCCTTTGGCTTTGAGACAGACCTACGCTATCACACACAGGGGCAGGCCTTCTGTGTGTCTGTCTTCGACCATTGGGCCGTGGTGCCGGGAGACCCTCTCGACAAGAGCGTCGTGCTGCACCCGCTAGAACCCGCCCCTGCCCAGCACCTTGCGAGAGAGTTCATGGTCAAAACGAGGCGGAGAAAGGTGAGAGGAGAGGTGTGGGAAGGGGTTGAGGGGTGAGAATCTGTGGGCAGGCCTTCTGTGTGTCAGTGTTTGACCACTGAGCTGTGATGCCGGGGGACCCTCTCGACAAGAATGTGGTGCTGCACCCGCTAGAGCCGGCTCCTGCTCAGCACCTTGAGAGAGAGTTCATGGTCAAAACGAGGCGGAGAAAGGTGAGGAGAGAGTGAGGGAAGTTGGTACAAGAGGTGTGTATGAGAGGTCTGTGTTAGAAATCAACTACTGGACAAGGGCATGACTGTTGGCCGAAGGGGCTCTTGGTGCACAGCGACCCCGCCAATCCGGCCATCGTGTTCTAAATCCTTTTCTGGTTACCTGTTTACTGGTTGCTTCTTTATGTCTGTTGTTTCAGGGCATGAGCGAGGATGTGAGCATCAACAAGTTCTTTGACGATCCTATGCTTCTGGAGCTGGCTCGGCAAGACGCCGAGTTGCAACAAATCCTTTGAGCTGGCTTGGCAAGACGCTGACCTGGCTGGGCTGTTTTTCTAGTTCCCTATCGATGGGTATGCGTGAGGTTGTGCGCATCCTGTAACCACCAACCCTCCCTCCACCACTTCTCGACAGGGTCCCTCCTCCCGCGCTCCCGGTCTCTGTTCATGTTGCGCACTTGCACACTGCCTTGGCGAGGTTTAGAATTGTAACTACCGGTGTACCTCAACATGAGAACGTCAGCAGCAGTATCAACCAGCATGGCCGGCCAACAAGAGTGGCCATGGGAACATGATTCAGTGCACGTCCACGTGAACAGCAACTAATTTACAAACCCATGACTGAAGCACACCTTACAGGCCATAGTTCAACTCCACTCCACATACGAGTGGCCATGCCAATGTGATTTCACTACCAAGCCACCTACTGGTGTAGAAGCGACCCATGCGTGCGTGTGACATGCCCCACCCAACCCACAGCCACAATACTCTCTACTCCACACGAGTGGCCATGGCAATGTAATTCACTGCCATGTCATCTCTTGAGAGATTCCACCTGTTGCTGATTGGGTCGTACACCATGCCACGTGTCTCCGCCAGCTGGCGGGTCGGGAGAGCAAGGCAGGGGAGGGGAGAAGGGAACACCCACGCAGGATTAAGTCAGAGCTTCTAAGTCGACTCAGATGGCAGGACAGAGGTAGCACTGCAAACACCCTGCAATTTTTAAGAGTTCCCAAAACACTCTGCAGGAAGGGATGGGCTGTTTGGAGTGGAGATAGAGTAAACAGGGTCCTCCCCAAACCTGGCTCGCCACAGCAACAGCGTTAGACATGGTTACATGCACGGGAAAGGTACGCTGATCCTGGGCTTTGCTTTGCAATCGCCATTTGGCGTCATGGCTGCACCCCTTTAGAAGCAGATGCATCTCACCTGGAAGTTGGCTCGTAACAGCATAAGGGTGAGCTCCAACGGGGTGATTGTCACTGCTAAGCCTTGAACTATGAAATGAACATGATGAGAATTAACTACTCCCACATGCACTCCTTAAAGTAGTTGCAGCTCACCTGGAAGTTGGTTCGTCGCAGCATGAGGGCAAGCTCCAAAGGGGTGATGAACTTGTTCCAATCATGAGTCCCCCGGGGTACCTGCCACAAGCGAGGGTGATTGCAATCAGGGTGATACTTTGTGAAGCCTTAGTCGTCTCCCAAGCTCTTTTGAGGTGCCTCAAAAATCTCTTGGCAAGTACTAGGCAGCTCCAAGTTTTGCCAAACGGGCAAAACAGGTGGCCATGCAACAAATTCATGCCAAAAAAAAAAAAAAAAAAACCAAGAAAAATAACGATGACGACGACGACAACAACAATGAAAAATAGAAGCTTGATGATGCGACGAAGTCAGTCCAATTGTTAGGCAAGGACGCTAGTACAGAGGCACACTCTATTGGACGAGGAAAAGAGAGGCATGCAGTAGAGAGAGTTTACATAGAGCAAGAAAGAATCTATACACACAAAAAAGGAACAAACTATAGTAAAATAATGTACGTACACGAAAGAAAATGTACATACTATAGAGAGGATGTACTCGGCAGCTGCGATGGCGAGAGCAAAGGAGCGAGCGGTGCGATTGATGGTGGAGAGGAAGAGCACGCCTCCAGGGTTGGGAGTTGAAGGTGGGGATGTTGGTGCAGGTGGAGGTGTTGATGTGGGTGGAGAGGATGTGGATGGCGGCATGGGCATGGATGGGGATGGGGCCGTTTGTGCTGTGGAAGTTTGGGAAGGAGATGCATAAGATGGGGTGAGGGGGGAGGAAGGAGCGGAGGGTGGAGTGGGTCGGCAGAGAGAGGCGAGGGTGCGGACGAAAGCAGCAGGATCCGCCACATGCTCCATCACGTGGAGTATGAGGGGCCGTCGCAAGAGGCAAGGATCCGCCACATGCTCCATCACGTGGAGTATGAGGGGCCGTCGCAAGAGGCAAGGATCCGCCACATGCTCCATCACGTGGAGTATGAGGGGCCGTCGCAAGAGGCAAGGATCCGCCACATGCTCCATCACGTGGAGTATGAGGGGCCGTCGCAAGAGGCAAGGATCCGCCACATGCTCCATCACGTGGAGTATGAGGGGCCGTCGCAAGAGGCAAGGATCCGCCACATGCTCCATCACGTGGAGTATGAGGGGCCGTCGCAAGAGGCAAGGATCCGCCACATGCTCCATCACGTGGAGTATGAGGGGCCGTCGCAAGAGGCAAGGATCCGCCACATGCTCCATCACGTGGAGTATGAGGGGCCGTCGCAAGAGGCAAGGATCCGCCACATGCTCCATCACGTGGAGTATGAGGGGCCGTCGCAAGAGGCAAGGATCCGCCACATGCTCCATCACGTGGGCAGAGAGGAGCGCGGCAAGCACAAAAGAGGCGACATGACGGTGAACATTTCCTGCACAGAAGCTGAGAGCAGAAAGCAGGGAGAGCAGAGAGCAGCGAACAGCAGAAAGCAGCAGGAATGAGGGAAAGGCGAGCAAGGAGTAACCAGCTGCAAGATCAAGAAGTTAATCTTCGCCTTACTTCAGCTCATCTCACCTCACCTCACCTCACGTCACCCCACCTCACGTCACCCCACCCCGCCTCACCTCGCCTCACCTCACCTGACCGTACCGCACCTCACCTCACCTCCAACGAGAGCACGGCATCAAACATAGTCCCCTGTGCAGCAAGTTCTTCTGCACTTGATAGAGAGACGCGGAGGGAGAAGAGAGAAGCGGGGAGAGGGCAGGGAGAAGATAGAAGAGAGTGGAAATGGAGAGTGTTCAGAAGAGGAGAGGGGCCAAATTGTGAGCAGATCCCAAGCAAGGGGAGAATTGGCGGTCATTCGAATGAAAGTGGATACCTGCAGAGATGCACTTGTAAGATATGGATCGGGTGATAGGATCCCTTGCCTGCACACACGTACGTACACACGGGCGAAGCATGCATTGAAAGACACTCCAAACCCAGTGACATGCTATTGTATAGTCACGATCGCAGACGTACGTGGCGGCTGGGTGGTTCTACAAATTCTGGAAAAACACCTGGACGAAAACAAACACAGCAGAAGAACGCCTTACGGAAAGTGACGCTGCTGATAAAGAGCATCAAACGGTGGATCAAGAGAGTCTAAGACAAAACACCTCCTTTCAGAGGCTTGCTCTGCGGCACTAGGGACATGCATCAAAAGAGACGTACAGCGTGAGCAGCAGCCACTCGTGTGTTGACACGTGTCACATCAACACCTGTCACTGTAGCTCCCAAGCGAGCCAGCGGCTGCAGAATACGACACAAGGGGGGAAGACCCCGGACCGGAGGGAGTTGGTTGGGATGTGGTTTGGAAGGTGAGCAGAATGGTGAAAGTGAAAACAAAGGGAGAAGAATACGAACGAAAGAACAGAGGTGACATAAGCAACTACAGCTAAGTAGAAAGCACCAGAAACAAAAGAAACGAAATGAAGAGTAAGGACAATGAACAACGTTCACTGAGACGCTTGCCTGGTAGCACACCAATCGTACTCACCTCACACAGAAGCCCCCCCCCACACCCCACGTCAAGAACTCTCAGCCCTTCCAGTGGCCTGGCAGAGTCTGCATTCAGACTGATGGACAGATGGAGAGGGAAGGCGGGAATGATTGAGGTCAGGATTGGGATGAAACGCACTCAAATGGCTATTGGAGGCATGTCATCGTATGGGATCATATGGAATGGCATGGCACGGCACGGCACGGCATGGCACGGCATGGCATGGCATGGCACGGCATGGCACGGCATGGGATGGCATGGCATGGCATGGTG
Source organism: Closterium sp. Naga37s-1 (assembly GCA_947471745.1). Lineage (NCBI taxonomy): Eukaryota > Viridiplantae > Streptophyta > Zygnematophyceae > Desmidiales > Closteriaceae > Closterium > Closterium sp. Naga37s-1. The sequence continues at coordinate 2,242,064 of CANJKZ010000719.1, read as the reverse complement.
GGAAAGGGGAGCCGAGAAAAAGGCAATGGACTAGATGCTGCAATGCAAGTGGCTGAAGCCAGGTCTTCGGACATGAAAGCATGGTCACACTCGTGAATCTCCACTCTCTCTCATTGACTCCTTCCACTCATAAGCCCTCCCCCACAAACTCCTCTCACTCATAAGCTCTCTCTCTCTCTCTCTCTCTCTCTCTCTCTCTCTCTCTCTCTCTCTCTCTCTCTCTCTCTCTCTCTCCCTGCCTCTCGCCTTACCCCCTCTTTCGCTCACCCAAAGTGCCGACACATGGCATCACGCACGAACGCCACGCGGGCAGCTGACATGGCATGCAGTGGCGCATGTGGGCCCCTGCGGTCCCACCTGGATGGGGAGGGATGGTGATGGATGGGAAGGGATGGGGAGGGATGGGGAAGGTTGGGGAAGGATTGGGGGGGATGGGGAGAGCGGCAAGCCATTGTGAAAGCTGTGTGGTTCCCTCATGAAAGAAAGTGGAGTTGCGAGAATTTAGCAGCTTTTTAGGCCATGTGGACCAATTTCGAAACTTCTTTTCGCCAGAGCTCACCATTGGCTGGCGAGAGCTTCGAACTTAGCCACCTCTTCGCCATCAACGCTTGCGGACGTCACTCTCCCACCTGACGCCTCAAACGCGCGTCCTGCGGTTGAATTACCCGCAACAGCGGGGGAAGCATCGGCGGGAGAGGCGGAAGCGGAGGCAGGGGATGCGCCAGCAGTGGCCGTCGAGAATCCACCCCATGCGATCGCCGGCGCGGCAAGGCGGAAGCATGCAGTGCGCAACACCGCGGAATTGCGGGATGCGCGCGCCAGAACTGACATCGCGATCGCTTTGAGAGCGTTTTGAACGGATTTCATCGAATCCTATCAAAAAGCCTGAAGACAGAGCACGCTTCGAGTAGCATCGGACACGTGTCAGTTGTCAGTTATGGTGCATGCGTAGCAGTGCACCCCTCACGGAAAGTCAGCACGCCCGTGCGTTCCTAGGGGCCTAAGGGCGTGTAAAGTCGTGCCACAACAAATTTTGGGAAAATCCTTTTGACCGTTGTTGGCGAAAGTAACCCTTTTACGACACTCGCCGTGTCTTGTGCGAAGCTCGTTTGTTTCTCGAAATCGCGAAATATTTGATGGCCGTTTCAGCGAACCGACACAACAACGACGCCGAGTCGACTCGCAAACGGCCACGAAGCCGACTAGTCAGTGCGACAGATGTGCCCATCGTCGCACAAAGCGCCCTGCGATAGAACGAGTGGTTGTGCCACTACTGGAGTCCATGTACGACTGGGTCGCAAAGTGGCTGGTTTGTGCGAGGGTGCAAATTTGACATGTTTGTTCATGCGGCCCTCAAATCGGCCTGCAAACTTGTCAAGTCTGCAAAATGGCAAGTACAGGCCGTTTTGGTGGGCGACCAAAGGTCGACCAAGTTGTCGTTGTTCGCGAAAGAAATAACGACCAAAAAGTCGTCGGATTTCCAGCCATTTGCAAATTTCTCAAATGGTGCGCGACTTTACACGCCCTAAATGCCAACAGAACCAGCTTGTTGAACCGAAAATGAACCCTTTGCCAGACTATCAGGCCCGAATGAACACGTGTCCGTTCGTCCAATTTTGATCGGCAAAGCATACCACGACCTTGGCAACAAGTTGAGCGGGGTCCTGGGAGATACACAGATTTTTGGTTTGCCCAACCGCTTGTAACACTTTAAAAGTTTCGCGAACTACTCAGTTACCTCCGCAACCACCCCGTGCAGGGTGACTCGAGCTAAAATTGCAACGGCAAGCACGTTCAAGTAGGATTGAGATCGGCGCGATGCGCAATTTTGGCTACAGGTTTTGCAATTGTTCCGTTCAAACATCGAAATCAAAACACGCTGTGCTGGTCTTACCCGAACCCACGTCACTGTCGAGGCTTGGGGGCAGCACCGTGCTGTGACAGGAGCAACTTGGGCGAGGCTACTTGTAAAACAGAGTAGCTGTGACTACTGGAGGGCTGGAAACTTGGCTGGAAAGTCTTAGCAGGGCTGCTGGAATTGACTGGATGAGGTAAAACTTCACTATGTTCAAGATTAACAAGCCCACTAAAGCACAACTCTATAGGCATCACAAACAAGACAGATTGAAAGCTCAAACTAGGCTGATAGACAATGTAACTTCCCTGGTAACTTGGGCACAATCTAGATTGGATGGACCTTGAGTGACTTTGAGTGCCACATGAGGTGCATGAATAAGAAAACTCTGGATATTTCTGTTATAGCTGATTCTGATGTGTAGAAACCTGTAGAAACTGCCAACACTTCGGTTTGAAGGCAGCTTTGAACTATATCGAGTCTTCGGCTGAAATCTGATTGGTGGTGGAACTTTCGAAGTACTTCCCGAAGCTCTGATTCATCGCCGACATTCCCCCTTGCTGCTGCTTGTGTGCAAAGGGCTGGGGCGGCAGAAACTCGATTCTCCGACAAGGCTTGCCCTCGTCGCATGCTGGAATGCACGCGGCGCACCCGCGGGAGAGCTGGCGCCGGCGTGCACAGCTGATTCTAACCAGCCTTCTTGCACAGATTGTCCTCCTGCCATGCGCCTTCTTCTCCTCCCTCTTGGCGGACTGCTGCTCGCCTTTCGTCGCGAAGAGCCTCGTCTGTTTCTGTCGCGCACACGACATTCAAAATCGTTGGAAGGCAAGAGTTCTCAACTTGCACGGCACAAACAGCGAAAGCCAGCGATTAGGCGGCATTGTTGGTCACTGTCCCAAAGACCGAGGCCAGCGCTTGTTAGAAGTACGAAGCAGTCCTCCTCAACCCCTCTTTGCCGACCCCTAGTTCTCGCACTGGTGACTTTTGAGTCGACTCAAGGAGCACCCCTCTTTGCCGACCCCTATTTCTCGCACCGCCGCTCTCACCAGCGCTCACACCGCCGCTCTCACCGCTGTTCTCACCGCCGCCCTCACCGGCGCCATGGAGCGGAGGAGGAGGCGGCGGGTGGCGTAGAGGAGGAGGCGGGGCAGGGCCGAAGGAACACGGTGGAGGTGGTTGCTTCTCTGTCGCTCCTCTCCTCCTTGTGCTCCGATGTGTCGGGTGGGTCGCTCCTCCCCTCCTTGTGCGACTGTGTGTGCCTTCGTCTTTCCACTCATCCCTGCTTCTGTATCCACTAATGAAGACGCGTCGATTTCCATGCGTTCCCTCGCATCCATTCTTCTCTGCCCTCCCTTGCCATCACTTTCTTGTAGTCCCTCCGTATGCCCACCTCTGCCTCTCTCCCCATCCTTCGCCTACTGTAAGCGTCGTTAAGACGCTCCAGATCCAATTTGAAGCAGGTCATTTGGAGCTGTGACCAGAACGCAATGAACGTTTAAAGCCGCTGTGCAGAAATCTGACTTTGCACTCTATCTTTAATTTTAGGCATATTCAAGCCTATTGTGACTATAACAAGTGGTATCAGAGCCCCTTGGAGGTACAATGGTTGGACCTAAGGTAAGGGGTGGCTGAGGTTCTAATGGCAGTGGAGAAGCCCAAGCTCAAGGCCAACCCCGTGATCCCGCCATGTCTCCCATGCAACCAAGTCTTGGCCCACCTAGGGATGAGCCTAGGGTGTTTGGGCTTGACAAGTTCAACGGCGACAACTTTGCTGAATGATCCTTTAGAATGGAGAACGTAGACATCCTGTACAATCGAGAACCAGGACAAGTAATATACAACTATACAATCACCTTCATCGACGCCGCCACCCGTTACGTCTGGCACCTAAACCTCCCTAGCCGCGACATGGCATTCGCAGCCTTCGTTGCCTGGCTACCAGTAGCAGAGAGAGAATCGGGCGTGAAACTGAAAAGCTTCCAGTCAGACGGAGGAGGAGAATACACCTCTCAGCGATTCAAGCAGTACCTGGCGGAAAGGGGAATCAAGCGGCAAACAGGACCTTGCAGAACAGCATGCGCAAACTGTTACGTGGCATGCGGCTACCCAACCACCAGTGGCCTGCGGCAATGGACCACGCCGTCATGCTGCACAACTTGCTCTCGTCATCATCGCTTCCAAACAACGCATCACCGCATCTGCTATGGACAGGGAAACAGGGCAGCACAAAAATGTTACGAGTATTCGGATGCATGGTACAGTACCAACCCCCAGCAGCACGAGCGGGCCGATTTTCTCAACGAGCACAGTGGGGACTACACCTGGGAATCGAAAAGAACTACAACGCGTGGAAAATCTTCGACGTCCATTCCAAGGAAACAGTAGCAGCACGTGATGTAATTTTCTACGAACGACTCACGCTCCAGACATGCCTTGCCAACCTGCAAGAAGACCAGGATCCCACAGGTGGTTTTCGCGGTGACCGAGCCTTCGCCTCAGCAACGGACGAAGCTGACTGGGACGAGCAGAATGTGGACAACGCATCAGAAGAAGCCGGACCTCTTCCGTTCTGCTCCGTCGACGTTCCCATGGACGAAGATAACCCTCGCGAAAGTGTCAACGCCGAAACCTTCTACTATTTCGCCGACAACGGTTACGTAACACCTGCGACAGTCAACACCAACGAAGCAGAACGAGTAGGACCCAACTTCATACCTGATCCAGAAGCGGGAGATGAAGCAGCTTATCCCGAGGACGCAAATCTTCCCCGCTACTCACAGAGTGGACTGCAAATTCTCGGACTCGTCACCGCAGTCCACGGCACCGCCATTCCTAAAGAGCCTGCGACGGTTCAACAGGCTCTGGGGGGGGAGCATAAGGAAAAATGGCGCGAAGCCATGGACAAGGAGCTGAAGGCACTGGAGGAACGCAACACGTGGAAAGTGGTTCCTATCGGCGTGGCACGGAACAAGACAGTGCTCACCGGGAAGTGGGTCTTCCGTGTGAAGACAAAGGCTGACGTCACCATTGACAAATTTAAAGCTCGCTGGGTTGTACGCGGCTTCGACCAAGAACACGGACGCGACTTCACCGAAACTTTCGCTCCGGTTAGCCGCCACACCTCACTACGCATTCTCCTCGCAATCGCCGCCATGAAGAAGAAGAAGCTGCGACAAATTGACGTCGCGAACGCGTTTCTCTACGCACCTGTTGATGCAGAAATTTTCGTCGAGCTACCGCACGGCTCCCACAGAGAACCCAACCAAGTCTGCCAGCTACTCAAGTCACTCTACGGCATCAAGCAGGCTCCGCGACTGTGGCAACAGTACCTGCACGCTCGCCTCATCCGCATCGGCTTCAAGCAACTACCGCACGATCAAGGCATGTACCGGCTCACAAAAAACGACGACTACATCCTACTAATCGTCTACGTGGACGATCTCCTTTACATCGGCTCAAATGACGGCATCACTACCTGGCTCTCACGCTCACTGTTTCATCTACCGTCACTCAGTACCTCGGCCTCAACATCCGGGAAGAGGAGGACGCGATCTACCTCAGCGCCGAGAAATATGCCGACACCATCGCCAAACGCTTTACACTCACACCGACAGCCATCTCCACGCCATACCGCTACACGGCAGGGAACGACAAAGGAAGCTCCGCTCTACTCAAGCCCGCCGGCATACGAGACTACCAGAAGAAGCTGGGATGTCTTCTCTTCGCAGCCGTCACCTGTCGCCCCGACCTCTCATACTCCGCAAGCCAGCTCACCACCTACCTCAAGAAGCCTGAAGCAGAACATCTGGCGGAGCTCGACCGCGCTCTTCACTACTTCGTCAGCACCCCAACGATCGGCCTAACTTACTACAAGAACGCAACCACACCGACTAAGTTAATCGGCTACGTCGACGCTGATCACGCTGGCGACTCCGACAATAGGCGCTCCCGCACCGGCTACATCTACCGCCTCGAACCTATCGGACCTATCTCTTGGCAGTCGAGCAAGCAGGAATTAATTGCTCTCTCGTCAGCTGAAGCAGAATATATTGCACTCTGCTCAGCCACCAAGGAAGGACTCTATCTTCGCGAGCTGCTGGAAGAAGCGAAGTTAGCCGAGTTACCCAACTTTACCCTGTTCTGCGACAACCAGTCGGCAATTCGCATCGCCAACAAGAACGGCTTCTCGAACAGGACGAAACACATCGCCCTGCGATATTTCTTCGTGAAGGACGAGATCGAGAAGGGAAGGCTCGAGCTGTCATACTGTCCCACGTCCGAGATGGCAGCTGACTACCTGACCAAGAAGCTCGGAAAGCAGAAGTTCGAATACTGCATGCTGCTGACTGGACAGAGCCACGTCAGCGACACTCCAGAAGCGAAGGGGAGTGTTGGAAACAATCGGTCCTAAGCGCCTCTGTCGTGTCGAAACACTAAGACACAAAAGAAACGAAGTATAACGAATCACCGGCGAGTCAACCCTCGGAGGTTGAAAGTAACTGTTGGAGGTTACGCGAAAGTCAAAGGTCAGCGACCTTTGACCTGACAAAGTACAGCGCGACAGCAAGGACAAACAACTGACTCGGTATTGAGCAGTTGCCCGAGTCGTCACTGTATCGAACCGCAACAGCAATAGTAAAACGGTTATTAACTGTATCTCTTCGTATTCCTTGTACTCTTATAAAACCTTGTATCTCTTTGTTTTAATTAACTTACTTTGCCCTCACATACTAGTGCAAGGTGGTTCACAACTCTTTAATTAACGCTTCCGCTACTACACCAACTCTACCCAGAGTTCACCCCTGCAAAGATCCTAAGGGTTTTTCAGCCCAACACTTTCACTTAGAATCTGCTGAAATTTCCCCCCTCCCACAATCTCGCTGTCCACGCTGGCGAATCTTTTGCTGCAAATGGCCCGAAAGGTGAAACTCACATTCTCGCCTCAAACTGTGATGTTAAACGACCATTGAAACACCCAAATTGTCTAATTAAAAAATGTTCTTACATTAAAATATACCATATGTAACCACCCGAGTATTATATAGGATTTTCCGTTGAGAGGACCCCCCCCCCCCCCCTTTTTTCCCTGTGGTTATCATAATACCCCCGGGTGTTATGTCCGGGAGAATACGGTATGTGAGCTTTCTAAAAAAAACAGGTCATGTTCAGTAAAACATGTATTGGTCATCGGGGTCAATGCCATCTGCACCGTACAGCTGATCCGCTCCCCCACCTCCCCATACCGCCTCTCCTGCCCCATCCTCGTTATAGTGCTCCTCACCCGTTTCCACATGGTACTGCACCCCATTCACATCATGGTATTCCGTTTCTTCCCCATCAGCTGCATGTGCCTCTGCTGCCTCCTCCTCCTCCTCCTCACCATCCTCACCACCACGACCATCACCTGCACCTTCCCCATTATGCAACCCAGCAGCACCATCCATATCACCCTCCTCCCCATCCACTCCCCTATGCTCCAAATCCTCATCATGGCCCACTCCCATGTCTCCTTCCCCATGCCCTGCTGACTCAGCATCGTACGTAGTTGACTCATCACCATACCCACCCAGCGCGCCATCTCCTCCCCACGCCTCGTCCCCACCCAAGCCTGCTTCTGCTCCACCATACCCCCCTGCGAGCGGCCCTTCCTCTGCCCCTGCTGTCACTGCTTCATCAGCAGCAGCACTACCAACACCAACACCACTAGTAGCACCATCAGCAGCAGCGGCAGCAGCCTGATCAGCCCACCGCACGTGCTGCTGTTTCTTTGGCCGGCCCTGCCCAGCTGCAGCATCAGCCCCAGCTCCAGCCCCAGCAGCAGCAACAGCAGCAGTAGCAGTTGCAGCGGCGCCGCCACCATCTGAGAATAGCTGTCCGAGAGCCTCCATGTTGACGTGCGCTGAGCTCTGCACGGTGGAAAGGAGTGGGAATGAAGAAAGATAGAGTGGAGGCGAGTGGAAGGGAGTGGACGGACCAAGGGATTAATGGGTGAGATGGGGAGATCGAAGCAGCAGCAGCACTATCGGAGAGGAGGAGGAGGAGAGGAGGAGGAGGAGGAGAGGAGGAGGAGGAGGAGGAGGAGGAGGAGGAGGAGTAGGAGGAGGAGGAGGAGGAGGAGGAGGAGGAGGAGGAGGAGGAGGAGGAGGAGGAGGAGCGAGCGCTAGAGGACACAGTGTGGCAGCAAAAGAAAGCCCCACCTTCTTGTCGAGAACCCTCTTGGCAGCTTCTGCTGCTGACTGGGCAGGACCCAGTGCTGCCTCGTCCTTGCGCCTCCGCTTGCGGTCGAGCCCGCCCTGCACATGGTGTTGAACGATGAGACCAAGTCCAGGTGGTTTCGCACGAATGCGAACGGTTGTAAATTACATCAATATGACACATTGAGAATCTCACGGATGCAAACGACAGCAGATTATACCATGTATCTGACACTGAGATTTGCACAGATACAAATGGTTCCCAATCAGCATGGAAACCACATTTGAGAATTCTCAAAAGTCGCACCAATACAGCACAGAAACCACATTTGAGAATTCTCAAAAGTCGCACCAACACAGCACAGAAACCACATTTGAGAATTCTCAAAAGTCGCACCAATACAGCACAGAAACCACATTTGAGAATTCTCAAAAGTCGCACCAATACAGCACAGAAACCACATTTGAGAATTCTCAAAAGTCGCACCAATACAGCACAGAAACCACATTTGAGAATTCTCAAAAGTCGCACCAATACAGCACAGAAACCACATTTGAGAATTCTCAAAAGTCGCACCAATACAGCACAGAAACCACATTTGAGAATTCTCAAAAGTCGCACCAATACAGCACAGAAACCACATTTGAGAATTCTCAAAAGTCGCACCAATACAGCACAGACACCACATTTGAGAATTCTCAAAAGTCGCACCAATACAGCACAGAAACCACATTTGAGAATTCTCAAAAGTCGCACCAATACAGCACAGAAACCACATTTGAGAATTCTCAAAAGTCGCACCATACAGCACAGAAACCACATTTGAGAATTCTCAAAAGTCGCACCAATACAGCACAGAAACCACATTTGAGAATTCTCAAAAGTCGCACCAATACAGCACAGAAACCACATTTGAGAATTCTCAAAAGTCGCACCAATACAGCACAGAAACCACATTTGAGAATTCTCAAAAGTCGCACCAATACAGCACAGAAACCACATTTGAGAATTCTCAAAAGTCGCACCAATACAGCACAGAAACCACATTTGAGAATTCTCAAAAGTCGCACCAATACAGCACAGAAACCACATTTGAGAATTCTCAAAAGTCGCACCAATACAGCACAGAAACCACATTTGAGAATTCTCAAAAGTCGCACCAATACAGCACAGAAACCACATTTGAGAATTCTCAAAAGTCGCACCAATACAGCACAGAAACCACATTTGAGAATTCTCAAAAGTCGCACCAATACAGCACAGAAACCACATTTGAGAATTCTCAAAAGTCGCACCAATACAGCACAGAAACCACATTTGAGAATTCTCAAAAGTCGCACCAATACAGCACAGAAACCACATTTGAGAATTCTCAAAAGTCGCACCAATACAGCACAGAAACCACATTTGAGAATTCTCAAAAGTCGCACCAATACAGCACAGAAACCACATTTGAGAATTCTCAAAAGTCGCACCAATACAGCACAGAAACCACATTTGAGAATTCTCAAAAGTCGCACCAATACAGCACAGAAACCACATTTGAGAATTCTCAAAAGTCGCACCAATACAGCACAGAAACCACATTTGAGAATTCTCAAAGTCGCACCAATACAGCACAGAAACCACATTTGAGAATTCTCAAAAGTCGCACCAATACAGCACAGAAACCACATTTGAGAATTCTCAAAAGTCGCACCAATACAGCACAGAAACCACATTTGAGAATTCTCAAAAGTCGCACCAATACAGCACAGAAACCACATTTGAGAATTCTCAAAAGTCGCACCAATACAGCACAGAAACCACATTTGAGAATTCTCAAAAGTCGCACCAATACAGCACAGAACACCACATTGAGAATTCTCAAAAGTCGCACCAATACAGCACAGACACCACATTTGAGAATTCTCAAAAGTCGCACCAATACAGCACAGAAACCACATTTGAGAATTCTCAAAAGTCGCACCAATACAGCACAGACACCACATTTGAGAATTCTCAAAAGTCGCACCAATACAGCACAGAAACCACATTTGAGAATTCTCAAAAGTCGCACCAATACAGCACAGAAACCACATTTGAGAATTCTCAAAAGTCGCACCAATACAGCACAGAAACCACATTGGAGAATTCTCAAAAGTCGCACCAATACAGCACAGACACCACATTTGAGAATTCTCAAAAGTCGCACCAATACAGCACAGAACCACATTTGAGAATTCTCAAAAGTCGCACCAATACAGCACAGAAACCACATTTGAGAATTCTCAAAAGTCGCACCAATACAGCACAGAAACCACATTTGAGAATTCTCAAAAGTCGCACCAATACAGCACAGAAACCACATTTGAGAATTCTCAAAAGTCGCACCAATACAGCACAGACACCACATTTGAGAATTCTCAAAAGTCGCACCAATACAGCACAGAAACCACATTTGAGAATTCTCAAAAGTCGCACCAATACAGCACAGAAACCACATTTGAGAATTCTCAAAAGTCGCACCAATACAGCACAGAAACCACATTTGAGAATTCTCAAAAGTCGCACCAATACAGCACAGAAACCACATTTGAGAATTCTCAAAAGTCGCACCAATACAGCACAGAAACCACATTTGAGAATTCTCAAAAGTCGCACCAATACAGCACAGAAACCACATTTGAGAATTCTCAAAAGTCGCACCAATACAGCACAGAAACCACATTTGAGAATTCTCAAAAGTCGCACCAATACAGCACAGAAACCACATTTGAGAATTCTCAAAAGTCGCACCAATACAGCACAGAAACCACATTTGAGAATTCTCAAAAGTCGCACCAATACAGCACAGAAACCACATTTGAGAATTCTCAAAAGTCGCACCAATACAGCACAGAAACCACATTTGAGAATTCTCAAAAGTCGCACCAATACAGCACAGAAACCACATTTGAGAATTCTCAAAAGTCGCACCAATACAGCACAGAAACCACATTTGAGAATTCTCAAAAGTCGCACCAATACAGCACAGAAACCACATTTGAGAATTCTCAAAAGTCGCACCAATACAGCACAGAAACCACATTTGAGAATTCTCAAAAGTCGCACCAATACAGCACAGAAACCACATTTGAGAATTCTCAAAAGTCGCACCAATACAGCACAGAAACCACATTTGAGAATTCTCAAAAGTCGCACCAATACAGCACAGAAACCACATTTGAGAATTCTCAAAAGTCGCACCAATACAGCACAGAAACCACATTTGAGAATTCTCAAAAGTCGCACCAATACAGCACAGAAACCACATTTGAGAATTCTCAAAAGTCGCACCAATACAGCACAGAAACCACATTTGAGAATTCTCAAAAGTCGCACCAATACAGCACAGAAACCACATTTGAGAATTCTCAAAAGTCGCACCAATACAGCACAGAAACCACATTTGAGAATTCTCAAAAGTCGCACCAATACAGCACAGAAACCACATTTGAGAATTCTCAAAAGTCGCACCAATACAGCACAGAAACCACATTTGAGAATTCTCAAAAGTCGCACCAATACAGCACAGACACCACATTTGAGAATTCTCAAAAGTCGCACCAATACAGCACAGAAACCACATTTGAGAATTCTCAAAAGTCGCACCAATACAGCACAGAAACCACATTTGAGAATTCTCAAAAGTCGCACCAATACAGCACAGAAACCACATTTGAGAATTCTCAAAAGTCGCACCAATACAGCACAGAAACCACATTTGAGAATTCTCAAAAGTCGCACCAATACAGCACAGAAACCACATTTGAGAATTCTCAAAAGTCGCACCAATACAGCACAGAAACCACATTTGAGAATTCTCAAAAGTCGCAACCATACAGCACAGAAACCACATTTGAGAATTCTCAAAAGTCGCACCAATACAGCACAGAAACCACATTTGAGAATTCTCAAAGTCGCACCAATACAGCACAGAAACCACATTTGAGAATTCTCAAAAGTCGCACCAATACAGCACAGAAACCACATTTGAGAATTCTCAAAAGTCGCACCAATACAGCACAGAAACCACATTTGAGAATTCTCAAAAGTCGCACCAATACAGCACAGAAACCACATTTGAGAATTCTCAAAAGTCGCACCAATACAGCACAGAAACCACATTTGAGAATTCTCAAAAGTCGCACCAATACAGCACAGAAACCACATTTGAGAATTCTCAAAAGTCGCACCAATACAGCACAGAAACCACATTTGAGAATTCTCAAAAGTCGCACCAATACAGCACAGAAACCACATTTGAGAATTCTCAAAAGTCGCACCAATACAGCACAGAAACCACATTTGAGAATTCTCAAAAGTCGCACCAATACAGCACAGAAACCACATTTGAGAATTCTCAAAAGTCGCACCAATACAGCACAGAAACCACATTTGAGAATTCTCAAAAGTCGCACCAATACAGCACAGAAACCACATTTGAGAATTCTCAAAAGTCGCACCAATACAGCACAGAAACCACATTTGAGAATTCTCAAAAGTCGCACCAATACAGCACAGAAACCACATTTGAGAATTCTCAAAAGTCGCACCAATACAGCACAGAAACCACATTTGAGAATTCTCAAAAGTCGCACCAATACAGCACAGAAACCACATTTGAGAATTCTCAAAAGTCGCACCAATACAGCACAGAAACCACATTTGAGAATTCTCAAAAGTCGCACCAATACAGCACAGAAACCACATTTGAGAATTCTCAAAAGTCGCACCAATACAGCACAGAAACCACATTTGAGAATTCTCAAAAGTCGCACCAATACAGCACAGAAACCACATTTGAGAATTCTCAAAAGTCGCACCAATACAGCACAGAAACCACATTTGAGAATTCTCAAAAGTCGCACCAATACAGCACAGAAACCACATTTGAGAATTCTCAAAAGTCGCACCAATACAGCACAGAAACCACATTTGAGAATTCTCAAAAGTCGCACCAATACAGCACAGAAACCACATTTGAGAATTCTCAAAAGTCGCACCAATACAGCACAGAAACCACATTTGAGAATTCTCAAAAGTCGCACCAATACAGCACAGAAACCACATTTGAGAATTCTCAAAAGTCGCACCAATACAGCACAGAAACCACATTTGAGAATTCTCAAAAGTCGCACCAATACAGCACAGAAACCACATTTGAGAATTCTCAAAAGTCGCACCAATACAGCACAGAAACCACATTTGAGAATTCTCAAAAAGTCGCACCAATACAGCACAGAAACCACATTTGAGAATTCTCAAAAGTCGCACCAATACAGCACAGAAACCACATTTGAGAATTCTCAAAAGTCGCACCAATACAGCACAGAAACCACATTTGAGAATTCTCAAAAGTCGCACCAATACAGCACAGAAACCACATTTGAGAATTCTCAAAAGTCGCACCAATACAGCACAGAAACCACATTTGAGAATTCTCAAAAGTCGCACCAATACAGCACAGAAACCACATTTGAGAATTCTCAAAAGTCGCACCAATACAGCACAGAAACCACATTTGAGAATTCTCAAAAGTCGCACCAATACAGCACAGAAACCACATTTGAGAATTCTCAAAAGTCGCACCAATACAGCACAGAAACCACATTTGAGAATTCTCAAAAGTCGCACCAATACAGCACAGAAACCACATTTGAGAATTCTCAAAAGTCGCACCAATACAGCACAGAAACCACATTTGAGAATTCTCAAAAGTCGCACCAATACAGCACAGAAACCACATTTGAGAATTCTCAAAAGTCGCACCAATACAGCACAGAAACCACATTTGAGAATTCTCAAAAGTCGCACCAATACAGCACAGAAACCACATTTGAGAATTCTCAAAGTCGCACCAATACAGCACAGAAACCACATTTGAGAATTCTCAAAAGTCGCACCAATACAGCACAGAAACCACATTTGAGAATTCTCAAAAGTCGCACCAATACAGCACAGAAAACCACATTTGAGAATTCTCAAAAGTCGCACCAATACAGCACAGAAACCACATTTGAGAATTCTCAAAAGTCGCACCAATACAGCACAGAAACCGCATTTGAGAATTCTCAAAAGTCGCACCAATACAGCACAGAAACCACATTTGAGAATTCTCAAAAGTCGCACCAATACAGCACAGAAACCACATTTGAGAATTCTCAAAAGTCGCACCAATACAGCACAGAAACCACATTTGAGAATTCTCAAAAGTCGCACCAATACAGCACAGAAACCACATTTGAGAATTCTCAAAAGTCGCACCAATACAGCACAGAAACCGCATTGAGAATTCTCAGTCCACCATACCATTTGAGAATTCTCAAAAGTCGCACCAATACAGCACAGAAACCACATTTGAGAATTCTCAAAAGTCGCACCAATACAGCACAGAAACCACATTTGAGAATTCTCAAAAGTCGCACCAATACAGCACAGAAACCACATTTGAGAATTCTCAAAAGTCGCACCAATACAGCACAGAAACCACATTTGAGAATTCTCAAAAGTCGCACCAATACAGCACAGAAACCACATTTGAGAATTCTCAAAAGTCGCACCAATACAGCACAGAAACCACATTTGAGAATTCTCAAAAGTCGCACCAATACAGCACAGAAACCACATTTGAGAATTCTCAAAAGTCGCACCAATACAGCACAGAAAACCACATTTGAGAATTCTCAAAAGTCGCACCAATACAGCACAGAAACCACATTTGAGAATTCTCAAAAGTCGCACCAATACAGCACAGAAACCACATTTGAGAATTCTCAAAAGTCGCACCATACAGCACAGAAACCACATTTGAGAATTCTCAAAAGTCGCACCAATACAGCACAGACAACCACATTTGAGAATTCTCAAAGTCGCACCAATACAGCACAGAAACCACATTTGAGAATTCTCAAAAGTCGCACCAATACAGCACAGAAACCACATTTGAGAATTCTCAAAAGTCGCACCAATACAGCACAGAAACCACATTTGAGAATTCTCCAATACAGCACAGAAACCACATTTGAGAATTCTCAAAAGTCGCACCAATACAGCACAGAAACCACATTTGAGAATTCTCAAAAGTCGCACCAATACAGCACAGAAACCACATTGAGAATTCTCAAAAGTCGCACCAATACAGCACAGAAACCACATTTGAGAATTCTCAAAAGTCGCACCAATACAGCACAGAAACCACATTTGAGAATTCTCAAAAGTCGCACCAATACAGCACAGAAACCACATTTGAGAATTCTCAAAAGTCGCACCAATACAGCACAGAAACCACATTTGAGAATTCTCAAAAGTCGCACCAATACAGCACAGAAACCACATTTGAGAATTCTCAAAAGTCGCACCAATACAGCACAGAAACCACATTTGAGAATTCTCAAAAGTCGCACCAATACAGCACAGAAACCACATTTGAGAATTCTCAAAAGTCGCACCAATACAGCACAGAAACCACATTTGAGAATTCTCAAAAGTCGCACCAATACAGCACAGAAACCACATTTGAGAATTCTCAAAAGTCGCACCAATACAGCACAGAAACCACATTTGAGAATTCTCAAAAAGTCGCACCAATACAGCACAGAAACCACATTTGAGAATTCTCAAAAGTCGCACCAATACAGCACAGAAACCACATTTGAGAATTCTCAAAAGTCGCACCAATACAGCACAGAAACCACATTTGAGAATTCTCAAAAGTCGCACCAATACAGCACAGAAACCACATTTGAGAATTCTCAAAAGTCGCACCAATACAGCACAGAAACCACATTTGAGAATTCTCAAAAGTCGCACCAATACAGCACAGAAACCACATTTGAGAATTCTCAAAAGTCGCACCAATACAGCACAGAAACCACATTTGAGAATTCTCAAAGTCGCACCAATACAGCACAGAAACCACATTTGAGAATTCTCAAAAGTCGCACCAATACAGCACAGAAACCACATTTGAGAATTCTCAAAAGTCGCACCAATACAGCACAGAAACCACATTGAGAATTCTCAAAAGTCGCACCAATACAGCACAGAAACCACATTTGAGAATTCTCAAAAGTCGCACCAATACAGCACAGAAACCACATTTGAGAATTCTCAAAAGTCGCACCAATACAGCACAGAAACCACATTTGAGAATTCTCAAAAGTCGCACCAATACAGCACAGAAAACCACATTTGAGAATTCTCAAAGTCGCACCAATACAGCACAGAAACCACATTTGAGAATTCTCAAAAGTCGCACCAATACAGCACAGAAACCACATTTGAGAATTCTCAAAAGTCGCACCAATACAGCACAGAAACCACATTTGAGAATTCTCAAAAGTCGCACCAATACAGCACAGAAACCACATTTGAGAATTCTCAAAAGTCGCACCAATACAGCACAGAAACCACATTTGAGAATTCTCAAAAGTCGCACCAATACAGCACAGAAACCACATTTGAGAATTCTCAAAAGTCGCACCAATACAGCACAGAAACCACATTTGAGAATTCTCAAAAGTCGCACCAATACAGCACAGACACCACATTTGAGAATTCTCAAAAGTCGCACCAATACAGCACAGAAACCACATTTGAGAATTCTCAAAAGTCGCACCAATACAGCACAGAAACCACATTTGAGAATTCTCAAAGTCGCACCAATACAGCACAGACACCACATTTGAGAATTCTCAAAAGTCGCACCAATACAGCACAGAAACCACATTTGAGAATTCTCAAAAGTCGCACCAATACAGCACAGAAACCACATTTGAGAATTCTCAAAAGTCGCACCAATACAGCACAGAAACCACATTTGAGAATTCTCAAAAGTCGCACCAATACAGCACAGAAACCACATTTGAGAATTCTCAAAGTCGCACCAATACAGCACAGAAACCACATTTGAGAATTCTCAAAAGTCGCACCAATACAGCACAGAAACCACATTTGAGAATTCTCAAAAGTCGCACCAATACAGCACAGAAACCACATTTGAGGAATTCTCAAAAGTCGCACCAATACAGCACAGAAACCACATTTGAGAATTCTCAAAAGTCGCACCAATACAGCACAGAAACCACATTTGAGAATTCTCAAAAGTCGCACCAATACAGCACAGAAACCACATTTGAGAATTCTCAAAAGTCGCACCAATACAGCACAGAAACCACATTTGAGAATTCTCAAAAGTCGCACCAATACAGCACAGAAACCACATTTGAGAATTCTCAAAAGTCGCACCAATACAGCACAGAAACCACATTTGAGAATTCTCAAAAGTCGCACCAATACAGCACAGAAACCACATTTGAGAATTCTCAAAAGTCGCACCAATACAGCACAGAAACCACATTTGAGAATTCTCAAAGTCGCACCAATACAGCACAGAAACCACATTTGAGAATTCTCAAAAGTCGCACCAATACAGCACAGAAACCACATTTGAGAATTCTCAAAAGTCGCACCAATACAGCACAGAAACCACATTTGAGAATTCTCAAAAGTCGCACCAATACAGCACAGAAACCACATTTGAGAATTCTCAAAAGTCGCACCAATACAGCACAGAAACCACATTTGAGAATTCTCAAAAGTCGCACCAATACAGCACAGAAACCACAATTTGAGAATTCTCAAAAGTCGCACCAATACAGCACAGAAACCACATTTGAGAATTCTCAAAAGTCGCACCAATACAGCACAGAAACCACATTTGAGAATTCTCAAAAGTCGCACCAATACAGCACAGAAACCACATTTGAGAATTCTCAAAAGTCGCACCAATACAGCACAGAACCACATTTGAGAATTCTCAAAAGTCGCACCAATACAGCACAGAAACCGCATTTGAGAATTCTCAAAAGTCGCACCAATACAGCACAGACACCGCATTTGAGAATTCTCAAAAGTCGCACCAATACAGCACAGAAACCACATTTGAGAATTCTCAAAAGTCGCACCAATACAGCACAGAAACCACATTTGAGAATTCTCAAAAGTCGCACCAATACAGCACAGAAACCACATTTGAGAATTCTCAAAAGTCGCACCAATACAGCACAGAAACCACATTTGAGAATTCTCAAAAGTCGCACCAATACAGCACAGAAACCACATTTGAGAATTCTCAAAAGTCGCACCAATACAGCACAGAAACCACATTGAGAATTCTCAAAAGTCGCACCAATACAGCACAGAAACCACATTTGAGAATTCTCAAAAGTCGCACCAATACAGCACAGAAACCACATTTGAGAATTCTCAAAAGTCGCACCAATACAGCACAGAAACCACATTTGAGAATTCTCAAAAGTCGCACCAATACAGCACAGAAACCACATTTGAGAATTCTCAAAAGTCGCACCAATACAGCACAGAAACCACATTTGAGAATTTCTCAAAAGTCGCACCAATACAGCACAGAAACCACATTTGAGAATTCTCAAAAGTCGCACCAATACAGCACAGAAACCACCATTTGAGAATTCTCAAAAGTCGCACCAATACAGCACAGAAACCACATTTGAGAATTCTCAAAAGTCGCACCAATACAGCACAGAAACCACATTTGAGAATTCTCAAAAGTCGCACCAATACAGCACAGAAACCACATTTGAGAATTCTCAAAAGTCGCACCAATACAGCACAGAAACCACATTTGAGAATTCTCAAAAGTCGCACCAATACAGCACAGAAACCACATTTGAGAATTCTCAAAAGTCGCACCAATACAGCACAGAAACCACATTTGAGAATTCTCAAAAGTCGCACCAATACAGCACAGAAACCACATTTGAGAATTCTCAAAAGTCGCACCAATACAGCACAGAAACCACATTTGAGAATTCTCAAAAGTCGCACCAATACAGCACAGAAACCACATTTGAGAATTCTCAAAAGTCGCACCAATACAGCACAGAAACCACATTTGAGAATTCTCAAAAGTCGCACCAATACAGCACAGAAACCACATTTGAGAATTCTCAAAAGTCGCACCAATACAGCACAGAACCACATTTGAGAATTCTCAAAAGTCGCACCAATACAGCACAGAAACCACATTTGAGAATTCTCAAAAGTCGCACCAATACAGCACAGAAACCACATTTGAGAATTCTCAAAAGTCGCACCAATACAGCACAGAAACCACATTTGAGAATTCTCAAAAGTCGCACCAATACAGCACAGAAACCACATTTGAGAATTCTCAAAAGTCGCACCAATACAGCACAGAAACCACATTTGAGAATTCTCAAAAGTCGCACCAATACAGCACAGAAACCACATTTGAGAATTCTCAAAAGTCGCACCAATACAGCACAGAAACCACATTTGAGAATTCTCAAAAGTCGCACCAATACAGCACAGAAACCACATTTGAGAATTCTCAAAAGTCGCACCAATACAGCACAGAAACCACATTTGAGAATTCTCAAAAGTCGCACCAATACAGCACAGAAACCACATTTGAGAATTCTCAAAAGTCGCACCAATACAGCACAGAAACCACATTTGAGAATTCTCAAAAGTCGCACCAATACAGCACAGAAACCACATTTGAGAATTCTCAAAAGTCGCACCAATACAGCACAGAAACCACATTTGAGAATTCTCAAAAGTCGCACCAATACAGCACAGAAACCACATTTGAGAATTCTCAAAAGTCGCACCAATACAGCACAGAAACCACATTGAGAATTCTCAAAAGTCGCACCAATACAGCACAGAAACCACATTTGAGAATTCTCAAAAGTCGCACCAATACAGCACAGAAACACACATTTGAGAATTCTCAAAAGTCGCACCAATACAGCACAGAAACCACATTTGAGAATTCTCAAAAGTCGCACCAATACAGCACAGAAACCACATTTGAGAATTCTCAAAAGTCGCACCAATACAGCACAGAAACCACATTTGAGAATTCTCAAAAGTCGCACCAATACAGCACAGAAACCACATTTGAGAATTCTCAAAAGTCGCACCAATACAGCACAGAAACCACATTTGAGAATTCTCAAAAGTCGCACCAATACAGCACAGAAACCACATTTGAGAATTCTCAAAAGTCGCACCAATACAGCACAGAAACCACATTTGAGAATTCTCAAAAGTCGCACCAATACAGCACAGAAACCACATTTGAGAATTCTCAAAAGTCGCACCAATACAGCACAGAAACCACATTTGAGAATTCTCAAAAGTCGCACCAATACAGCACAGAAACCACATTTGAGAATTCTCAAAAGTCGCACCAATACAGCACAGAAACCACATTTGAGAATTCTCAAAAGTCGCACCAATACAGCACAGAAACCACATTTGAGAATTCTCAAAAGTCGCACCAATACAGCACAGAAACCACATTTGAGAATTCTCAAAAGTCGCACCAATACAGCACAGAAACCACATTTGAGAATTCTCAAAAGTCGCACCAATACAGCACAGAAACCACATTTGAGAATTCTCAAAAGTCGCACCAATACAGCACAGAAACCACATTTGAGAATTCTCAAAAGTCGCACCAATACAGCACAGAAACCACATTTGAGAATTCTCAAAAGTCGCACCAATACAGCACAGAAACCACATTTGAGAATTCTCAAAAGTCGCACCAATACAGCACAGAAACCACATTTGAGAATTCTCAAAAGTCGCACCAATACAGCACAGAAACCACATTTGAGAATTCTCAAAAGTCGCACCAATACAGCACAGAAACCACATTGAGAATTCTCAAAAGTCGCACCAATACAGCACAGAAACCACATTTGAGAATTCTCAAAAGTCGCACCAATACAGCACAGAAACCACATTTGAGAATTCTCAAAAGTCGCACCAATACAGCACAGAAACCACATTTGAGAATTCTCAAAAGTCGCACCAATACAGCACAGAAACCACATTTGAGAATTCTCAAAAGTCGCACCAATACAGCACAGAAACCACATTTGAGAATTCTCAAAAGTCGCACCAATACAGCACAGAAACCACATTTGAGAATTCTCAAAAGTCGCACCAATACAGCACAGAAACCACATTTGAGAATTCTCAAAAGTCGCACCAATACAGCACAGAAACCACATTTGAGAATTCTCAAAAGTCGCACCAATACAGCACAGAAACCACATTTGAGAATTCTCAAAAGTCGCACCAATACAGCACAGAAACCACATTTGAGAATTCTCAAAAGTCGCACCAATACAGCACAGAAACCACATTTGAGAATTCTCAAAAGTCGCACCAATACAGCACAGAAACCACATTTGAGAATTCTCAAAAGTCGCACCAATACAGCACAGAAACCACATTTGAGAATTCTCAAAAGTCGCACCAATACAGCACAGAAACCACATTTGAGAATTCTCAAAAGTCGCACCAATACAGCACAGAAACCACATTTGAGAATTCTCAAAAGTCGCACCAATACAGCACAGAAACCACATTTGAGAATTCTCAAAAGTCGCACCAATACAGCACAGAAACCACATTTGAGAATTCTCAAAAGTCGCACCAATACAGCACAGAAACCACATTTGAGAATTCTCAAAAGTCGCACCAATACAGCACAGAAACCACATTTGAGAATTCTCAAAAGTCGCACCAATACAGCACAGAAACCACATTTGAGAATTCTCAAAAGTCGCACCAATACAGCACAGAAACCACATTTGAGAATTCTCAAAAGTCGCACCAATACAGCACAGAAACCACATTTGAGAATTCTCAAAAGTCGCACCAATACAGCACAGAAACCACATTTGAGAATTCTCAAAAGTCGCACCAATACAGCACAGAAACCACATTTGAGAATTCTCAAAAGTCGCACCAATACAGCACAGAAACCACATTTGAGAATTCTCAAAAGTCGCACCAATACAGCACAGAAACCACATTTGAGAATTCTCAAAAGTCGCACCAATACAGCACAGAAACCACATTTGAGAATTCTCAAAAGTCGCACCAATACAGCACAGAAACCACATTTGAGAATTCTCAAAAGTCGCACCAATACAGCACAGAAACCACATTTGAGAATTCTCAAAAGTCGCACCAATACAGCACAGAAACCACATTTGAGAATTCTCAAAAGTCGCACCAATACAGCACAGAAACCACATTTGAGAATTCTCAAAAGTCGCACCAATACAGCACAGAAACCACATTTGAGAATTCTCAAAAGTCGCACCAATACAGCACAGAAACCACATTTGAGAATTCTCAAAAGTCGCACCAATACAGCACAGAAACCACATTTGAGAATTCTCAAAAGTCGCACCAATACAGCACAGAAACCACATTTGAGAATTCTCAAAAGTCGCACCAATACAGCACAGAAACCACATTTGAGAATTCTCAAAAGTCGCACCAATACAGCACAGAAACCACATTTGAGAATTCTCAAAAGTCGCACCAATACAGCACAGAAACCACATTTGAGAATTCTCAAAAGTCGCACCAATACAGCACAGAAACCACATTTGAGAATTCTCAAAAGTCGCACCAATACAGCACAGAAACCACATTTGAGAATTCTCAAAAGTCGCACCAATACAGCACAGAAACCACATTTGAGAATTCTCAAAAGTCGCACCAATACAGCACAGAAACCACATTTGAGAATTCTCAAAAGTCGCACCAATACAGCACAGAAACCACATTTGAGAATTCTCAAAAGTCGCACCAATACAGCACAGAAACCACATTTGAGAATTCTCAAAAGTCGCACCAATACAGCACAGAAACCACATTTGAGAATTCTCAAAAGTCGCACCAATACAGCACAGAAACCACATTTGAGAATTCTCAAAAGTCGCACCAATACAGCACAGAAACCACATTTGAGAATTCTCAAAAGTCGCACCAATACAGCACAGAAACCACATTTGAGAATTCTCAAAAGTCGCACCAATACAGCACAGAAACCACATTTGAGAATTCTCAAAAGTCGCACCAATACAGCACAGAAACCACATTTGAGAATTCTCAAAAGTCGCACCAATACAGCACAGAAACCACATTTGAGAATTCTCAAAAGTCGCACCAATACAGCACAGAAACCACATTTGAGAATTCTCAAAAGTCGCACCAATACAGCACAGAAACCACATTTGAGAATTCTCAAAAGTCGCACCAATACAGCACAGAAAACCACATTTGAGAATTCTCAAAAGTCGCACCAATACAGCACAGAAACCACATTTGAGAATTCTCAAAAGTCGCACCAATACAGCACAGAAACCACATTTGAGAATTCTCAAAAGTCGCACCAATACAGCACAGAAACCACATTTGAGAATTCTCAAAAGTCGCACCAATACAGCACAGAAACCACATTTGAGAATTCTCAAAAGTCGCACCAATACAGCACAGAAACCACATTTGAGAATTCTCAA
Source organism: Closterium sp. Naga37s-1 (assembly GCA_947471745.1). Classification (NCBI taxonomy): domain Eukaryota; kingdom Viridiplantae; phylum Streptophyta; class Zygnematophyceae; order Desmidiales; family Closteriaceae; genus Closterium; species Closterium sp. Naga37s-1. Next base: position 2,218,589 of record CANJKZ010000719.1, on the reverse strand, counting down.
AAGTCGCACCAATACAGCACAGAAACCACATTTGAGAATTCTCAAAAGTCGCACCAATACAGCACAGAAACCACATTTGAGAATTCTCAAAAGTCGCACCAATACAGCACAGAAACCACATTGAGAATTCTCAAAAGTCGCACCAATACAGCACAGAAACCACATTTGAGAATTCTCAAAAGTCGCACCAATACAGCACAGAAACCACATTTGAGAATTCTCAAAAGTCGCACCAATACAGCACAGAAACCACATTTGAGAATTCTCAAAAGTCGCACCAATACAGCACAGAAACCACATTTGAGAATTCTCAAAAGTCGCACCAATACAGCACCGCATTTGAGAATTCTCAAAGTCGCACCAATACAGCACAGAAACCACATTTGAGAATTCTCAAAAGTCGCACCAATACAGCACAGAAACCACATTTGAGAATTCTCAAAAGTCGCACCAATACAGCACAGAAACCACATTTGAGAATTCTCAAAAGTCGCACCAATACAGCACAGAAACCACATTTGAGAATTCTCAAAAGTCGCACCAATACAGCACAGAAACCACATTTGAGAATTCTCAAAAGTCGCACCAATACAGCACAGAAACCACATTTGAGAATTCTCAAAAGTCGCACCAATACAGCACAGAAACCACATTTGAGAATTCTCAAAAGTCGCACCAATACAGCACAGAAACCACATTTGAGAATTCTCAAAAGTCGCACCAATACAGCACAGAAAACCACATTTGAGAATTCTCAAAAGTCGCACCAATACAGCACAGAAACCACATTTGAGAATTCTCAAAAGTCGCACCAATACAGCACAGAAACCACATTTGAGAATTCTCAAAAGTCGCACCAATACAGCACAGAAACCACATTTGAGAATTCTCAAAAGTCGCACCAATACAGCACAGAAACCACATTTGAGAATTCTCAAAAGTCGCACCAATACAGCACAGAAACCACATTTGAGAATTCTCAAAAGTCGCACCAATACAGCACAGAAACCACATTTGAGAATTCTCAAAAGTCGCACCAATACAGCACAGAAACCACATTTGAGAATTCTCAAAAGTCGCACCAATACAGCACAGAAACCACATTTGAGAATTCTCAAAAGTCGCACCAATACAGCACAGAAACCACATTTGAGAATTCTCAAAAGTCGCACCAATACAGCACAGAAACCACATTTGAGAATTCTCAAAAGTCGCACCAATACAGCACAGAAACCACATTTGAGAATTCTCAAAAGTCGCACCAATACAGCACAGAAACCACATTTGAGAATTCTCAAAAGTCGCACCAATACAGCACAGAAACCACATTTGAGAATTCTCAAAAGTCGCACCAATACAGCACAGAAACCACATTTGAGAATTCTCAAAAGTCGCACCAATACAGCACAGAAACCACATTTGAGAATTCTCAAAAGTCGCACCAATACAGCACAGAAACCACATTTGAGAATTCTCAAAAGTCGCACCAATACAGCACAGAAACCACATTTGAGAATTCTCAAAAGTCGCACCAATACAGCACAGAAACCACATTTGAGAATTCTCAAAAGTCGCACCAATACAGCACAGAAACCACATTTGAGAATTCTCAAAAGTCGCACCAATACAGCACAGAAACCACATTTGAGAATTCTCAAAAGTCGCACCAATACAGCACAGAAACCACATTTGAGAATTCTCAAAAGTCGCACCAATACAGCACAGAAACCACATTTGAGAATTCTCAAAAGTCGCACCAATACAGCACAGACACCACATTTGAGAATTCTCAAAAGTCGCACCAATACAGCACAGAAACCACATTTGAGAATTCTCAAAAGTCGCACCAATACAGCACAGAAACCACATTTGAGAATTCTCAAAAGTCGCACCAATACAGCACAGAAACCACATTTGAGAATTCTCAAAAGTCGCACCAATACAGCACAGAAACCACATTTGAGAATTCTCAAAAGTCGCACCAATACAGCACAGAAACCACATTTGAGAATTCTCAAAAGTCGCACCAATACAGCACAGAAACCACATTTGAGAATTCTCAAAAGTCGCACCAATACAGCACAGAAACCACATTTGAGAATTCTCAAAAGTCGCACCAATACAGCACAGAAACCACATTTGAGAATTCTCAAAAGTCGCACCAATACAGCACAGAAACCACATTTGAGAATTCTCAAAAGTCGCACCAATACAGCACAGAAACCACATTTGAGAATTCTCAAAAGTCGCACCAATACAGCACAGAAACCACATTTGAGAATTCTCAAAAGTCGCACCAATACAGCACAGAAACCACATTTGAGAATTCTCAAAAGTCGCACCAATACAGCACAGAAACCACATTTGAGAATTCTCAAAAGTCGCACCAATACAGCACAGAAACCACATTTGAGAATTCTCAAAAGTCGCACCAATACAGCACAGAAACCACATTTGAGAATTCTCAAAAGTCGCACCAATACAGCACAGAAACCACATTTGAGAATTCTCAAAAGTCGCACCAATACAGCACAGAAACCACATTTGAGAATTCTCAAAAGTCGCACCAATACAGCACAGAAACCACATTTGAGAATTCTCAAAAGTCGCACCAATACAGCACAGAAACCACATTTGAGAATTCTCAAAAGTCGCACCAATACAGCACAGAAACCACATTTGAGAATTCTCAAAAGTCGCACCAATACAGCACAGAAACCACATTTGAGAATTCTCAAAAGTCGCACCAATACAGCACAGAAACCACATTTGAGAATTCTCAAAAGTCGCACCAATACAGCACAGAAACCACATTTGAGAATTCTCAAAAGTCGCACCAATACAGCACAGAAACCACATTTGAGAATTCTCAAAAGTCGCACCAATACAGCACAGAAACCACATTTGAGAATTCTCAAAAGTCGCACCAATACAGCACAGAAACCACATTTGAGAATTCTCAAAAGTCGCACCAATACAGCACAGAAACCACATTTGAGAATTCTCAAAAGTCGCACCAATACAGCACAGAAACCACATTTGAGAATTCTCAAAAGTCGCACCAATACAGCACAGAAACCACATTTGAGAATTCTCAAAAGTCGCACCAATACAGCACAGAAACCACATTTGAGAATTCTCAAAAGTCGCACCAATACAGCACAGAAACCACATTTGAGAATTCTCAAAAGTCGCACCAATACAGCACAGAAACCACATTTGAGAATTCTCAAAAGTCGCACCAATACAGCACAGAAACCACATTTGAGAATTCTCAAAAGTCGCACCAATACAGCACAGAAACCACATTTGAGAATTCTCAAAAGTCGCACCAATACAGCACAGAAACCACATTTGAGAATTCTCAAAAGTCGCACCAATACAGCACAGAAACCACATTTGAGAATTCTCAAAAGTCGCACCAATACAGCACAGAAACCACATTTGAGAATTCTCAAAAGTCGCACCAATACAGCACAGAAACCACATTTGAGAATTCTCAAAAGTCGCACCAATACAGCACAGAAACCACATTTGAGAATTCTCAAAAGTCGCACCAATACAGCACAGAAACCACATTTGAGAATTCTCAAAAGTCGCACCAATACAGCACAGAAACCACATTTGAGAATTCTCAAAAGTCGCACCAATACAGCACAGAAACCACATTTGAGAATTCTCAAAAGTCGCACCAATACAGCACAGAAACCACATTTGAGAATTCTCAAAAGTCGCACCAATACAGCACAGAAACCACATTTGAGAATTCTCAAAAGTCGCACCAATACAGCACAGAAACCACATTTGAGAATTCTCAAAAGTCGCACCAATACAGCACAGAAACCACATTTGAGAATTCTCAAAAGTCGCACCAATACAGCACAGAAACCACATTTGAGAATTCTCAAAAGTCGCACCAATACAGCACAGAAACCACATTTGAGAATTCTCAAAAGTCGCACCAATACAGCACAGAAACCACATTTGAGAATTCTCAAAAGTCGCACCAATACAGCACAGAAACCACATTTGAGAATTCTCAAAAGTCGCACCAATACAGCACAGAAACCACATTTGAGAATTCTCAAAAGTCGCACCAATACAGCACAGAAACCACATTTGAGAATTCTCAAAAGTCGCACCAATACAGCACAGAAACCACATTTGAGAATTCTCAAAAGTCGCACCAATACAGCACAGAAACCACATTTGAGAATTCTCAAAAGTCGCACCAATACAGCACAGAAACCACATTTGAGAATTCTCAAAAGTCGCACCAATACAGCACAGAAACCACATTTGAGAATTCTCAAAAGTCGCACCAATACAGCACAGAAACCACATTTGAGAATTCTCAAAAGTCGCACCAATACAGCACAGAAACCACATTTGAGAATTCTCAAAAGTCGCACCAATACAGCACAGAAACCACATTTGAGAATTCTCAAAAGTCGCACCAATACAGCACAGAAACCACATTTGAGAATTCTCAAAAGTCGCACCAATACAGCACAGAAACCACATTTGAGAATTCTCAAAAGTCGCACCAATACAGCACAGAAACCACATTTGAGAATTCTCAAAAGTCGCACCAATACAGCACAGAAACCACATTTGAGAATTCTCAAAAGTCGCACCAATACAGCACAGAAACCACATTTGAGAATTCTCAAAAGTCGCACCAATACAGCACAGAAACCACATTTGAGAATTCTCAAAAGTCGCACCAATACAGCACAGAAACCACATTTGAGAATTCTCAAAAGTCGCACCAATACAGCACAGAAACCACATTTGAGAATTCTCAAAAGTCGCACCAATACAGCACAGAAACCACATTTGAGAATTCTCAAAAGTCGCACCAATACAGCACAGAAACCACATTTGAGAATTCTCAAAAGTCGCACCAATACAGCACAGAAACCACATTTGAGAATTCTCAAAAGTCGCACCAATACAGCACAGAAACCACATTTGAGAATTCTCAAAAGTCGCACCAATACAGCACAGAAACCACATTTGAGAATTCTCAAAAGTCGCACCAATACAGCACAGAAACCACATTTGAGAATTCTCAAAAGTCGCACCAATACAGCACAGAAACCACATTTGAGAATTCTCAAAAGTCGCACCAATACAGCACAGAAACCACATTTGAGAATTCTCAAAAGTCGCACCAATACAGCACAGAAACCACATTTGAGAATTCTCAAAAGTCGCACCAATACAGCACAGAAACCACATTTGAGAATTCTCAAAAGTCGCACCAATACAGCACAGAAACCACATTTGAGAATTCTCAAAAGTCGCACCAATACAGCACAGAAACCACATTTGAGAATTCTCAAAAGTCGCACCAATACAGCACAGAAACCACATTTGAGAATTCTCAAAAGTCGCACCAATACAGCACAGAAACCACATTTGAGAATTCTCAAAAGTCGCACCAATACAGCACAGAAACCACATTTGAGAATTCTCAAAAGTCGCACCAATACAGCACAGAAACCACATTTGAGAATTCTCAAAAGTCGCACCAATACAGCACAGAAACCACATTTGAGAATTCTCAAAAGTCGCACCAATACAGCACAGAAACCACATTTGAGAATTCTCAAAAGTCGCACCAATACAGCACAGAAACCACATTTGAGAATTCTCAAAAGTCGCACCAATACAGCACAGAAACCACATTTGAGAATTCTCAAAAGTCGCACCAATACAGCACAGAAACCACATTTGAGAATTCTCAAAAGTCGCACCAATACAGCACAGAAACCACATTTGAGAATTCTCAAAAGTCGCACCAATACAGCACAGAAACCACATTTGAGAATTCTCAAAAGTCGCACCAATACAGCACAGAAACCACATTTGAGAATTCTCAAAAGTCGCACCAATACAGCACAGAAACCACATTTGAGAATTCTCAAAAGTCGCACCAATACAGCACAGAAACCACATTTGAGAATTCTCAAAAGTCGCACCAATACAGCACAGAAACCACATTTGAGAATTCTCAAAAGTCGCACCAATACAGCACAGAAACCACATTTGAGAATTCTCAAAAGTCGCACCAATACAGCACAGAAACCACATTTGAGAATTCTCAAAAGTCGCACCAATACAGCACAGAAACCACATTTGAGAATTCTCAAAAGTCGCACCAATACAGCACAGAAACCACATTTGAGAATTCTCAAAAGTCGCACCAATACAGCACAGAAACCACATTTGAGAATTCTCAAAAGTCGCACCAATACAGCACAGAAACCACATTTGAGAATTCTCAAAAGTCGCACCAATACAGCACAGAAACCACATTTGAGAATTCTCAAAAGTCGCACCAATACAGCACAGAAACCACATTTGAGAATTCTCAAAAGTCGCACCAATACAGCACAGAAACCACATTTGAGAATTCTCAAAAGTCGCACCAATACAGCACAGAAACCACATTTGAGAATTCTCAAAAGTCGCACCAATACAGCACAGAAACCACATTTGAGAATTCTCAAAAGTCGCACCAATACAGCACAGAAACCACATTTGAGAATTCTCAAAAGTCGCACCAATACAGCACAGAAACCACATTTGAGAATTCTCAAAAGTCGCACCAATACAGCACAGAAACCACATTTGAGAATTCTCAAAAGTCGCACCAATACAGCACAGAAACCACATTTGAGAATTCTCAAAAGTCGCACCAATACAGCACAGAAACCACATTTGAGAATTCTCAAAAGTCGCACCAATACAGCACAGAAACCACATTTGAGAATTCTCAAAAGTCGCACCAATACAGCACAGAAACCACATTTGAGAATTCTCAAAAGTCGCACCAATACAGCACAGAAACCACATTTGAGAATTCTCAAAAGTCGCACCAATACAGCACAGAAACCACATTTGAGAATTCTCAAAAGTCGCACCAATACAGCACAGAAACCACATTTGAGAATTCTCAAAAGTCGCACCAATACAGCACAGAAACCACATTTGAGAATTCTCAAAAGTCGCACCAATACAGCACAGAAACCACATTTGAGAATTCTCAAAAGTCGCACCAATACAGCACAGAAACCACATTTGAGAATTCTCAAAAGTCGCACCAATACAGCACAGAAACCACATTTGAGAATTCTCAAAAGTCGCACCAATACAGCACAGAAACCACATTTGAGAATTCTCAAAAGTCGCACCAATACAGCACAGAAACCACATTTGAGAATTCTCAAAAGTCGCACCAATACAGCACAGAAACCACATTTGAGAATTCTCAAAAGTCGCACCAATACAGCACAGAAACCACATTTGAGAATTCTCAAAAGTCGCACCAATACAGCACAGAAACCACATTTGAGAATTCTCAAAAGTCGCACCAATACAGCACAGAAACCACATTTGAGAATTCTCAAAAGTCGCACCAATACAGCACAGAAACCACATTTGAGAATTCTCAAAAGTCGCACCAATACAGCACAGAAACCACATTTGAGAATTCTCAAAAGTCGCACCAATACAGCACAGAAACCACATTTGAGAATTCTCAAAAGTCGCACCAATACAGCACAGAAACCACATTTGAGAATTCTCAAAAGTCGCACCAATACAGCACAGAAACCACATTTGAGAATTCTCAAAAGTCGCACCAATACAGCACAGAAACCACATTTGAGAATTCTCAAAAGTCGCACCAATACAGCACAGAAACCACATTTGAGAATTCTCAAAAGTCGCACCAATACAGCACAGAAACCACATTTGAGAATTCTCAAAAGTCGCACCAATACAGCACAGAAACCACATTTGAGAATTCTCAAAAGTCGCACCAATACAGCACAGAAACCACATTTGAGAATTCTCAAAAGTCGCACCAATACAGCACAGAAACCACATTTGAGAATTCTCAAAAGTCGCACCAATACAGCACAGAAACCACATTTGAGAATTCTCAAAAGTCGCACCAATACAGCACAGAAACCACATTTGAGAATTCTCAAAAGTCGCACCAATACAGCACAGAAACCACATTTGAGAATTCTCAAAAGTCGCACCAATACAGCACAGAAACCACATTTGAGAATTCTCAAAAGTCGCACCAATACAGCACAGAAACCACATTTGAGAATTCTCAAAAGTCGCACCAATACAGCACAGAAACCACATTTGAGAATTCTCAAAAGTCGCACCAATACAGCACAGAAACCACATTTGAGAATTCTCAAAAGTCGCACCAATACAGCACAGAAACCACATTTGAGAATTCTCAAAAGTCGCACCAATACAGCACAGAAACCACATTTGAGAATTCTCAAAAGTCGCACCAATACAGCACAGAAACCACATTTGAGAATTCTCAAAAGTCGCACCAATACAGCACAGAAACCACATTTGAGAATTCTCAAAAGTCGCACCAATACAGCACAGAAACCACATTTGAGAATTCTCAAAAGTCGCACCAATACAGCACAGAAACCACATTTGAGAATTCTCAAAAGTCGCACCAATACAGCACAGAAACCACATTTGAGAATTCTCAAAAGTCGCACCAATACAGCACAGAAACCACATTTGAGAATTCTCAAAAGTCGCACCAATACAGCACAGAAACCACATTTGAGAATTCTCAAAAGTCGCACCAATACAGCACAGAAACCACATTTGAGAATTCTCAAAAGTCGCACCAATACAGCACAGAAACCACATTTGAGAATTCTCAAAAGTCGCACCAATACAGCACAGAAACCACATTTGAGAATTCTCAAAAGTCGCACCAATACAGCACAGAAACCACATTTGAGAATTCTCAAAAGTCGCACCAATACAGCACAGAAACCACATTTGAGAATTCTCAAAAGTCGCACCAATACAGCACAGAAACCACATTTGAGAATTCTCAAAAGTCGCACCAATACAGCACAGAAACCACATTTGAGAATTCTCAAAAGTCGCACCAATACAGCACAGAAACCACATTTGAGAATTCTCAAAAGTCGCACCAATACAGCACAGAAACCACATTTGAGAATTCTCAAAAGTCGCACCAATACAGCACAGAAACCACATTTGAGAATTCTCAAAAGTCGCACCAATACAGCACAGAAACCACATTTGAGAATTCTCAAAAGTCGCACCAATACAGCACAGAAACCACATTTGAGAATTCTCAAAAGTCGCACCAATACAGCACAGAAACCACATTTGAGAATTCTCAAAAGTCGCACCAATACAGCACAGAAACCACATTTGAGAATTCTCAAAAGTCGCACCAATACAGCACAGAAACCACATTTGAGAATTCTCAAAAGTCGCACCAATACAGCACAGAAACCACATTTGAGAATTCTCAAAAGTCGCACCAATACAGCACAGAAACCACATTTGAGAATTCTCAAAAGTCGCACCAATACAGCACAGAAACCACATTTGAGAATTCTCAAAAGTCGCACCAATACAGCACAGAAACCACATTTGAGAATTCTCAAAAGTCGCACCAATACAGCACAGAAACCACATTTGAGAATTCTCAAAAGTCGCACCAATACAGCACAGAAACCACATTTGAGAATTCTCAAAAGTCGCACCAATACAGCACAGAAACCACATTTGAGAATTCTCAAAAGTCGCACCAATACAGCACAGAAACCACATTTGAGAATTCTCAAAAGTCGCACCAATACAGCACAGAAACCACATTTGAGAATTCTCAAAAGTCGCACCAATACAGCACAGAAACCACATTTGAGAATTCTCAAAAGTCGCACCAATACAGCACAGAAACCACATTTGAGAATTCTCAAAAGTCGCACCAATACAGCACAGAAACCACATTTGAGAATTCTCAAAAGTCGCACCAATACAGCACAGAAACCACATTTGAGAATTCTCAAAAGTCGCACCAATACAGCACAGAAACCACATTTGAGAATTCTCAAAAGTCGCACCAATACAGCACAGAAACCACATTTGAGAATTCTCAAAAGTCGCACCAATACAGCACAGAAACCACATTTGAGAATTCTCAAAAGTCGCACCAATACAGCACAGAAACCACATTTGAGAATTCTCAAAAGTCGCACCAATACAGCACAGAAACCACATTTGAGAATTCTCAAAAGTCGCACCAATACAGCACAGAAACCACATTTGAGAATTCTCAAAAGTCGCACCAATACAGCACAGAAACCACATTTGAGAATTCTCAAAAGTCGCACCAATACAGCACAGAAACCACATTTGAGAATTCTCAAAAGTCGCACCAATACAGCACAGAAACCACATTTGAGAATTCTCAAAAGTCGCACCAATACAGCACAGAAACCACATTTGAGAATTCTCAAAAGTCGCACCAATACAGCACAGAAACCACATTTGAGAATTCTCAAAAGTCGCACCAATACAGCACAGAAACCACATTTGAGAATTCTCAAAAGTCGCACCAATACAGCACAGAAACCACATTTGAGAATTCTCAAAAGTCGCACCAATACAGCACAGAAACCACATTTGAGAATTCTCAAAAGTCGCACCAATACAGCACAGAAACCACATTTGAGAATTCTCAAAAGTCGCACCAATACAGCACAGAAACCACATTTGAGAATTCTCAAAAGTCGCACCAATACAGCACAGAAACCACATTTGAGAATTCTCAAAAGTCGCACCAATACAGCACAGAAACCACATTTGAGAATTCTCAAAAGTCGCACCAATACAGCACAGAAACCACATTTGAGAATTCTCAAAAGTCGCACCAATACAGCACAGAAACCACATTTGAGAATTCTCAAAAGTCGCACCAATACAGCACAGAAACCACATTTGAGAATTCTCAAAAGTCGCACCAATACAGCACAGAAACCACATTTGAGAATTCTCAAAAGTCGCACCAATACAGCACAGAAACCACATTTGAGAATTCTCAAAAGTCGCACCAATACAGCACAGAAACCACATTTGAGAATTCTCAAAAGTCGCACCAATACAGCACAGAAACCACATTTGAGAATTCTCAAAAGTCGCACCAATACAGCACAGAAACCACATTTGAGAATTCTCAAAAGTCGCACCAATACAGCACAGAAACCACATTTGAGAATTCTCAAAAGTCGCACCAATACAGCACAGAAACCACATTTGAGAATTCTCAAAAGTCGCACCAATACAGCACAGAAACCACATTTGAGAATTCTCAAAAGTCGCACCAATACAGCACAGAAACCACATTTGAGAATTCTCAAAAGTCGCACCAATACAGCACAGAAACCACATTTGAGAATTCTCAAAAGTCGCACCAATACAGCACAGAAACCACATTTGAGAATTCTCAAAAGTCGCACCAATACAGCACAGAAACCACATTTGAGAATTCTCAAAAGTCGCACCAATACAGCACAGAAACCACATTTGAGAATTCTCAAAAGTCGCACCAATACAGCACAGAAACCACATTTGAGAATTCTCAAAAGTCGCACCAATACAGCACAGAAACCACATTTGAGAATTCTCAAAAGTCGCACCAATACAGCACAGAAACCACATTTGAGAATTCTCAAAAGTCGCACCAATACAGCACAGAAACCACATTTGAGAATTCTCAAAAGTCGCACCAATACAGCACAGAAACCACATTTGAGAATTCTCAAAAGTCGCACCAATACAGCACAGAAACCACATTTGAGAATTCTCAAAAGTCGCACCAATACAGCACAGAAACCACATTTGAGAATTCTCAAAAGTCGCACCAATACAGCACAGAAACCACATTTGAGAATTCTCAAAAGTCGCACCAATACAGCACAGAAACCACATTTGAGAATTCTCAAAAGTCGCACCAATACAGCACAGAAACCACATTTGAGAATTCTCAAAAGTCGCACCAATACAGCACAGAAACCACATTTGAGAATTCTCAAAAGTCGCACCAATACAGCACAGAAACCACATTTGAGAATTCTCAAAAGTCGCACCAATACAGCACAGAAACCACATTTGAGAATTCTCAAAAGTCGCACCAATACAGCACAGAAACCACATTTGAGAATTCTCAAAAGTCGCACCAATACAGCACAGAAACCACATTTGAGAATTCTCAAAAGTCGCACCAATACAGCACAGAAACCACATTTGAGAATTCTCAAAAGTCGCACCAATACAGCACAGAAACCACATTTGAGAATTCTCAAAAGTCGCACCAATACAGCACAGAAACCACATTTGAGAATTCTCAAAAGTCGCACCAATACAGCACAGAAACCACATTTGAGAATTCTCAAAAGTCGCACCAATACAGCACAGAAACCACATTTGAGAATTCTCAAAAGTCGCACCAATACAGCACAGAAACCACATTTGAGAATTCTCAAAAGTCGCACCAATACAGCACAGAAACCACATTTGAGAATTCTCAAAAGTCGCACCAATACAGCACAGAAACCACATTTGAGAATTCTCAAAAGTCGCACCAATACAGCACAGAAACCACATTTGAGAATTCTCAAAAGTCGCACCAATACAGCACAGAAACCACATTTGAGAATTCTCAAAAGTCGCACCAATACAGCACAGAAACCACATTTGAGAATTCTCAAAAGTCGCACCAATACAGCACAGAAACCACATTTGAGAATTCTCAAAAGTCGCACCAATACAGCACAGAAACCACATTTGAGAATTCTCAAAAGTCGCACCAATACAGCACAGAAACCACATTTGAGAATTCTCAAAAGTCGCACCAATACAGCACAGAAACCACATTTGAGAATTCTCAAAAGTCGCACCAATACAGCACAGAAACCACATTTGAGAATTCTCAAAAGTCGCACCAATACAGCACAGAAACCACATTTGAGAATTCTCAAAAGTCGCACCAATACAGCACAGAAACCACATTTGAGAATTCTCAAAAGTCGCACCAATACAGCACAGAAACCACATTTGAGAATTCTCAAAAGTCGCACCAATACAGCACAGAAACCACATTTGAGAATTCTCAAAAGTCGCACCAATACAGCACAGAAACCACATTTGAGAATTCTCAAAAGTCGCACCAATACAGCACAGAAACCACATTTGAGAATTCTCAAAAGTCGCACCAATACAGCACAGAAACCACATTTGAGAATTCTCAAAAGTCGCACCAATACAGCACAGAAACCACATTTGAGAATTCTCAAAAGTCGCACCAATACAGCACAGAAACCACATTTGAGAATTCTCAAAAGTCGCACCAATACAGCACAGAAACCACATTTGAGAATTCTCAAAAGTCGCACCAATACAGCACAGAAACCACATTTGAGAATTCTCAAAAGTCGCACCAATACAGCACAGAAACCACATTTGAGAATTCTCAAAAGTCGCACCAATACAGCACAGAAACCACATTTGAGAATTCTCAAAAGTCGCACCAATACAGCACAGAAACCACATTTGAGAATTCTCAAAAGTCGCACCAATACAGCACAGAAACCACATTTGAGAATTCTCAAAAGTCGCACCAATACAGCACAGAAACCACATTTGAGAATTCTCAAAAGTCGCACCAATACAGCACAGAAACCACATTTGAGAATTCTCAAAAGTCGCACCAATACAGCACAGAAACCACATTTGAGAATTCTCAAAAGTCGCACCAATACAGCACAGAAACCACATTTGAGAATTCTCAAAAGTCGCACCAATACAGCACAGAAACCACATTTGAGAATTCTCAAAAGTCGCACCAATACAGCACAGAAACCACATTTGAGAATTCTCAAAAGTCGCACCAATACAGCACAGAAACCACATTTGAGAATTCTCAAAAGTCGCACCAATACAGCACAGAAACCACATTTGAGAATTCTCAAAAGTCGCACCAATACAGCACAGAAACCACATTTGAGAATTCTCAAAAGTCGCACCAATACAGCACAGAAACCACATTTGAGAATTCTCAAAAGTCGCACCAATACAGCACAGAAACCACATTTGAGAATTCTCAAAAGTCGCACCAATACAGCACAGAAACCACATTTGAGAATTCTCAAAAGTCGCACCAATACAGCACAGAAACCACATTTGAGAATTCTCAAAAGTCGCACCAATACAGCACAGAAACCACATTTGAGAATTCTCAAAAGTCGCACCAATACAGCACAGAAACCACATTTGAGAATTCTCAAAAGTCGCACCAATACAGCACAGAAACCACATTTGAGAATTCTCAAAAGTCGCACCAATACAGCACAGAAACCACATTTGAGAATTCTCAAAAGTCGCACCAATACAGCACAGAAACCACATTTGAGAATTCTCAAAAGTCGCACCAATACAGCACAGAAACCACATTTGAGAATTCTCAAAAGTCGCACCAATACAGCACAGAAACCACATTTGAGAATTCTCAAAAGTCGCACCAATACAGCACAGAAACCACATTTGAGAATTCTCAAAAGTCGCACCAATACAGCACAGAAACCACATTTGAGAATTCTCAAAAGTCGCACCAATACAGCACAGAAACCACATTTGAGAATTCTCAAAAGTCGCACCAATACAGCACAGAAACCACATTTGAGAATTCTCAAAAGTCGCACCAATACAGCACAGAAACCACATTTGAGAATTCTCAAAAGTCGCACCAATACAGCACAGAAACCACATTTGAGAATTCTCAAAAGTCGCACCAATACAGCACAGAAACCACATTTGAGAATTCTCAAAAGTCGCACCAATACAGCACAGAAACCACATTTGAGAATTCTCAAAAGTCGCACCAATACAGCACAGAAACCACATTTGAGAATTCTCAAAAGTCGCACCAATACAGCACAGAAACCACATTTGAGAATTCTCAAAAGTCGCACCAATACAGCACAGAAACCACATTTGAGAATTCTCAAAAGTCGCACCAATACAGCACAGAAACCACATTTGAGAATTCTCAAAAGTCGCACCAATACAGCACAGAAACCACATTTGAGAATTCTCAAAAGTCGCACCAATACAGCACAGAAACCACATTTGAGAATTCTCAAAAGTCGCACCAATACAGCACAGAAACCACATTTGAGAATTCTCAAAAGTCGCACCAATACAGCACAGAAACCACATTTGAGAATTCTCAAAAGTCGCACCAATACAGCACAGAAACCACATTTGAGAATTCTCAAAAGTCGCACCAATACAGCACAGAAACCACATTTGAGAATTCTCAAAAGTCGCACCAATACAGCACAGAAACCACATTTGAGAATTCTCAAAAGTCGCACCAATACAGCACAGAAACCACATTTGAGAATTCTCAAAAGTCGCACCAATACAGCACAGAAACCACATTTGAGAATTCTCAAAAGTCGCACCAATACAGCACAGAAACCACATTTGAGAATTCTCAAAAGTCGCACCAATACAGCACAGAAACCACATTTGAGAATTCTCAAAAGTCGCACCAATACAGCACAGAAACCACATTTGAGAATTCTCAAAAGTCGCACCAATACAGCACAGAAACCACATTTGAGAATTCTCAAAAGTCGCACCAATACAGCACAGAAACCACATTTGAGAATTCTCAAAAGTCGCACCAATACAGCACAGAAACCACATTTGAGAATTCTCAAAAGTCGCACCAATACAGCACAGAAACCACATTTGAGAATTCTCAAAAGTCGCACCAATACAGCACAGAAACCACATTTGAGAATTCTCAAAAGTCGCACCAATACAGCACAGAAACCACATTTGAGAATTCTCAAAAGTCGCACCAATACAGCACAGAAACCACATTTGAGAATTCTCAAAAGTCGCACCAATACAGCACAGAAACCACATTTGAGAATTCTCAAAAGTCGCACCAATACAGCACAGAAACCACATTTGAGAATTCTCAAAAGTCGCACCAATACAGCACAGAAACCACATTTGAGAATTCTCAAAAGTCGCACCAATACAGCACAGAAACCACATTTGAGAATTCTCAAAAGTCGCACCAATACAGCACAGAAACCACATTTGAGAATTCTCAAAAGTCGCACCAATACAGCACAGAAACCACATTTGAGAATTCTCAAAAGTCGCACCAATACAGCACAGAAACCACATTTGAGAATTCTCAAAAGTCGCACCAATACAGCACAGAAACCACATTTGAGAATTCTCAAAAGTCGCACCAATACAGCACAGAAACCACATTTGAGAATTCTCAAAAGTCGCACCAATACAGCACAGAAACCACATTTGAGAATTCTCAAAAGTCGCACCAATACAGCACAGAAACCACATTTGAGAATTCTCAAAAGTCGCACCAATACAGCACAGAAACCACATTTGAGAATTCTCAAAAGTCGCACCAATACAGCACAGAAACCACATTTGAGAATTCTCAAAAGTCGCACCAATACAGCACAGAAACCACATTTGAGAATTCTCAAAAGTCGCACCAATACAGCACAGAAACCACATTTGAGAATTCTCAAAAGTCGCACCAATACAGCACAGAAACCACATTTGAGAATTCTCAAAAGTCGCACCAATACAGCACAGAAACCACATTTGAGAATTCTCAAAAGTCGCACCAATACAGCACAGAAACCACATTTGAGAATTCTCAAAAGTCGCACCAATACAGCACAGAAACCACATTTGAGAATTCTCAAAAGTCGCACCAATACAGCACAGAAACCACATTTGAGAATTCTCAAAAGTCGCACCAATACAGCACAGAAACCACATTTGAGAATTCTCAAAAGTCGCACCAATACAGCACAGAAACCACATTTGAGAATTCTCAAAAGTCGCACCAATACAGCACAGAAACCACATTTGAGAATTCTCAAAAGTCGCACCAATACAGCACAGAAACCACATTTGAGAATTCTCAAAAGTCGCACCAATACAGCACAGAAACCACATTTGAGAATTCTCAAAAGTCGCACCAATACAGCACAGAAACCACATTTGAGAATTCTCAAAAGTCGCACCAATACAGCACAGAAACCACATTTGAGAATTCTCAAAAGTCGCACCAATACAGCACAGAAACCACATTTGAGAATTCTCAAAAGTCGCACCAATACAGCACAGAAACCACATTTGAGAATTCTCAAAAGTCGCACCAATACAGCACAGAAACCACATTTGAGAATTCTCAAAAGTCGCACCAATACAGCACAGAAACCACATTTGAGAATTCTCAAAAGTCGCACCAATACAGCACAGAAACCACATTTGAGAATTCTCAAAAGTCGCACCAATACAGCACAGAAACCACATTTGAGAATTCTCAAAAGTCGCACCAATACAGCACAGAAACCACATTTGAGAATTCTCAAAAGTCGCACCAATACAGCACAGAAACCACATTTGAGAATTCTCAAAAGTCGCACCAATACAGCACAGAAACCACATTTGAGAATTCTCAAAAGTCGCACCAATACAGCACAGAAACCACATTTGAGAATTCTCAAAAGTCGCACCAATACAGCACAGAAACCACATTTGAGAATTCTCAAAAGTCGCACCAATACAGCACAGAAACCACATTTGAGAATTCTCAAAAGTCGCACCAATACAGCACAGAAACCACATTTGAGAATTCTCAAAAGTCGCACCAATACAGCACAGAAACCACATTTGAGAATTCTCAAAAGTCGCACCAATACAGCACAGAAACCACATTTGAGAATTCTCAAAAGTCGCACCAATACAGCACAGAAACCACATTTGAGAATTCTCAAAAGTCGCACCAATACAGCACAGAAACCACATTTGAGAATTCTCAAAAGTCGCACCAATACAGCACAGAAACCACATTTGAGAATTCTCAAAAGTCGCACCAATACAGCACAGAAACCACATTTGAGAATTCTCAAAAGTCGCACCAATACAGCACAGAAACCACATTTGAGAATTCTCAAAAGTCGCACCAATACAGCACAGAAACCACATTTGAGAATTCTCAAAAGTCGCACCAATACAGCACAGAAACCACATTTGAGAATTCTCAAAAGTCGCACCAATACAGCACAGAAACCACATTTGAGAATTCTCAAAAGTCGCACCAATACAGCACAGAAACCACATTTGAGAATTCTCAAAAGTCGCACCAATACAGCACAGAAACCACATTTGAGAATTCTCAAAAGTCGCACCAATACAGCACAGAAACCACATTTGAGAATTCTCAAAAGTCGCACCAATACAGCACAGAAACCACATTTGAGAATTCTCAAAAGTCGCACCAATACAGCACAGAAACCACATTTGAGAATTCTCAAAAGTCGCACCAATACAGCACAGAAACCACATTTGAGAATTCTCAAAAGTCGCACCAATACAGCACAGAAACCACATTTGAGAATTCTCAAAAGTCGCACCAATACAGCACAGAAACCACATTTGAGAATTCTCAAAAGTCGCACCAATACAGCACAGAAACCACATTTGAGAATTCTCAAAAGTCGCACCAATACAGCACAGAAACCACATTTGAGAATTCTCAAAAGTCGCACCAATACAGCACAGAAACCACATTTGAGAATTCTCAAAAGTCGCACCAATACAGCACAGAAACCACATTTGAGAATTCTCAAAAGTCGCACCAATACAGCACAGAAACCACATTTGAGAATTCTCAAAAGTCGCACCAATACAGCACAGAAACCACATTTGAGAATTCTCAAAAGTCGCACCAATACAGCACAGAAACCACATTTGAGAATTCTCAAAAGTCGCACCAATACAGCACAGAAACCACATTTGAGAATTCTCAAAAGTCGCACCAATACAGCACAGAAACCACATTTGAGAATTCTCAAAAGTCGCACCAATACAGCACAGAAACCACATTTGAGAATTCTCAAAAGTCGCACCAATACAGCACAGAAACCACATTTGAGAATTCTCAAAAGTCGCACCAATACAGCACAGAAACCACATTTGAGAATTCTCAAAAGTCGCACCAATACAGCACAGAAACCACATTTGAGAATTCTCAAAAGTCGCACCAATACAGCACAGAAACCACATTTGAGAATTCTCAAAAGTCGCACCAATACAGCACAGAAACCACATTTGAGAATTCTCAAAAGTCGCACCAATACAGCACAGAAACCACATTTGAGAATTCTCAAAAGTCGCACCAATACAGCACAGAAACCACATTTGAGAATTCTCAAAAGTCGCACCAATACAGCACAGAAACCACATTTGAGAATTCTCAAAAGTCGCACCAATACAGCACAGAAACCACATTTGAGAATTCTCAAAAGTCGCACCAATACAGCACAGAAACCACATTTGAGAATTCTCAAAAGTCGCACCAATACAGCACAGAAACCACATTTGAGAATTCTCAAAAGTCGCACCAATACAGCACAGAAACCACATTTGAGAATTCTCAAAAGTCGCACCAATACAGCACAGAAACCACATTTGAGAATTCTCAAAAGTCGCACCAATACAGCACAGAAACCACATTTGAGAATTCTCAAAAGTCGCACCAATACAGCACAGAAACCACATTTGAGAATTCTCAAAAGTCGCACCAATACAGCACAGAAACCACATTTGAGAATTCTCAAAAGTCGCACCAATACAGCACAGAAACCACATTTGAGAATTCTCAAAAGTCGCACCAATACAGCACAGAAACCACATTTGAGAATTCTCAAAAGTCGCACCAATACAGCACAGAAACCACATTTGAGAATTCTCAAAAGTCGCACCAATACAGCACAGAAACCACATTTGAGAATTCTCAAAAGTCGCACCAATACAGCACAGAAACCACATTTGAGAATTCTCAAAAGTCGCACCAATACAGCACAGAAACCACATTTGAGAATTCTCAAAAGTCGCACCAATACAGCACAGAAACCACATTTGAGAATTCTCAAAAGTCGCACCAATACAGCACAGAAACCACATTTGAGAATTCTCAAAAGTCGCACCAATACAGCACAGAAACCACATTTGAGAATTCTCAAAAGTCGCACCAATACAGCACAGAAACCACATTTGAGAATTCTCAAAAGTCGCACCAATACAGCACAGAAACCACATTTGAGAATTCTCAAAAGTCGCACCAATACAGCACAGAAACCACATTTGAGAATTCTCAAAAGTCGCACCAATACAGCACAGAAACCACATTTGAGAATTCTCAAAAGTCGCACCAATACAGCACAGAAACCACATTTGAGAATTCTCAAAAGTCGCACCAATACAGCACAGAAACCACATTTGAGAATTCTCAAAAGTCGCACCAATACAGCACAGAAACCACATTTGAGAATTCTCAAAAGTCGCACCAATACAGCACAGAAACCACATTTGAGAATTCTCAAAAGTCGCACCAATACAGCACAGAAACCACATTTGAGAATTCTCAAAAGTCGCACCAATACAGCACAGAAACCACATTTGAGAATTCTCAAAAGTCGCACCAATACAGCACAGAAACCACATTTGAGAATTCTCAAAAGTCGCACCAATACAGCACAGAAACCACATTTGAGAATTCTCAAAAGTCGCACCAATACAGCACAGAAACCACATTTGAGAATTCTCAAAAGTCGCACCAATACAGCACAGAAACCACATTTGAGAATTCTCAAAAGTCGCACCAATACAGCACAGAAACCACATTTGAGAATTCTCAAAAGTCGCACCAATACAGCACAGAAACCACATTTGAGAATTCTCAAAAGTCGCACCAATACAGCACAGAAACCACATTTGAGAATTCTCAAAAGTCGCACCAATACAGCACAGAAACCACATTTGAGAATTCTCAAAAGTCGCACCAATACAGCACAGAAACCACATTTGAGAATTCTCAAAAGTCGCACCAATACAGCACAGAAACCACATTTGAGAATTCTCAAAAGTCGCACCAATACAGCACAGAAACCACATTTGAGAATTCTCAAAAGTCGCACCAATACAGCACAGAAACCACATTTGAGAATTCTCAAAAGTCGCACCAATACAGCACAGAAACCACATTTGAGAATTCTCAAAAGTCGCACCAATACAGCACAGAAACCACATTTGAGAATTCTCAAAAGTCGCACCAATACAGCACAGAAACCACATTTGAGAATTCTCAAAAGTCGCACCAATACAGCACAGAAACCACATTTGAGAATTCTCAAAAGTCGCACCAATACAGCACAGAAACCACATTTGAGAATTCTCAAAAGTCGCACCAATACAGCACAGAAACCACATTTGAGAATTCTCAAAAGTCGCACCAATACAGCACAGAAACCACATTTGAGAATTCTCAAAAGTCGCACCAATACAGCACAGAAACCACATTTGAGAATTCTCAAAAGTCGCACCAATACAGCACAGAAACCACATTTGAGAATTCTCAAAAGTCGCACCAATACAGCACAGAAACCACATTTGAGAATTCTCAAAAGTCGCACCAATACAGCACAGAAACCACATTTGAGAATTCTCAAAAGTCGCACCAATACAGCACAGAAACCACATTTGAGAATTCTCAAAAGTCGCACCAATACAGCACAGAAACCACATTTGAGAATTCTCAAAAGTCGCACCAATACAGCACAGAAACCACATTTGAGAATTCTCAAAAGTCGCACCAATACAGCACAGAAACCACATTTGAGAATTCTCAAAAGTCGCACCAATACAGCACAGAAACCACATTTGAGAATTCTCAAAAGTCGCACCAATACAGCACAGAAACCACATTTGAGAATTCTCAAAAGTCGCACCAATACAGCACAGAAACCACATTTGAGAATTCTCAAAAGTCGCACCAATACAGCACAGAAACCACATTTGAGAATTCTCAAAAGTCGCACCAATACAGCACAGAAACCACATTTGAGAATTCTCAAAAGTCGCACCAATACAGCACAGAAACCACATTTGAGAATTCTCAAAAGTCGCACCAATACAGCACAGAAACCACATTTGAGAATTCTCAAAAGTCGCACCAATACAGCACAGAAACCACATTTGAGAATTCTCAAAAGTCGCACCAATACAGCACAGAAACCACATTTGAGAATTCTCAAAAGTCGCACCAATACAGCACAGAAACCACATTTGAGAATTCTCAAAAGTCGCACCAATACAGCACAGAAACCACATTTGAGAATTCTCAAAAGTCGCACCAATACAGCACAGAAACCACATTTGAGAATTCTCAAAAGTCGCACCAATACAGCACAGAAACCACATTTGAGAATTCTCAAAAGTCGCACCAATACAGCACAGAAACCACATTTGAGAATTCTCAAAAGTCGCACCAATACAGCACAGAAACCACATTTGAGAATTCTCAAAAGTCGCACCAATACAGCACAGAAACCACATTTGAGAATTCTCAAAAGTCGCACCAATACAGCACAGAAACCACATTTGAGAATTCTCAAAAGTCGCACCAATACAGCACAGAAACCACATTTGAGAATTCTCAAAAGTCGCACCAATACAGCACAGAAACCACATTTGAGAATTCTCAAAAGTCGCACCAATACAGCACAGAAACCACATTTGAGAATTCTCAAAAGTCGCACCAATACAGCACAGAAACCACATTTGAGAATTCTCAAAAGTCGCACCAATACAGCACAGAAACCACATTTGAGAATTCTCAAAAGTCGCACCAATACAGCACAGAAACCACATTTGAGAATTCTCAAAAGTCGCACCAATACAGCACAGAAACCACATTTGAGAATTCTCAAAAGTCGCACCAATACAGCACAGAAACCACATTTGAGAATTCTCAAAAGTCGCACCAATACAGCACAGAAACCACATTTGAGAATTCTCAAAAGTCGCACCAATACAGCACAGAAACCACATTTGAGAATTCTCAAAAGTCGCACCAATACAGCACAGAAACCACATTTGAGAATTCTCAAAAGTCGCACCAATACAGCACAGAAACCACATTTGAGAATTCTCAAAAGTCGCACCAATACAGCACAGAAACCACATTTGAGAATTCTCAAAAGTCGCACCAATACAGCACAGAAACCACATTTGAGAATTCTCAAAAGTCGCACCAATACAGCACAGAAACCACATTTGAGAATTCTCAAAAGTCGCACCAATACAGCACAGAAACCACATTTGAGAATTCTCAAAAGTCGCACCAATACAGCACAGAAACCACATTTGAGAATTCTCAAAAGTCGCACCAATACAGCACAGAAACCACATTTGAGAATTCTCAAAAGTCGCACCAATACAGCACAGAAACCACATTTGAGAATTCTCAAAAGTCGCACCAATACAGCACAGAAACCACATTTGAGAATTCTCAAAAGTCGCACCAATACAGCACAGAAACCACATTTGAGAATTCTCAAAAGTCGCACCAATACAGCACAGAAACCACATTTGAGAATTCTCAAAAGTCGCACCAATACAGCACAGAAACCACATTTGAGAATTCTCAAAAGTCGCACCAATACAGCACAGAAACCACATTTGAGAATTCTCAAAAGTCGCACCAATACAGCACAGAAACCACATTTGAGAATTCTCAAAAGTCGCACCAATACAGCACAGAAACCACATTTGAGAATTCTCAAAAGTCGCACCAATACAGCACAGAAACCACATTTGAGAATTCTCAAAAGTCGCACCAATACAGCACAGAAACCACATTTGAGAATTCTCAAAAGTCGCACCAATACAGCACAGAAACCACATTTGAGAATTCTCAAAAGTCGCACCAATACAGCACAGAAACCACATTTGAGAATTCTCAAAAGTCGCACCAATACAGCACAGAAACCACATTTGAGAATTCTCAAAAGTCGCACCAATACAGCACAGAAACCACATTTGAGAATTCTCAAAAGTCGCACCAATACAGCACAGAAACCACATTTGAGAATTCTCAAAAGTCGCACCAATACAGCACAGAAACCACATTTGAGAATTCTCAAAAGTCGCACCAATACAGCACAGAAACCACATTTGAGAATTCTCAAAAGTCGCACCAATACAGCACAGAAACCACATTTGAGAATTCTCAAAAGTCGCACCAATACAGCACAGAAACCACATTTGAGAATTCTCAAAAGTCGCACCAATACAGCACAGAAACCACATTTGAGAATTCTCAAAAGTCGCACCAATACAGCACAGAAACCACATTTGAGAATTCTCAAAAGTCGCACCAATACAGCACAGAAACCACATTTGAGAATTCTCAAAAGTCGCACCAATACAGCACAGAAACCACATTTGAGAATTCTCAAAAGTCGCACCAATACAGCACAGAAACCACATTTGAGAATTCTCAAAAGTCGCACCAATACAGCACAGAAACCACATTTGAGAATTCTCAAAAGTCGCACCAATACAGCACAGAAACCACATTTGAGAATTCTCAAAAGTCGCACCAATACAGCACAGAAACCACATTTGAGAATTCTCAAAAGTCGCACCAATACAGCACAGAAACCACATTTGAGAATTCTCAAAAGTCGCACCAATACAGCACAGAAACCACATTTGAGAATTCTCAAAAGTCGCACCAATACAGCACAGAAACCACATTTGAGAATTCTCAAAAGTCGCACCAATACAGCACAGAAACCACATTTGAGAATTCTCAAAAGTCGCACCAATACAGCACAGAAACCACATTTGAGAATTCTCAAAAGTCGCACCAATACAGCACAGAAACCACATTTGAGAATTCTCAAAAGTCGCACCAATACAGCACAGAAACCACATTTGAGAATTCTCAAAAGTCGCACCAATACAGCACAGAAACCACATTTGAGAATTCTCAAAAGTCGCACCAATACAGCACAGAAACCACATTTGAGAATTCTCAAAAGTCGCACCAATACAGCACAGAAACCACATTTGAGAATTCTCAAAAGTCGCACCAATACAGCACAGAAACCACATTTGAGAATTCTCAAAAGTCGCACCAATACAGCACAGAAACCACATTTGAGAATTCTCAAAAGTCGCACCAATACAGCACAGAAACCACATTTGAGAATTCTCAAAAGTCGCACCAATACAGCACAGAAACCACATTTGAGAATTCTCAAAAGTCGCACCAATACAGCACAGAAACCACATTTGAGAATTCTCAAAAGTCGCACCAATACAGCACAGAAACCACATTTGAGAATTCTCAAAAGTCGCACCAATACAGCACAGAAACCACATTTGAGAATTCTCAAAAGTCGCACCAATACAGCACAGAAACCACATTTGAGAATTCTCAAAAGTCGCACCAATACAGCACAGAAACCACATTTGAGAATTCTCAAAAGTCGCACCAATACAGCACAGAAACCACATTTGAGAATTCTCAAAAGTCGCACCAATACAGCACAGAAACCACATTTGAGAATTCTCAAAAGTCGCACCAATACAGCACAGAAACCACATTTGAGAATTCTCAAAAGTCGCACCAATACAGCACAGAAACCACATTTGAGAATTCTCAAAAGTCGCACCAATACAGCACAGAAACCACATTTGAGAATTCTCAAAAGTCGCACCAATACAGCACAGAAACCACATTTGAGAATTCTCAAAAGTCGCACCAATACAGCACAGAAACCACATTTGAGAATTCTCAAAAGTCGCACCAATACAGCACAGAAACCACATTTGAGAATTCTCAAAAGTCGCACCAATACAGCACAGAAACCACATTTGAGAATTCTCAAAAGTCGCACCAATACAGCACAGAAACCACATTTGAGAATTCTCAAAAGTCGCACCAATACAGCACAGAAACCACATTTGAGAATTCTCAAAAGTCGCACCAATACAGCACAGAAACCACATTTGAGAATTCTCAAAAGTCGCACCAATACAGCACAGAAACCACATTTGAGAATTCTCAAAAGTCGCACCAATACAGCACAGAAACCACATTTGAGAATTCTCAAAAGTCGCACCAATACAGCACAGAAACCACATTTGAGAATTCTCAAAAGTCGCACCAATACAGCACAGAAACCACATTTGAGAATTCTCAAAAGTCGCACCAATACAGCACAGAAACCACATTTGAGAATTCTCAAAAGTCGCACCAATACAGCACAGAAACCACATTTGAGAATTCTCAAAAGTCGCACCAATACAGCACAGAAACCACATTTGAGAATTCTCAAAAGTCGCACCAATACAGCACAGAAACCACATTTGAGAATTCTCAAAAGTCGCACCAATACAGCACAGAAACCACATTTGAGAATTCTCAAAAGTCGCACCAATACAGCACAGAAACCACATTTGAGAATTCTCAAAAGTCGCACCAATACAGCACAGAAACCACATTTGAGAATTCTCAAAAGTCGCACCAATACAGCACAGAAACCACATTTGAGAATTCTCAAAAGTCGCACCAATACAGCACAGAAACCACATTTGAGAATTCTCAAAAGTCGCACCAATACAGCACAGAAACCACATTTGAGAATTCTCAAAAGTCGCACCAATACAGCACAGAAACCACATTTGAGAATTCTCAAAAGTCGCACCAATACAGCACAGAAACCACATTTGAGAATTCTCAAAAGTCGCACCAATACAGCACAGAAACCACATTTGAGAATTCTCAAAAGTCGCACCAATACAGCACAGAAACCACATTTGAGAATTCTCAAAAGTCGCACCAATACAGCACAGAAACCACATTTGAGAATTCTCAAAAGTCGCACCAATACAGCACAGAAACCACATTTGAGAATTCTCAAAAGTCGCACCAATACAGCACAGAAACCACATTTGAGAATTCTCAAAAGTCGCACCAATACAGCACAGAAACCACATTTGAGAATTCTCAAAAGTCGCACCAATACAGCACAGAAACCACATTTGAGAATTCTCAAAAGTCGCACCAATACAGCACAGAAACCACATTTGAGAATTCTCAAAAGTCGCACCAATACAGCACAGAAACCACATTTGAGAATTCTCAAAAGTCGCACCAATACAGCACAGAAACCACATTTGAGAATTCTCAAAAGTCGCACCAATACAGCACAGAAACCACATTTGAGAATTCTCAAAAGTCGCACCAATACAGCACAGAAACCACATTTGAGAATTCTCAAAAGTCGCACCAATACAGCACAGAAACCACATTTGAGAATTCTCAAAAGTCGCACCAATACAGCACAGAAACCACATTTGAGAATTCTCAAAAGTCGCACCAATACAGCACAGAAACCACATTTGAGAATTCTCAAAAGTCGCACCAATACAGCACAGAAACCACATTTGAGAATTCTCAAAAGTCGCACCAATACAGCACAGAAACCACATTTGAGAATTCTCAAAAGTCGCACCAAT
Organism: Closterium sp. Naga37s-1; assembly: GCA_947471745.1. Classification (NCBI taxonomy): domain Eukaryota; kingdom Viridiplantae; phylum Streptophyta; class Zygnematophyceae; order Desmidiales; family Closteriaceae; genus Closterium; species Closterium sp. Naga37s-1. The sequence continues at coordinate 2,191,268 of CANJKZ010000719.1, read as the reverse complement.
ACAGCACAGAAACCACATTTGAGAATTCTCAAAAGTCGCACCAATACAGCACAGAAACCACATTTGAGAATTCTCAAAAGTCGCACCAATACAGCACAGAAACCACATTTGAGAATTCTCAAAAGTCGCACCAATACAGCACAGAAACCACATTTGAGAATTCTCAAAAGTCGCACCAATACAGCACAGAAACCACATTTGAGAATTCTCAAAAGTCGCACCAATACAGCACAGAAACCACATTTGAGAATTCTCAAAAGTCGCACCAATACAGCACAGAAACCACATTTGAGAATTCTCAAAAGTCGCACCAATACAGCACAGAAACCACATTTGAGAATTCTCAAAAGTCGCACCAATACAGCACAGAAACCACATTTGAGAATTCTCAAAAGTCGCACCAATACAGCACAGAAACCACATTTGAGAATTCTCAAAAGTCGCACCAATACAGCACAGAAACCACATTTGAGAATTCTCAAAAGTCGCACCAATACAGCACAGAAACCACATTTGAGAATTCTCAAAAGTCGCACCAATACAGCACAGAAACCACATTTGAGAATTCTCAAAAGTCGCACCAATACAGCACAGAAACCACATTTGAGAATTCTCAAAAGTCGCACCAATACAGCACAGAAACCACATTTGAGAATTCTCAAAAGTCGCACCAATACAGCACAGAAACCACATTTGAGAATTCTCAAAAGTCGCACCAATACAGCACAGAAACCACATTTGAGAATTCTCAAAAGTCGCACCAATACAGCACAGAAACCACATTTGAGAATTCTCAAAAGTCGCACCAATACAGCACAGAAACCACATTTGAGAATTCTCAAAAGTCGCACCAATACAGCACAGAAACCACATTTGAGAATTCTCAAAAGTCGCACCAATACAGCACAGAAACCACATTTGAGAATTCTCAAAAGTCGCACCAATACAGCACAGAAACCACATTTGAGAATTCTCAAAAGTCGCACCAATACAGCACAGAAACCACATTTGAGAATTCTCAAAAGTCGCACCAATACAGCACAGAAACCACATTTGAGAATTCTCAAAAGTCGCACCAATACAGCACAGAAACCACATTTGAGAATTCTCAAAAGTCGCACCAATACAGCACAGAAACCACATTTGAGAATTCTCAAAAGTCGCACCAATACAGCACAGAAACCACATTTGAGAATTCTCAAAAGTCGCACCAATACAGCACAGAAACCACATTTGAGAATTCTCAAAAGTCGCACCAATACAGCACAGAAACCACATTTGAGAATTCTCAAAAGTCGCACCAATACAGCACAGAAACCACATTTGAGAATTCTCAAAAGTCGCACCAATACAGCACAGAAACCACATTTGAGAATTCTCAAAAGTCGCACCAATACAGCACAGAAACCACATTTGAGAATTCTCAAAAGTCGCACCAATACAGCACAGAAACCACATTTGAGAATTCTCAAAAGTCGCACCAATACAGCACAGAAACCACATTTGAGAATTCTCAAAAGTCGCACCAATACAGCACAGAAACCACATTTGAGAATTCTCAAAAGTCGCACCAATACAGCACAGAAACCACATTTGAGAATTCTCAAAAGTCGCACCAATACAGCACAGAAACCACATTTGAGAATTCTCAAAAGTCGCACCAATACAGCACAGAAACCACATTTGAGAATTCTCAAAAGTCGCACCAATACAGCACAGAAACCACATTTGAGAATTCTCAAAAGTCGCACCAATACAGCACAGAAACCACATTTGAGAATTCTCAAAAGTCGCACCAATACAGCACAGAAACCACATTTGAGAATTCTCAAAAGTCGCACCAATACAGCACAGAAACCACATTTGAGAATTCTCAAAAGTCGCACCAATACAGCACAGAAACCACATTTGAGAATTCTCAAAAGTCGCACCAATACAGCACAGAAACCACATTTGAGAATTCTCAAAAGTCGCACCAATACAGCACAGAAACCACATTTGAGAATTCTCAAAAGTCGCACCAATACAGCACAGAAACCACATTTGAGAATTCTCAAAAGTCGCACCAATACAGCACAGAAACCACATTTGAGAATTCTCAAAAGTCGCACCAATACAGCACAGAAACCACATTTGAGAATTCTCAAAAGTCGCACCAATACAGCACAGAAACCACATTTGAGAATTCTCAAAAGTCGCACCAATACAGCACAGAAACCACATTTGAGAATTCTCAAAAGTCGCACCAATACAGCACAGAAACCACATTTGAGAATTCTCAAAAGTCGCACCAATACAGCACAGAAACCACATTTGAGAATTCTCAAAAGTCGCACCAATACAGCACAGAAACCACATTTGAGAATTCTCAAAAGTCGCACCAATACAGCACAGAAACCACATTTGAGAATTCTCAAAAGTCGCACCAATACAGCACAGAAACCACATTTGAGAATTCTCAAAAGTCGCACCAATACAGCACAGAAACCACATTTGAGAATTCTCAAAAGTCGCACCAATACAGCACAGAAACCACATTTGAGAATTCTCAAAAGTCGCACCAATACAGCACAGAAACCACATTTGAGAATTCTCAAAAGTCGCACCAATACAGCACAGAAACCACATTTGAGAATTCTCAAAAGTCGCACCAATACAGCACAGAAACCACATTTGAGAATTCTCAAAAGTCGCACCAATACAGCACAGAAACCACATTTGAGAATTCTCAAAAGTCGCACCAATACAGCACAGAAACCACATTTGAGAATTCTCAAAAGTCGCACCAATACAGCACAGAAACCACATTTGAGAATTCTCAAAAGTCGCACCAATACAGCACAGAAACCACATTTGAGAATTCTCAAAAGTCGCACCAATACAGCACAGAAACCACATTTGAGAATTCTCAAAAGTCGCACCAATACAGCACAGAAACCACATTTGAGAATTCTCAAAAGTCGCACCAATACAGCACAGAAACCACATTTGAGAATTCTCAAAAGTCGCACCAATACAGCACAGAAACCACATTTGAGAATTCTCAAAAGTCGCACCAATACAGCACAGAAACCACATTTGAGAATTCTCAAAAGTCGCACCAATACAGCACAGAAACCACATTTGAGAATTCTCAAAAGTCGCACCAATACAGCACAGAAACCACATTTGAGAATTCTCAAAAGTCGCACCAATACAGCACAGAAACCACATTTGAGAATTCTCAAAAGTCGCACCAATACAGCACAGAAACCACATTTGAGAATTCTCAAAAGTCGCACCAATACAGCACAGAAACCACATTTGAGAATTCTCAAAAGTCGCACCAATACAGCACAGAAACCACATTTGAGAATTCTCAAAAGTCGCACCAATACAGCACAGAAACCACATTTGAGAATTCTCAAAAGTCGCACCAATACAGCACAGAAACCACATTTGAGAATTCTCAAAAGTCGCACCAATACAGCACAGAAACCACATTTGAGAATTCTCAAAAGTCGCACCAATACAGCACAGAAACCACATTTGAGAATTCTCAAAAGTCGCACCAATACAGCACAGAAACCACATTTGAGAATTCTCAAAAGTCGCACCAATACAGCACAGAAACCACATTTGAGAATTCTCAAAAGTCGCACCAATACAGCACAGAAACCACATTTGAGAATTCTCAAAAGTCGCACCAATACAGCACAGAAACCACATTTGAGAATTCTCAAAAGTCGCACCAATACAGCACAGAAACCACATTTGAGAATTCTCAAAAGTCGCACCAATACAGCACAGAAACCACATTTGAGAATTCTCAAAAGTCGCACCAATACAGCACAGAAACCACATTTGAGAATTCTCAAAAGTCGCACCAATACAGCACAGAAACCACATTTGAGAATTCTCAAAAGTCGCACCAATACAGCACAGAAACCACATTTGAGAATTCTCAAAAGTCGCACCAATACAGCACAGAAACCACATTTGAGAATTCTCAAAAGTCGCACCAATACAGCACAGAAACCACATTTGAGAATTCTCAAAAGTCGCACCAATACAGCACAGAAACCACATTTGAGAATTCTCAAAAGTCGCACCAATACAGCACAGAAACCACATTTGAGAATTCTCAAAAGTCGCACCAATACAGCACAGAAACCACATTTGAGAATTCTCAAAAGTCGCACCAATACAGCACAGAAACCACATTTGAGAATTCTCAAAAGTCGCACCAATACAGCACAGAAACCACATTTGAGAATTCTCAAAAGTCGCACCAATACAGCACAGAAACCACATTTGAGAATTCTCAAAAGTCGCACCAATACAGCACAGAAACCACATTTGAGAATTCTCAAAAGTCGCACCAATACAGCACAGAAACCACATTTGAGAATTCTCAAAAGTCGCACCAATACAGCACAGAAACCACATTTGAGAATTCTCAAAAGTCGCACCAATACAGCACAGAAACCACATTTGAGAATTCTCAAAAGTCGCACCAATACAGCACAGAAACCACATTTGAGAATTCTCAAAAGTCGCACCAATACAGCACAGAAACCACATTTGAGAATTCTCAAAAGTCGCACCAATACAGCACAGAAACCACATTTGAGAATTCTCAAAAGTCGCACCAATACAGCACAGAAACCACATTTGAGAATTCTCAAAAGTCGCACCAATACAGCACAGAAACCACATTTGAGAATTCTCAAAAGTCGCACCAATACAGCACAGAAACCACATTTGAGAATTCTCAAAAGTCGCACCAATACAGCACAGAAACCACATTTGAGAATTCTCAAAAGTCGCACCAATACAGCACAGAAACCACATTTGAGAATTCTCAAAAGTCGCACCAATACAGCACAGAAACCACATTTGAGAATTCTCAAAAGTCGCACCAATACAGCACAGAAACCACATTTGAGAATTCTCAAAAGTCGCACCAATACAGCACAGAAACCACATTTGAGAATTCTCAAAAGTCGCACCAATACAGCACAGAAACCACATTTGAGAATTCTCAAAAGTCGCACCAATACAGCACAGAAACCACATTTGAGAATTCTCAAAAGTCGCACCAATACAGCACAGAAACCACATTTGAGAATTCTCAAAAGTCGCACCAATACAGCACAGAAACCACATTTGAGAATTCTCAAAAGTCGCACCAATACAGCACAGAAACCACATTTGAGAATTCTCAAAAGTCGCACCAATACAGCACAGAAACCACATTTGAGAATTCTCAAAAGTCGCACCAATACAGCACAGAAACCACATTTGAGAATTCTCAAAAGTCGCACCAATACAGCACAGAAACCACATTTGAGAATTCTCAAAAGTCGCACCAATACAGCACAGAAACCACATTTGAGAATTCTCAAAAGTCGCACCAATACAGCACAGAAACCACATTTGAGAATTCTCAAAAGTCGCACCAATACAGCACAGAAACCACATTTGAGAATTCTCAAAAGTCGCACCAATACAGCACAGAAACCACATTTGAGAATTCTCAAAAGTCGCACCAATACAGCACAGAAACCACATTTGAGAATTCTCAAAAGTCGCACCAATACAGCACAGAAACCACATTTGAGAATTCTCAAAAGTCGCACCAATACAGCACAGAAACCACATTTGAGAATTCTCAAAAGTCGCACCAATACAGCACAGAAACCACATTTGAGAATTCTCAAAAGTCGCACCAATACAGCACAGAAACCACATTTGAGAATTCTCAAAAGTCGCACCAATACAGCACAGAAACCACATTTGAGAATTCTCAAAAGTCGCACCAATACAGCACAGAAACCACATTTGAGAATTCTCAAAAGTCGCACCAATACAGCACAGAAACCACATTTGAGAATTCTCAAAAGTCGCACCAATACAGCACAGAAACCACATTTGAGAATTCTCAAAAGTCGCACCAATACAGCACAGAAACCACATTTGAGAATTCTCAAAAGTCGCACCAATACAGCACAGAAACCACATTTGAGAATTCTCAAAAGTCGCACCAATACAGCACAGAAACCACATTTGAGAATTCTCAAAAGTCGCACCAATACAGCACAGAAACCACATTTGAGAATTCTCAAAAGTCGCACCAATACAGCACAGAAACCACATTTGAGAATTCTCAAAAGTCGCACCAATACAGCACAGAAACCACATTTGAGAATTCTCAAAAGTCGCACCAATACAGCACAGAAACCACATTTGAGAATTCTCAAAAGTCGCACCAATACAGCACAGAAACCACATTTGAGAATTCTCAAAAGTCGCACCAATACAGCACAGAAACCACATTTGAGAATTCTCAAAAGTCGCACCAATACAGCACAGAAACCACATTTGAGAATTCTCAAAAGTCGCACCAATACAGCACAGAAACCACATTTGAGAATTCTCAAAAGTCGCACCAATACAGCACAGAAACCACATTTGAGAATTCTCAAAAGTCGCACCAATACAGCACAGAAACCACATTTGAGAATTCTCAAAAGTCGCACCAATACAGCACAGAAACCACATTTGAGAATTCTCAAAAGTCGCACCAATACAGCACAGAAACCACATTTGAGAATTCTCAAAAGTCGCACCAATACAGCACAGAAACCACATTTGAGAATTCTCAAAAGTCGCACCAATACAGCACAGAAACCACATTTGAGAATTCTCAAAAGTCGCACCAATACAGCACAGAAACCACATTTGAGAATTCTCAAAAGTCGCACCAATACAGCACAGAAACCACATTTGAGAATTCTCAAAAGTCGCACCAATACAGCACAGAAACCACATTTGAGAATTCTCAAAAGTCGCACCAATACAGCACAGAAACCACATTTGAGAATTCTCAAAAGTCGCACCAATACAGCACAGAAACCACATTTGAGAATTCTCAAAAGTCGCACCAATACAGCACAGAAACCACATTTGAGAATTCTCAAAAGTCGCACCAATACAGCACAGAAACCACATTTGAGAATTCTCAAAAGTCGCACCAATACAGCACAGAAACCACATTTGAGAATTCTCAAAAGTCGCACCAATACAGCACAGAAACCACATTTGAGAATTCTCAAAAGTCGCACCAATACAGCACAGAAACCACATTTGAGAATTCTCAAAAGTCGCACCAATACAGCACAGAAACCACATTTGAGAATTCTCAAAAGTCGCACCAATACAGCACAGAAACCACATTTGAGAATTCTCAAAAGTCGCACCAATACAGCACAGAAACCACATTTGAGAATTCTCAAAAGTCGCACCAATACAGCACAGAAACCACATTTGAGAATTCTCAAAAGTCGCACCAATACAGCACAGAAACCACATTTGAGAATTCTCAAAAGTCGCACCAATACAGCACAGAAACCACATTTGAGAATTCTCAAAAGTCGCACCAATACAGCACAGAAACCACATTTGAGAATTCTCAAAAGTCGCACCAATACAGCACAGAAACCACATTTGAGAATTCTCAAAAGTCGCACCAATACAGCACAGAAACCACATTTGAGAATTCTCAAAAGTCGCACCAATACAGCACAGAAACCACATTTGAGAATTCTCAAAAGTCGCACCAATACAGCACAGAAACCACATTTGAGAATTCTCAAAAGTCGCACCAATACAGCACAGAAACCACATTTGAGAATTCTCAAAAGTCGCACCAATACAGCACAGACACCACATTTGAGAATTCTCAAAAGTCGCACCAATACAGCACAGACACCACATTTGAGAATTCTCAAAAGTCGCACCAATACAGCACAGAAACCACATTTGAGAATTCTCAAAAGTCGCACCAATACAGCACAGAAACCACATTTGAGAATTCTCAAAAGTCGCACCAATACAGCACAGAAACCACATTTGAGAATTCTCAAAAGTCGCACCAATACAGCACAGAAACCACATTTGAGAATTCTCAAAAGTCGCACCAATACAGCACAGAAACCACATTTGAGAATTCTCAAAAGTCGCACCAATACAGCACAGAAACCACATTTGAGAATTCTCAAAAGTCGCACCAATACAGCACAGAAACCACATTTGAGAATTCTCAAAAGTCGCACCAATACAGCACAGAAACCACATTTGAGAATTCTCAAAAGTCGCACCAATACAGCACAGAAACCACATTTGAGAATTCTCAAAAGTCGCACCAATACAGCACAGAAACCACATTTGAGAATTCTCAAAAGTCGCACCAATACAGCACAGAAACCACATTTGAGAATTCTCAAAAGTCGCACCAATACAGCACAGACACCACATTTGAGAATTCTCAAAAGTCGCACCAATACAGCACAGACACCACATTTGAGAATTCTCAAAAGTCGCACCAATACAGCACAGACACCACATTGGAGAATTCTCAAAAGTCGCACCAATACAGCACAGAAACCACATTTGAGAATTCTCAAAAGTCGCACCAATACAGCACAGACACCACATTTGAGAATTCTCAAAAGTCGCACCAATACAGCACAGAAACCACATTGGAGAATTCTCAAAAGTCGCACCAATACAGCACAGAAACCACATTTGAGAATTCTCAAAAGTCGCACCAATACAGCACAGAAACCACATTTGAGAATTCTCAAAAGTCGCACCAATACAGCACAGAAACCACATTTGAGAATTCTCAAAAGTCGCACCAATACAGCACAGAAACCACATTTGAGAATTCTCAAAAGTCGCACCAATACAGCACAGAAACCACATTTGAGAATTCTCAAAAGTCGCACCAATACAGCACAGAAACCACATTTGAGAATTCTCAAAAGTCGCACCAATACAGCACAGAAACCACATTTGAGAATTCTCAAAAGTCGCACCAATACAGCACAGAAACCACATTTGAGAATTCTCAAAAGTCGCACCAATACAGCACAGAAACCACATTTGAGAATTCTCAAAAGTCGCACCAATACAGCACAGAAACCACATTTGAGAATTCTCAAAAGTCGCACCAATACAGCACAGAAACCACATTTGAGAATTCTCAAAAGTCGCACCAATACAGCACAGAAACCGCATTTGAGAATTCTCAAAAGTCGCACCAATACAGCACAGACACCACATTTGAGAATTCTCAAAAGTCGCACCAATACAGCACAGAAACCACATTTGAGAATTCTCAAAAGTCGCACCAATACAGCACAGAAACCACATTTGAGAATTCTCAAAAGTCGCACCAATACAGCACAGAAACCACATTTGAGAATTCTCAAAAGTCGCACCAATACAGCACAGAAACCACATTTGAGAATTCTCAAAAGTCGCACCAATACAGCACAGAAACCACATTTGAGAATTCTCAAAAGTCGCACCAATACAACACAGAAACCACATTTGAGAATTCTCAAAAGTCGCACCAATACAGCACAGAAACCACATTTGAGAATTCTCAAAAGTCGCACCAATACAGCACAGAAACCGCATTTGAGAATTCTCAAAAGTCGCACCAATACAGCACAGACACCACATTTGAGAATTCTCAAAAGTCGCACCAATACAGCACAGAAACCGCATTTGAGAATTCTCAAAAGTCGCACCAATACAGCACAGACACCACATTTGAGAATTCTCAAAAGTCGCACCAATACAGCACAGAAACCGCATTTGAGAATTCTCAAAAGTCGCACCAATACAGCACAGAAACCACATTTGAGAATTCTCAAAAGTCGCACCAATACAGCACAGAAACCACATTTGAGAATTCTCAAAAGTCGCACCAATACAGCACAGAAACCACATTTGAGAATTCTCAAAAGTCGCACCAATACAGCACAGACACCACATTTGAGAATTCTCAAAAGTCGCACCAATACAGCACAGAAACCACATTTGAGAATTCTCAAAAGTCGCACCAATACAGCACAGACACCACATTTGAGAATTCTCAAAAGTCGCACCAATACAGCACAGAAACCACATTGGAGAATTCTCAAAAGTCGCACCAATACAGCACAGAAACCACATTTGAGAATTCTCAAAAGTCGCACCAATACAGCACAGAAACCACATTTGAGAATTCTCAAAAGTCGCACCAATACAGCACAGAAACCACATTTGAGAATTCTCAAAAGTCGCACCAATACAGCACAGAAACCACATTTGAGAATTCTCAAAAGTCGCACCAATACAGCACAGAAACCACATTTGAGAATTCTCAAAAGTCGCACCAATACAGCACAGAAACCACATTTGAGAATTCTCAAAAGTCGCACCAATACAGCACAGAAACCACATTTGAGAATTCTCAAAAGTCGCACCAATACAGCACAGAAACCACATTTGAGAATTCTCAAAAGTCGCACCAATACAGCACAGAAACCACATTTGAGAATTCTCAAAAGTCGCACCAATACAGCAGAGAAACCGCATTTGAGAATTCTCAAAAGTCGCACCAATACAGCACAGAAACCGCATTTGAGAATTCTCAAAAGTCGCACCAATACAGCACAGACACCACATTTGAGAATTCTCAAAAGTCGCACCAATACAGCACAGAAACCACATTTGAGAATTCTCAAAAGTCGCACCAATACAGCACAGAAACCACATTTGAGAATTCTCAAAAGTCGCACCAATACAGCACAGAAACCACATTTGAGAATTCTCAAAAGTCGCACCAATACAGCACAGAAACCACATTTGAGAATTCTCAAAAGTCGCACCAATACAGCACAGAAACCACATTTGAGAATTCTCAAAAGTCGCACCAATACAGCACAGAAACCACATTTGAGAATTCTCAAAAGTCGCACCAATACAGCACAGACACCACATTTGAGAATTCTCAAAAGTCGCACCAATACAGCACAGAAACCGCATTTGAGAATTCTCAAAAGTCGCACCAATACAGCACAGACACCACATTTGAGAATTCTCAAAAGTCGCACCAATACAGCACAGAAACCGCATTTGAGAATTCTCAAACGTCGCACCAATACAGCACAGAAACCACATTTGAGAATTCTCAAAAGTCGCACCAATACAGCACAGAAACCACATTTGAGAATTCTCAAAAGTCGCACCAATACAGCACAGAAACCACATTTGAGAATTCTCAAAAGTCGCACCAATACAGCACAGAAACCACATTTGAGAATTCTCAAAAGTCGCACCAATACAGCACAGAAACCACATTTGAGAATTCTCAAAAGTCGCACCAATACAGCACAGAAACCACATTTGAGAATTCTCAAAAGTCGCACCAATACAGCACAGAAACCACATTTGAGAATTCTCAAAAGTCGCACCAATACAGCACAGAAACCACATTTGAGAATTCTCAAAAGTCGCACCAATACAGCACAGACACCACATTTGAGAATTCTCAAAAGTCGCACCAATACAGCACAGAAACCACATTTGAGAATTCTCAAAAGTCGCACCAATACAGCACAGAAACCACATTTGAGAATTCTCAAAAGTCGCACCAATACAGCACAGAAACCACATTTGAGAATTCTCAAAAGTCGCACCAATACAGCACAGAAACCACATTTGAGAATTCTCAAAAGTCGCACCAATACAGCACAGAAACCACATTTGAGAATTCTCAAAAGTCGCACCAATACAGCACAGAAACCACATTTGAGAATTCTCAAAAGTCGCACCAATACAGCACAGAAACCACATTTGAGAATTCTCAAAAGTCGCACCAATACAGCACAGAAACCACATTTGAGAATTCTCAAAAGTCGCACCAATACAGCACAGAAACCACATTTGAGAATTCTCAAAAGTCGCACCAATACAGCACAGAAACCACATTTGAGAATTCTCAAAAGTCGCACCAATACAGCACAGAAACCACATTTGAGAATTCTCAAAAGTCGCACCAATACAGCACAGACACCACATTTGAGAATTCTCAAAAGTCGCACCAATACAGCACAGAAACCGCATTTGAGAATTCTCAAAAGTCGCACCAATACAGCACAGACACCACATTTGAGAATTCTCAAAAGTCGCACCAATACAGCACAGAAACCACATTTGAGAATTCTCAAAAGTCGCACCAATACAGCACAGAAACCACATTTGAGAATTCTCAAAAGTCGCACCAATACAGCACAGAAACCACATTTGAGAATTCTCAAAAGTCGCACCAATACAGCACAGAAACCACATTTGAGAATTCTCAAAAGTCGCACCAATACAGCACAGACACCACATTTGAGAATTCTCAAAAGTCGCACCAATACAGCACAGAAACCACATTTGAGAATTCTCAAAAGTCGCACCAATACAGCACAGAAACCACATTTGAGAATTCTCAAAAGTCGCACCAATACAGCACGGAAACCAGCATGGTTCCAAATCAGCATGGAAACCACATCAGCATGGAAACCACATCAGCATGGAAACCACATCAGCATGGAAACCACATCAGCATGGAAACCACATCAGCATGGAAACCACATCAAGACACACCTTTTGCAGCACTGCAGCAGCAGCTGCAGCCGCGGCAGCAGCACGAGCAGAGGTCCCGGCGCCACATTTACTTGCTGCTGCTGCCGCTGCCGCAGCCACCGCCGCCACCTGGTCCTCTGCTGCCCGCTGCGCTGCCTGCTTCTGCTCCAACTCTTCTAAATACTCCTTGTTCATCTCCGTCCATATGAGGGTTTTCAGCTTCACCTCCTCTTCCCCCAATAGGTATCCATCCACCTGCATTGAGGAAAGAAACCAGAAACCCAAGGGAGGGGGAAGACGCAGCAAGAGAAATAGGTTGTTGGTTGAAGGATGGAATAAATTACTGTTGAACACACTGCCGCTGCACCAGCTGCCACCACCTGGTCCTCTGCTGCCCGCTGCGCCGCCTGCTTCTGCTCCAACTCTTCTAAATACTCCTTGTTCATCTCCGTCCATATCAGCGTCTTCAGCTTCACTTCTTCCTCCCCTAAGAGATACCCATCCACCTGCACTGGGCCGGGAGTGGGGAGTGGGGTAAATCGCTTCTGCTGCAACTCCTCCAAATACTCCTTGTTCGTCTCCGTCCATATCAGGGTCTTTAGCCTTACTTCTTCCTCCCCTAAGAGATACCCATCCACCTGCACTGGGCCGGGAGTGGGGAGTGGGGAGTGGGGTAAATCGCTTCTGCTGCAACTCCTCCAAATACTCCTTGTTCATCTCCGTCCATATCAGGGTCTTTAGCCTTACTTCTTCCTCCCCTAAGAGATACCCATCCACCTGCACTGGGCCGGGAGTGGGGAGTGGGGAGTGGGGTAAATCGCTTCTGCTGCAACTCCTCCAAATACTCCTTGTTCATCTCCGTCCATATCAGGGTCTTTAGCCTTACTTCTTCCTCCCCTAAGAGATACCCATCCACCTGCACTGGGCCGGGAGTGGGGAGTGGGGTAAATCGCTTCTGCTGCAACTCCTCCAAATACTCCTTGTTCATCTCCGTCCATATCAGGGTCTTTAGCTTTACTTCTTCCTCTCCTAGTAGGTACCCGTCGACCTGCATTGGGGGGAGAAACCAGAAACCCAAGGGGAAGGGGAAGACGCAGCAGGAGGAGTTGGGCTGTAGATTGAAGGATGGAATAAATGTCCTGCTGCCACTGCTGCTTCCGCTGCTGTTGGGTGGAGGGTGGGCTGTGGAGTGCACCTCTTCTCCATCTCCCCCAAAAGGCAATCGTGTGAAGCGGCAATGGGATAACTAACAGCACTCAAGACAGGGAGGGAGGGTGTGGAAGGGAGAAATTTCTAACCAAAACAACGCGATGCTTCTCCTCCACTGGATGATCCTCCTCATGAAAACAGAAGTGTTTTGAGACATCTCAAAACACTTCTGTTTTCACGTGTCTCCTCCACTGGATGATCCACCTCACCACCACTTGCTTCGCTACTGCAACTGGCTTCTGGTGGAGTGACCAATGAAACGTTACCTCGTGATCCTCTATATCCGACAAAGTATCTTCCTCCTCTTCCTCTTCTTCCTCCTCCTCTTCCTCCTCATCTTCCACCCCCTCCTGCGCCTCCTCCCCAATCTCCCCAACGCTTCCCCCGAACCTCCCTCCGCCGCCCATCCCACCCTCTTCCCCAGCCAAGAAATCTGGATCGGGGTCATCCACCAGGCTCGGATCTATGCCTGCCGAACCTAGACCGTCACGCCTGACCGAGCCTAGGGTATCTGGTTCGGCAGGTCCCAGGGAGTCTGGAAGCGTGTGGACCAAGAGTGGAGCAATTTCAGCTCGGTGCAGAGCTGCATCGAGATCCTGTCAGTCAAGTGGGATGGAGAGGGTTGTGGAGGGGTGGAGAGGGATGAAAAGGAATGGAGCGTGGTACGATGAGATTAGCTCTCCACTTGACCTCAGGAACATTCATTAAACACATAGAAATATCGTGCGTAGATCCTTCCTGAAACAAGTAGCTACGTGCAGGGAACTCTGGAGTGATGAATTTTGAGATGTCTCAAAACGCTACTTTTATCACTTGGCGATCCTGAAACGAGTAGCTACGTTCAGGGAACTCTGGAGAGATGAAATGCGCTCACCTTCTCAATCCTCTGCCTTGCTCTCTCGCGCTTCGACACCCCATCCTTCCCCACTTTCCCTCCCTTCCCTCCCGCTTTCGCAGCAACCACCCCTTTCCCTGCCGCCACCGCCACACCTGCACCTCCACCCTTCCCCTTCTGGCCAACAGCCATAACTTCCCTTCCAACTCCCCACTCCTCCCCTTCTCCGTATCCATCCCCCTCCTCCCGCTCCTCCTGCCCAAACACGCTGTACACAGTGAGGCGGCTTCTCCGCCTCCTCAGCTCTGCTTTCCGCTGCTCCCTCTCCCCCCGCCCCCATGCAGGCGGGTTGGCTCCCCCTACCAAACCTCCGCTCGTCCGCGCCAGCTGGGGGAAAGGGGAAAGGGAGGATGGGAGGATGGGATGTGATGTGATGGCATGATGCGTGGTAGGGGTACTTATCAGAGCACAGCTCACACGCAGCACAGTCATGCCACAGCAAGGTGACTTTTGAGTCGACTCAAAAGTTACCGCGTGGTGGGTACATATCAGAGAACAGCTCACACGCAGCACATTCATGCCACAGCACATATTTTGAGGCGTCTCGAATCACACCTCACGGCATGATGCGTGGTAGGGGTGCATATCAGAGCACAGCTCACACGCAGCACATTCATGCCACAGCACGTGCCATGTCATAGCGTGGCCTGCAGAGCCTATGGGCGAAATGAGCTGTCCCAGCCTCCTCATGCTGGCACTGTATCATCCGTAGCAGTACACCATACCATACCATACCATACCGTACTGGTACCGCACTACACCGCTCCGTACCATGTCATAGCACGGCCTGCAGAGCCCATGTGCAAAATGAGCCGCCCCAGCATCCTTATGCTGACACTGCGTCAAATACACCTCCCCCACTTCCCCCCCACCCACGCCCCCACCCCCATTCGCCACAACCACCCCTTCCTCTTCCCCCTGCTCCACCTCCCCCGTTCCCCCCTCCCCCGCCTCCCCTTCCCCATCTTCCCCACCACCCGGTTCCCCATACCCCCCTGCGCCTCCCCTCGCCCCTCCCCCTGCTGCTGCCCCCTTCCCATGTTTGCTCTTAGTAGCAAGGGCGGCAGCGGCAGGGGCGAGGGCAGAGGCAGGAGGAGCGAGAGCAGGGGTAGGCGGCTGGGTGGAGAAGAGAAGCTCGTCCCACTCCTTGGCCTTCTCCTCAAACTCTTCAGGCTGAGTAAAGGGGGTCGAAGGGAGGTTGGAGGGCGTAGGGGGGAAGCAGCAGAGGGCATGGTGAATGCAGGTAGGCGGCTGGGTGGAAAAGAGAAGCTCGTCCCACTCCTTGGACTTCTCCTCGAATTCCTCCGGCTAGTGGGGGAAGGAGGGGGGGAGAAATGAAGGGAGGGGGGTGGGACTTAGAGCAAGCAGATGGCCCGGTGCACGCGTGTGGTTGGAGGCTGGGTGGAGAAGAGCAGCTCATCCCACCCACTCCTTGGCCTTTTCTTCGAACTCCTCAGGCTGGGGAAAGGGAGGTGGCGGAAGTTGGAGGGGTTAGAAGGAGTGCGGAGAGAGGAGGGAGCATATCACATGATGTGTGTGGGTGGCTACGTGGCTGGGTGGAGAAAAGAAGCTCGTCCCACTCCTTGACCTTTCTCTTCGATCAACGACTAGGTATATGAGTTGTGATTTGAGTCGACTCAAAAGATTGTCGGGGTTCAGGAGGTTGGAAGGAAATGGAGTGAGGAGGGAGAAATTGGCATGGTGTATGGAAGTGGGTGACCGAGACTAGAAAAAAAATGAGGGGGGAGGGAGGAGGGGAGGAATAGCGAGTGGTCTATAAGCAGACTTCAGGGAAACATGGGGCGTAAGAGTAAGAGGAGAGGGGGCACTTACAGTGAGCCCGCCTGCCTCAGTGCCCGCAAAATCTTGCGAACAAAAAATGGAAGAGGAGAGGGGGCAGTGCGTCACCGACTTACAGTGAGACCGCCTGCCTCTGTGCCTTCAAACTCATGCAGTCGGTGCCGCACGGTCTGCTCGCACACATGCACCACTGCCACCTGCACGCAGCGTGAGGGAGAGAGAGTGAGAGAATGAGGGAGCGTGAGGGAGAGTGAGGGAGAGTGAGGGAGAGTGAGGGAGAGTGCAGTGCAGTGCAAGTCAGGCGGTGCCGCACAGTCTGCTCACACACTTGCACCACTGCCACCTGCATGTGGGAGGCGTGTTGTGAGAGGAGGACGGGTGTTCACTGTGAGGCCTGCCTATCTGCCTCTGTGCCTTCCCACTCGTGCAGGTCAGGTCAGGTCAGGTCAGGTCAGGTCAGGTCAGGTCAGGTCAGGTCAGGTCAGGTCAGGTCAGGTCAGGTCAGGACAGGTCAGGTCAGGTCAGGACAGGTCAGGTCAGGTCAGGACAGGTCAGGTCAGGTCAGGACAGGTCGGGACAGGTCACGTCGGGGCAAGTCAAGTCGGGTCGGGTCGGGTCGGGTCGAGTCGGGTTGGGTTGGGTCGGGTAGGGTTGGGTTGGGTTGGGTTGGGTCCGGTCCGGTCGGGTTGGGTCGGGTCGGGTAGGGTTGGGTTGGGTCGGGTAGGGTTGGGTCGGGTCGGGTTGGGATGGGTCGGGTCTGGTTGGGTTTGGTCGAGTCAGGCGATACCGCATGCAAGGTCTGCTCACACGCTGCCACCTGCACAGGCAAATACACTGTATGTATGTATACGGTCACACCGTGTATTTACAGTCACACCACTCATTACCAATCATAAAGATTAAGGCACATCACTGCAGCAGCACAGCACAGCCACTTGCAGCCAGCAGCAGAAGGCCCATCGAAACGACACAAGCCAACAGGTAGGTAGCTGATAGCACTCCTGCACCCAAGGTGCTATGAGGACTTTGATATATTCTAGCCGCAATCAGTTCTTTGTACCCAAAACTTAAACCCTAACCCCTGAAGTCTGGCCCTCACCCTCGCTCCTAACCATCCACCAACCCACCCACCATCCACCCACCCATCATCCACCCACCCATCATCCACCCACCCATCAATAACCCACACATCAGCCACCCACCCACCATCCACCCACCCATCATCCACCCACCCACCATCCTCCCACCCACCATCACCCACCCACCATCCTCCCACCCACCATCACCCACCCACCATCCTCCCACCCACCCACCATCCACCCACCCACCATCCACCCACCCACCATCCACCCACCCACCATCCACCCACCCACCATCCACCCACCCACCATCCTCCCACCCACCATCCACCCACCCACCATCCTCCCACCCACCATCCTCCCACCCACCATCCACCCACCCACCATCCACCCACCCACCATCCACCCACCCACCATCCTCCCACCCACCATCCTCCCACCCACCATCCACCCACCCACCATCCACCCACCCACCATCCACCCACCCACCATCCTCCCACCCACCATCCACCCACCCACCATCCTCCCACCCACCATCCTCCCACCCACCCACCATCCACCCACCCACCATCCACCCAACCATCATCCACCCACCCACCCCCACTAACCACATCCGACTTGGACCGCTCAAAGCCGTGAATGTGAGCCGCTATCAGCAGCGCTGCCCCACACACCCCATTGGGCTTGCGACCGGTCTGGAAGGGAGATGGGAGATGGGGAGAGAGGCGAAAGGGATGTAGATGTTTGGTTGAAAGAAAGAGGGGGTGAACTGTGTCTCGCTATCAGCAGCGCTGCCCCACACACCCCATTGGGCTTGCGACCGGTCTGGAAGGGAGATGGGAGATGGGGAGAGAGGCGAAAGGGATGTAGATGTTTGGTTGAAAGAAAGAGGGGGTGAACTGTGTCTCGCTATCAGCAGCGCTGCCCCACACACCCCATTGGGCTTGCGACCGGTCCGGAGGGAAGATAGGAGATGGGGAGGGAGGGAAGTGGAATATATGTGGGGGGTATGTGGGGTTGGATTTGTACTGGGTAAAACATGAATTTGTTTGTTCAAAATCATGTCCTAGTTTGTTACATTTGCTTTCTTTGGTTGCAGAGGTCAAGGGTTCAATTCCCAATGACTTCCTTTTAGGCCTACCCGTCTGAAGGGGGTTGGGAAAAGAGATGGTGAGCGAGGGAGTGATGGGAGAGCAGGAAGGGAAATCCAGAATTTGTAAGGTAAGTCCCCAGCATGGGAAGAGAAGCTCCTCGTCTCATCTGCATAAAGATTTTCAATTTACTAAACAAGCAGCAGCTTTGTCTGGTAGAGTACAGATTCGGAGGATTTTTTAGTAGACCCAGAACAAAGAGGCCTACTAATGTACGAAGTTTAAGCATTCTTAATCATGAGAAAGAACTCTCACATTGTCTGCTTCCACCCACTGACCCCTCCTCTCCCCCTCACCTGGATCCAGTCACGCTTCATGGAGGCAACGAGGCGCAGAAAGAGCGTACCATGCACCCCTTTCCCTTTCATCCCTACCCTTTCCCTCCCATCCCCTCCCCTTTCCCCCCTTCTTCACCCTCCATTCACCTGAATCCAATCGCGCTTCATGGAAGCAACGAGGCGCAGAGCCGTGTCGAACACTGCATGTATGATGCATCTTGCGCTTCCAGAAAGAGCGCACCATGCACCCCTTTCCCTTTCCTCCCTACCCCTTCCCTCCCCTCCCCTCCCCTCCCAACCTCTTCACCCTCCCTTCACCTGAATCCAGTCGCGCTTCATGGAGGCTACGAGGCGCAGAGCCGTGTTGGCCACTGCATGCATCTTGCGCCCAAAGTTGAGGCCTGGTATTGTGCACATGTCGCACCATGCAAATGCCCATGCAAAGCAATGCCATACCCATGTGCATCCCATGCCCATGCCAATGCACATGTCATCCCCATGACATGCCACGCCGCACAATACAACAATTAAAAAATGTGGATTGTATAACAGAATGAGAAACACTTAGGACACCATTGTGGACCATAGAAATTCATTCCCACACTGGGAGATGGTCAAAGCTGGTACAGTGAAAACTAGCCCTCAGTGAGAAGCGTACCCCAGACTGCTGGCGCACCATGTTTGAAACTAAACTGACTGCATCAATAAACATACAAAGAATCATTCTTACCACTACTAGGGAAAGCGTAAGAAACACAAGATTCCAGTATTGCATACAGTGTCATGAGGTTGGGGGTGCTTATGTGGAGTGCAAATACCTAATGCTTGTGTGAGGGTGCTGACTGGTACCAGTCATCGGATGAGTCTGCATGATGAGTGATCCAGGTATTGTTACTTACCACTATAACAGAGCACACTTCTGGTCAGCAGATCAGTGAATCAAGAGGGAAGCATCCAGCGGTGCCTGTAGCGGTCGCCTGCCTCTGAGTCGCCTCTAAGGCTAACTTACGGTAAGAGGAGTAAAGCGATTGGTGTGTGTAGTGGGATGACCCTTGATGCGACTGATCAGTTCACTTACGGTCGGCAAATCGGTGGATGAAGAGAGAAGGGTCCAGCGGTGCCTGTAACGGCTCGTGGTTCTCCAGTCGCAGCACCAACAGTGCCCCCAGTACAGAGATGGAGAAGTGAAACCAGCGAAAGAGGAGAGAAACGCTTACGGTCGGCGAATCGGTGGATGAAGAGCGAGGGGTCCAGCGGTGCCTGCAGCGGCTCGTGGTTCTCCAGCCGCAGCACCAGCAGCAGCTGCAGTGCAGGTGCACCGCTCCCAGCACGTGGCTGGGGAAGTGATACCAGCGAAAGAGGAGAGAAACACTCACGGTCGGCGAATCGGTGGATGAAGAGGGAAGGGTCCAGCGGTGCCTGCAGCGGCTCGTGGTTCTCCAGTCGCAGCACCAGCAGCAGCTGTAGGTACACCGCCCCCAGCACATACCTGAGAGAGTGAAATGAGAGAGAGGGGAGGAAAAAATAAGGGGGCATTTAGGGCGTGAAGATGCTTTGAGACGCACTGGTCTAGAAACTAGGATATGAGAAGGTGGTGAGAGGGCGGTGAGAGGGTGGTGAGAGAGGGGTGAGAGAGGCGCACTTACACGTTGATCTGCAGCAAGTCAGCAAAGTCGATAAGCAGAAAGGGCTTCTTCTCCTGCCTGCCAGCGAGTACAAGTGGATAAGTGGCATAGCACGGAAAAAAAAAATATCATTTTTTAGTAGACTAGAAATGTGTGAATCGACTCGAGAATTGTAGAGGACGAAAATGTGGCAAGAGATTTCGGCATTAACGTTAACTTGTTGCATGAGATGACACAACGGAACTGAGGAATCTCAAAAGGTGATTCTTGAGGAGCGTCAATAGATCACTGCAAGCGCCTAAAACAGGGTAACAATCAGGAATCTCAAAAGTTATCGCCATCGAGGAGAGACACTTTTTTCGAATCGACCAGAGAAAAAACTGCTGCAGCATCAGATACAAGCCCACCTGCAGGCGAGGTAGAGGCATGCAGCTGCCACCTGCGCCACTCGCCTGCCTCAGTCAAACCTAAGAATAAGAATTACATTCAAGCACACACCGGTTCAGGCGCACGAGCTCACCTGCAGGCAAGGTAGAGGCATGCAGCTGCCACCTGCGCCACTCGCCTGCCTCAGTCAAACCTAAGAATAAGAATTACATTCAAGCACACACCTGTTCAGGCGCACGAGCTCACCTGCAGGCAAGGTAGAGGCATGCAGCTGCCACCTGCGCCACTCGCCTGCCTCGGGTAAAGTTGCGATTCAGAGCCAGCTGGGGGCAGTCAAAGGGCGGTTGGGAAGGAGGAGGAACAGGACAATCAGGGCAGAAGCAGACGGGGGATGGGGAGGAGGTATTGTATGCATGTGGACATGTGCATTGGTGTGTGCATATATGTGTGTCCATGTGCGCATGGCATGTGTGGTGGTGGTGTACTGGACATGCATGTTCGCATGTCAGTCCAATACAACCAGAGACGGCATAGGTGCCTGATATTTTTTTGCACAACCTGTTCTAAGGCTCAATGTTTCAGAGGGTTTATGAGGGCTACGGGTTTACGAGGGCTGATCAGGGTTGAGGGTTTATGAGGGGTTCCGAGGGCTTACGAGGGCTTATGATGGTTTAAGATAATTTGAGTTCAGTACCTGGTACAGGCGGTGTGCCGACCCAATCATGTCCTCTCGAGGTCGCACGGCCAGACGCTCGGCGATCTCTGCAATCTCATTGCGCCCTGCAGGTTTCGGAGGGACAAATTGGAGGGTGGGGTGGGGGGGGCAGAGTGCAGAATATTGGTTAGACCTAGGATGACCGCACCACCACCACTCTTGGTCGCACGGCCAGACGCTCGGCGATCTCTGCAATCTCATTGCGGCCTGCAGGATTTGGAGCGACGGATTGGTGGGGAGGGGAGGGGTTGCAGGGGAAGGGATTGGTTAGACCTAGACCTCGGATGGCCACACCACCACCACCATCACTCTTGGTCGCTCGTTCGCACGACAACGTGCTCTGCTCGGCTATCTCTGCGATCTCATTGTGAACTTCAAGAGAGTTTGCGCTCATATGACTCCGAGTCTCCGACGAGCCCCCAAAGGCAAACCCCTCTGTACGTTCAAATCAAACCCACCTCCCAACAATGCAGCATTCGCTTGTATCACACCCACCTCTCCACACCCACGCCTCATGACTGTGCGATCATGTGACTCTGACGAGCCTCCAAAGGCGAACCTCCCATCACTGCAGCGTTCGTTTTTGTGTCACCCACCTCTCATCCGTTTGTATCACACCCACCTCTCATGACTGTGCGTTCGTGTGATTCTGACGAGCCTCCAAAGGCAAACCCCCTGGCTCCTCCCAGCCGCACCACCGGCCCGCCTCCTCCTGCATCTGCCACGAAGCTTCCCATGGCCATGCTCTGGAACAAAGGGAGAGAGAAGAGGCGAATCGGCCACAGAGATGAGGGTGGGAAAAGGGGACACAGGCGAGTGGAAGGAGGATAAAAAACCAGGGTTTAGGGTTCGAATAGATAACAGGGAGTGAGACGGGTCGAATAATTAACAGGGAAAAAAAGGGATAAACGGATGTGGGAGGAAGAGGCGTATTCAGAATGTTTTAAGTTTCTTAAAGGTGTAGGGGTGAAGGAATAAAGCAGTGGGGTAAGAAAAAAAGCCTTGAGAGTTGAGTGAAACCAAGGAAAGTGGTCCAGCGGAACGCTTACGAGTGGTAGAGTGCAATTGGAAGAGAGGCAAAGTGGCAGATGGGGGGAAGGACAGGGGAAAAGCGTGAGACACTATATCGTTCCCTCTAATCACGATGACATGTACTCGTTATTGCGTTTCTCGCTTATCTTACAGAGCCATCGGATTGTTTCATGAAGACTGTGTCGGACGAATACACGGTATCGTCCAGCACACGCCCACACCCCGTGCAGCAACTGGTGGGTTGGGGGGAGAGGAGGGGGGTGAGGGGGGAAGATGGGAGAGGCTCGAAGGGATGAGTGCACGTGGATCCAAGACGAGTAGACGGTATCGTCCAGCACTCGCCCACTCCCCGTTCGCGACGAGTTGTGAAGGAAGGAACCAAATGCGCGAGATGAATGAGCAAATCAAGATTTAGAAAACGTACGAGCCTGTTTTTTGAGTCGACTCAAAAGCACGGGCGAATTGTGAAGGAAGGAAGAACGAGCAAATCGAGATGCGCGTGAAGGGAACGTACGAGAAGCCATTGGCCTCGTCGACCTCCGCCTGCTGGTCGCGCCCGCAGTAGCTGCACCACACCATCGCGACCTCGTGCTCGCCACGTCACCCTCGCCACGTGTTCTTTTACGGCGTCACACTCTCGTAACACTCTCGTAACACTCTCGTCACACTCTAGTCACACTCTCGCGATCTAGCTCTCGCGGCCGGGAAATGCAGTGCGGGTACAGCGAACCGAGTCGACCCAGAAGTCACCCAGGTAACCTCGCGCCAGGCGGATGCAGTCTGAAGGATTTTTCTACGAAACAGCTGCTTCTGCTGTAGCTTCGATCCCTTTTCGAAGCGACTGAAACTAAATGTTGCGATCGATGCGGCAGCTGCGGTTAAGAGCCTCGCGACGTTTCCTATAAAGCACTGCGACGGCTTAGCAGCCTCGCGATGGTTGAGCAGTCGCGCGACGATGGAACTGCGATAACGATCGCGTGGGGAAAGAAGCGAACTAACGACAGCTCTCTTAGCGTTTAACGAACTCCGTCAGGAGACCGAAAACTGGGACGGCGTGCGTAACGGCGATCGGATATCCGCAATTAAGCTTTCATTAGCTGCCAGCCTTCAAGTGTGCTTGCACGTGCTATCGCGACGCGCGTGGTCGGCCTTACCACCAACGTACTAATGATTAGCTTGAGTGGTGTGGTGTTGCTTCAAAACTACGGCAGCCTCAAGGTTTTGGAAGGGTAGTAGTTGCCTCGTTAACGCGTACGGTTGCTTCAAACTGATGAGACTGGCTTACTGCAGCGAGATAAAAGTACTTAGTGAAATCTATTCACCACACGTCTTTGAGATGTGCTGAACAAGCACCACCACATTAAAAAAATAATCGAATTTCAAGTCACCGAAACGCAGCAGCAGGCAAAACAGATTTTCATTCGCATCTAGGACATGACCCGATTCATTACCGGTACTTATTGTTTCTTATCGTGTGCCCATTGTCAGGTGATCAATCCTCTGGGACCATCTGTCCACAAGAACAAAAAAGTGATAAGCGCAATGTGTTAAGAGGAGCATGCTTTCGAAAAGTTGCGCATAGGAAGGAGGGTACGGTAACAAGGAATGGAGGAGGTGGAACGGGAGAGGGAGAGAGAGGGAGAGAGGGAGCGAGGGCAGAGAGGGGGAGCACAGGGGAAGGGGGGGGAGGGGGTGTTGGGAGTTTGGGTGGGGGAGCACAGGGGAAGGGGAGGGGAGGGGGGCGTGTGGGGGAAAGGAGGGTATGAGGGAGAAGTGACGCAGCAGTGGATGAAAATACGAACTGATGGGGTTAGGAAGGGTGCAGCAATTCAACAGCACCTGGTCAAGCCCAAACGCCTCAACTCCCCATCCCTGCCGTGATTTCTTTTGAGAACTCTCAGAACTTATCCCAACCTGACAACACACCTGGTCAATGAAATCGTCCTCTTCAAGCCCAAACGCCTCAGCTCTCCCTCCCCAACGCAAGTGCCGCCGACGCTGCCGCCTCTGCTGCTCCTCCTGTTCCTCCTGCTCCTGTTGCTGCCGCCACTGGGTTTGCCATTCCCTTTGCCTCTCCCTCTCCACCTCCCTTGCCCATTCCCTCTCCTGCTCACGCTCTCGTTCTGTCTCCCTCTCCCTCTCTCTCTCCCTTCTCTCCCTCTCCCTTTCCCTCTCCATCTCCCTCTCCATGTCCCCCACAGTATCACCACCAGACTGCCGCAACTCTCCCCTCTCTCCCCTCTCCCTCCACTCCCTCTCCTCCACCTCCTCCTCTTCATCTATCACCTCCCCCTCAACCCCTGCCCCTCCGTCCCTCATCCCTCCTCTCTCTCCCCTTTCTTGTACTTCCACACCTGCCCTCCCTCCTTCACTCCCTGACTCCCAGTTCTTTCCCTCTTCATCTTATTGTGTGCGTTGCCCTCTTCCCTCTCTCCCCCCGCTCCCTTTTGCTGCCTCTTCCCCGCCTCATACTCTCGCTCCATCGCCAGCTCAACCTCTATCAACTCCTCCTTGAGGGTCTTGCGCCTCTTGGTGGTGAGCCAGCCTGAAAGAATGACATCCAGAAAGGCACAAAGACATGGCATGGAGGGAAGCATGGAGTCAAGTAAGCAACATCCTTCCCCGCCTCATACTCTCTCGCTCCATCGCCAGTTCTAGCTCCATCAGCTCCTCCTTGCAGCTCTTGCGCCTCTTCGTGGTGAGCCAGCCTGAGAGGGGGAGAAAGAACAGCACGTAGCAGCAAATAACACAGACTGGAGGCATGGAGGCACGGAGGCGCCCTCCCCACCTCATACTCTCGCTCCATCGGCTGCTTGAGCTTAAGCAACTCCTCCTTGAGAGTCTTGTGCCTCTTGGGCGTGAGCCAGCCTGGGGGAGAACGACCAAGCAGCAAGCTCACTATTGCCAAGAATTTGCAAGCTCACTATTGCCAAGAATTTGCAAGCTCACTTTGCAGCCTTTGAGAATTCTCAAAAACTCCCTGCAATGACCGAGCAGCAAGCTTACTATTGCCAAGACTGATTTTACAGATACATTGGCCCTGAGTCCGTGTCTGCTTCAAGTGAAACCACAGGAGAATAGACCGAGACTGGCATGTGCTTATAACGAAAATGGCAAGCTATCTCACCTGGATGGTTGGGCAGAGGCACTTGGTCTGCAGTCACATCCTCCTCAGCATCACCGCGGGCCCCTCTTGTATCACAAGCCTTCAAGTCTCCCTCGTTTCTCCCACACTCGGTTGTATCACCTCTGGTTTCATCACTATTACCATGCCCACCCCTTACATGTGCAGCTGCACCCATGGCCATGGGGGAACCACGACCACGTGGGTGTGTACCCATGGGGGTACCACGTGGGTGTGTACCCATGGGAATATCACGTGGGCGTGCAGCAGTCATGGGGACATCATACCGCTGTGCACCAATAGCAGCCGACACACAAGAGGAAGTAGAGCCACAATGGGCTGATGGGTTACCCTCGAGCCTCGGCTCCTCACTCTCACTGTGCTGCCTCTCCTGGCCGAGCCTGCCCCTGCCAAGCCTTTCCATGCCAAGCCTGTCCGTGCCGAGCCTGTCCATCCCGAGCCTGTCATCACCAAGCCTGCCACCTTCTTTACTGTCACGAGGATGTAACGGGCTGAGGGATATACGGTGATCAGGGGGAGCGTGCGAAAGGGGTTCTTTCGAAGGCTGGTTGGATGGAGGGTTGGATGAAGGGTTGAATGGACGGTTGGATGGAGGGTTGGATGGATGGTTAGATGAATGGATGGACGGATGGTTAAATGGACGGTTCGTGGAGTTGGAGGGATTTCTGAAAATGGGTTGAGTGGAATTAGGGTTTGTGAACTTAAGAGCCTCAAAAGGCTGACTGGAACTAGGCTTTGCATGGATTGCTGTGGTTGTGGAAAGACAAGAAGGGGTGGATGGAGGAGTGAGAGGGTGAGGGAGAGTGTGGGAACGAGCGTGCAAGGGAGATGGGGCAGCGTGTGTGGGAGGGGGAACGTGAGTCTGGCCCAGGCCCATGGCCACGACGTGACTACTTGGACTGCGTTGACCATGTTGACCTTCTAATGCTGGACTGTGTTGACCGCGTTGACTCTCCAACACTGGACTGCGTTGATTGCATTGACTCCTCAAATCTGGATTGCGTCGACCGTGTTGACCGTGTTGACCACCTAGAACCGGCAGTCCAGATTCGCAACCCAAGGAACCAATCGGAGCAGCCAATCCCTCCGCCATCACTGCAGCCATAAGCCATCGCTCGGTTCCACCTGACTGCACCGCACTCAATCCCTCTCCACCTTGCACTTGCTCTATTGCACCTGACTGAACCGCATTCAATCCCTCCGCCATCAGCGCTGCCATGAGCCATTTCTCGTTCAGCCCAGCTGACGCAGCACGAGCCGCTCCGTCTTCTACGCCTTCCACTCCCCGGCGCACCAGTCCACCCGACTGCACCGCATTCAACCTAACCGGTGGAAGAGAAGCAGTAACAGACGCGTATAGTTGACCCTCCCTCTCGCGCTCGCGCTCGCTCCTGTTCGGTAAGGTTCCTGTTTCATTCGTCGCAAACGCGAACCTGGAACTGTCTGCTGCAGTCGCATGATAGGTTGGTCGCTCGGTCGCATGATAGGTTGGTCGCTCGGTCGCACCAGAGGCTGGTCGCTCGGTCGCATGAGAGGCTGGTCGCTCGGTCGCATGAGAGGCTGGTCGCTCTGCGCCACGCGTGCGATTACGGCTCGATCTCGCAAGCTGGGTCGAGTGGTAACTGTCGTCACGATTTCGGCTCCACTTCTGGTCCTCGCACGCCATTAGAAAAAGCGTTTTTGAGACGTCTAAAAAACTTATACATCGTGAATTCGGCTACACTCCGAGCAGACGCCATTAGGAGGAAGCGAGTGGAGGATGAGTTAGCCAATCAGAGGCTGTATAGATAGATTTTAGGCCACACTATTTGAAAATGGTAAATTTTGTAAACGGTACGCTGAAGTAAGTTTTAGTGTGTTTCAGACCGGTACTCATCCGAGCGGTACCCATCCGAACCGTACCGTTCTTTTTGAAAAACTCGAGGTGTTCCACGCCCTTATCCCAGGGCTCTCGCCAACCCATTGTGTTCGGTACCTTTCGCGAATCGCAGCGGCTGCGACCACCCTTCGAGCTGTACAGCTACGTGTGTTACACGAGTTCACGAAGATCGTCAAAGTCGCCAGCAGCGCTGCGGTCCCTCCCGACTGCTTTCCACTCGCCTCCTCCTCCTTTGCCAACTGTTGAAGTCAGTCCGTACCAGTTTTATTTCCCGTGACCTAGCGTTGCCTTCTACGCTCGCGTGCCTTCTACGCTCGAGCTTCCAGTTCACACCTGCCATGGAAGTGACAACCTTCACGCGTGCTTCGCGGCTGAATCCGAAACACATCCCTCTGGCTATGGCGGCACGAGCAGATAGTGAGCTGCTGTCAGATTTAGGCTTGAAAACGGAGATCCATAAATCAGATGTTAAAGATTTCGTTTTCCATCAGCTCTTCAACAACTGCTTTTTCCATCATTGCAAATTCAACCGGCTTTCCTTTTAACGGCTTTTTCCTTAGCACTATTAACGGGCCTGCTCTCATCCGTACGGCATTTACTGCGACGATCCCAAGGCATCTCGACGATGGCGAGTAACTCGTGGCCGCGCGCAGCGCGCAAGCTGCTCCTGCCTCTCTCCCTCCTCGTGCTCCTCGCCGTCACCAGCGCCAGCGCAGCACGGCCCATGGTGCAGACGTCATCCTCCACCGCAGCAACCGCCGTCACCGCCGGATCTGCCTTGGGAACTCCGCGCAGGGTGGAGCAGGAGGTGATGAGCTGGGAGGGGGTGACGGTGGATACAGTGGCTTCAGGGAACCTGGGCGTGGTCGAAGGCTGGGAGGACTCTGAGGTTGCGAAAATTCTGGTGATTATTTTCGTGAACGAGGGTTACAATGTGATGGTGATCAAGTCCGAGCACTCCGTGTACGACGGTGAACCATTTTCCGCCACGGTCCAGGTGGCACACTCCTGGGGTGACTCGTATTTTCGGGTGTATTTCCTGAAGGGTCCGTTCAGAGTGGTGAATTGGGGGGAAAGCACGCCCGAGACTTGGGATTATGGAGGAAACTACTGGTTTGGGTCAGGACAATTAGCTGTGTATTTCACTTGAGTGTTGTTGTGCATAACGGCAGCATTGGTAGCCTCATTTTATATTGAGTACAACTAGCCTGTGGGTAGCAAGCATTGGGATAGTTGGAGAACACTACTGTAGTCATATTTCAAATGTAAGAGCACACACTATGATTGAAACAAGTCAAAGTTACGGTACCGTCATCGCCCGGATATAAGACAGTGTTGAATAGTAGACAGGGGTTCTCTATTATACGGGTGTCTCTTATAAACAGGCTAGCCTTTTTATACGACACCTATTTGTGTGTACGAGATAAGACTTATGTGTCTTATAATCGAAACTGCAATGTATTATAGTGAAAATTGAAATACCGCGTACATTTTTACCCTTGCGACACGCGAATTCTGCCACGTGCTGAGTCACATACTACCAAATTTGACTCTGCAAGTATTCGGGATGACGTGGCGTCCCGAACAATGGTTGCCGAAGTGGCAACTTCGCAACACCGACACACTCTTAATGAGAAACTCTTTTCAAGATGCGTGAAAATATTTCTAAGTAGTTTAAAAAGGTTTCGAATTATAAGACTTATAAGACACCCAAAACCTCCCCAAATACAAGATAACCCAAGCATTTTTTTTAGTGTATGAGATAAGACATATATGTCTTATATCCGGGCGATGACGGTAGTCCCAGCTTGAGTGCATATTGGTGCATATTTGTGAAACCCATGCACTCATACTGGCTGGCTCCCACCAGGAACCCCTGGATGCTACACCACATCCCTATAGAGCTGGTGCTAAGGTACGGTACCGGTACGGTATATGCACTTGGCTTCTTATGGTACTTCACATACGGTACGTGCTGCTATGCTATCAGGTATGAAACCACAAATGTTCACTTCCAAGGGGGTAGAGGTGTACAACAAACCATTCTACTATGTCACTAGCAAGCAACCATTTCTATTAGCGAGTGGCCTCCCTCAAGGCACTGCTTTCTCTTTCAGTGGTACTGTACTGTATTATAGCGAAACATGTTGTGACACAAAGCTCTATCTAAAAGTTCAAACATGTCTCATTGAAGAGAACAGTAAGCCTGCACTTAGGTACCCCACCACTGCTTCTTGCTCAACCGAACTTTGCCCCTTTGGCAGCAGCAGCGCGGCCAGCTTTATCAGCAGCGCGCCTCTCCCTGAGCCACATCTCTCTCACATTCCCTAAAGCCATACCCACGAGTCTGACTCAACAGCCTACGCTTCCCCTGCTGCTCCTGCTTGCTCAGTTGAACCTAGGCCCTTGGCAGCAGCAGCACGAGCGGCTTTATCAGCAGCGCGCCTCTCCCTGGGTCGCATCTCCCTCACATTTCTTAGCGGCATTGTCTCTTCCCTCACAGGCATGTCCCCGAATGGGTGGCTGTCCCCCTCAAATATTCTCAGCTTCATCATGCGCGGCTGGGGGGAAGGGGGGGCATGCAGAAGGAAGAGTGATGGTTGGGGGTAGAGTACGGTTCTGGGAGGTGGGAGCAGGTGAGGGAGCTGGGCAGGCTTCGCCTCCTCCCTCGCAGGAATGTCCTCGAATGGGTGACTGCCCCCCTCGAATATCCTCAGCTTCGTCATTCGTGGCTGGGGGGACAGGACGGGGGGAGAAAGAGAGAATGTGAAGGCACTGCCTCCTCCATTACAAGTGTGTTCTCGAACGGGTGAGGCAACTTACTGTGACCCTGAAAATAAGGAAACTCCCATCAACCTGTCAACCTGCCACCCAAAAAATTCCCATCTGCAGCAACTCACATCCATGAGTCAATTGCAGGGAAGCGAGTGCAAAATCTGTTTTTTGAGTTGGAAAAAAAAAGGCCACTCACATCCACGAGTCGGTTGCGGGGCAGCATGCGCAGCACTGCTTTGCGAATGACCTCCTTGGGATCCTTTGCCATCTGGTCCTTGAGGGTTCGCTCCTTTAGCCCTCCGATGTACCTGGGGACGGACGTGCATACACACAGGCAAGGGGGGTGGATACATCATACATGTGTCATGCAGAGCATTGCCATTTGGTCCTTGAGCGTTCGCTCCTTCAGCCCTCCAATGCACGCGTATGCGTTTGTGTATGGAAGGGGGAATGATGGAGACGTGCACATGCGTGTAACCAACCATCCTTTGCCATTTGATGTACCTGTGATCCTGCATGAATGCATGCATGCATGCATGCAGGGGCATGCAAAGATGCATACGTGCTCACGAGATGCGTCAGTCGGTGCATGAGTGGGTGGATGTGACGTACATAGAAATGGCACTCAGGGTCCTCGAGAAATGGCATTTGGTCGTTGAGAGTTGCGCGCTCTGAGTCCGAACCTGACCGATGAACTTGCATGGATCCATCCAAACGCCGATACCTTATGTGCTCCATCCGTCTCACCCTGTGTGCCGCCCAACTCACCCTGTGTGCCGCCCAACTCACCCTGTGTGCCGCCCAACTCACCCTGTGTGCCGCCCAACTCACCTTGTACGCTGCCCTGTGTGCCGCCCACTCACCCTGTGTGCCATCTGTATGTCTTCTGCCGTATCTTGTCACCCGTCACTGCAATCTTATCTGTACAGAATCAGGTACACATGCACACAGGAATTTATAGGCGCACAAGTCATGGATACATGCATCACACACACATGAATACATGCATGGACCCATACATAATTACATACATTCACACATGGATTCATGCATGGACGACCATCACATGCAACCCAACAACCAGACATAACGTATGAGTCAACTCAAAAGTAGACAAACTCGTGACAGTGCGTACACATCTCACTTGTGACAGTTGGCCATGGCAAAGCTGCATGTATATGTTTGCGTAAGGGAGCAATAACCTCCAAGCATAGGCTACAAAAGGGTTACTAACCTGCATTGACCGCAATGCAGACGTCGCCCTTGTCAATGCTGGGCGAGTAGATGGGCTTGTCCTTCCCCTGCATAACGGGTTACTAGCCCCTAGATATTATTAACTAAGGGTTACTAACCTGCATTCACTACAATGCACACGTCGCCCTTGTCAATGCTGGGCGAATAGAGGGGCTTGTCCTTCCCCTGCATAAGGGGTAACTAGCCCCTTGATATTATTAACTGAGGGTTACCAACCTGCGTTCACTACAATGCACACGTCGCCCTTGTCAATGCTGGGCGAGTAGATGGGCTTGTCCTTCCCCTGCAGCACCACTGACAGCCGTGAGGCCAGGCGACCAAGCACCTGCATGGCAGGGAGGCAGGGAGGAGCAGGGAGGAGGAGAGGTGGACATCCGAGAGGTGGGAAGGCAGGGAGTGAATGGGAATAGGTGGAGTATGGACGCATGCACGCAGCAAGGAGCATAGATGGGCTTGTCCTTTCCTAAAAGCACCACTGCAAGGCTGGCGGCAAGGCAACCAAGCTTCATACAGGGATGACTTGGCCCTATGCGCATATCATTAGCGTACCCAAGCCGTGACAGCATACCTGGTCCTTAGCGTCGAATACTCGCCACCCAGATACTTTTTCTGGCTTCAGACCGGCGAACGCGCGCTGGGGATGGGGAAATGGCGGGAGCGGGTGGTTGGAAGTGAGTGGAGTGGTGAGGGGGGAACGGGGAGGGGGGGGGGGGGGGGGGGGGAGGGGGAGGGGAGGGGGTTCCGGGGGTTTGGGAATTGAGGAGAGGGTGGATGGGGAGGGGGGTAACGGGGATAGAGAATAAAACTAAGAGATTGTTCAAGTTAACCCTCCTCACGGACTACGGGGGTGATGAATCCACGTGGTGGGGGGTGCTAAAGTGGGATGATAATCGTGCATGGCGATGAGAAAGGATTGATTTACTCATAATACGGCATGAAAGGTTCTGGAACGCTGACAGCAGTGCCCTATCAAGATCGGTCAAAGCGCGAATGTCTCAGAAGCAGGATTCGGAAACCGAGTGGTAATTTGAGGAAAAAACCCCGAAAGGGAAGAATTTCCAGGATTAGGGTTTCATAAAGTCCGCAAAAAGTGGCGAACCATTGTTATGTGAAGAGCCACGCGAGGCTATGAAGTATCGTTCTGGAGACGACGGGAGACAACGAACGGGAGTGGCTATGAAAGGAAAGCCGCCTTACCCGTGCAGCGGCCATGATCCGGCCTCAGTCGCAGCGCGTTGAAGTTTTGGCGCCAAGCGCTGACACAACTTCAAATCACGGGATGTACGCGTTTTAACCTCCTCGTGCGAGTAAGAAGAAGAGGGAAAGGATGCAGATGCTGGAACTCCACTGATGCTGGAAGTCGGGCGTAATCGATATTACTCTCTGAGCACAATTGCAGTTCCAGTTCGTTATAAACGCGACACACAGACCATCTCGACATTCTTCGGATCATTTTGGTATCAACTCCAACCAGTCAGTGTCATATTTTTGTCTGCCAAATTTGTGCCAGTTTTCCAGATTGGTGCCAGTTTGAGCTGTACCCGAATTGACATCACGATATGAGGAAACGGGCTCAGAACTGGTTTAGCCTCGGTAACTCCGGCCCAGACTCCCAGCACTTCACCGCCATTTCCTGTCTTGGCTGGGTATGAATCTCTGTTAGTGTTAGCCTCTCACTTGCGACTGGATCCTAGCATTTTACGCTGCTTGATCCAGATACCGAGTCGCTAACATAGAAAACGAGCGTCGATTTTTAGGGGGCTGGAGTGGTATAGTAATTGGTTTTCTTCTATCACCCCTCGTTCCCGAGTCGCCTTTCCTTCGCCGATTCGTTATCAGTTTCTCGCGGTCTATTTTTAGTCCGTACGTCTAACCGCCGCGTTTCCGTCAGTTTGGCTGTTGACCAATCGACCGAGCTCCCGCGTAACCCGAGTCGCGCTCATGGTGAACAAGGTGCGATTGGACGTCAGTGGGATTGG
The DNA here is from genome assembly GCA_947471745.1 of Closterium sp. Naga37s-1. NCBI lineage: Eukaryota > Viridiplantae > Streptophyta > Zygnematophyceae > Desmidiales > Closteriaceae > Closterium > Closterium sp. Naga37s-1. The sequence goes on along the minus strand of CANJKZ010000719.1, from coordinate 2,157,615 downwards.
CTAGGCCAGCAAACCGTCGATTAGTGTTATCTGGTCATTTGATCGCCGTGCGACTCGTTCTGAGTCGTCTCAGAACTCGCAGTAGCTGTCGTGCGACATCTGGTCTCAAAACTAGTAACTACTACCTGTGAATCGAGTCCCCCTGAGAGCCCCGATTCTTGTGATTGAATCAAGCATCAAGTCAGAGAGAAACGGCGTGCCTTCGCTCACTCACAACAGCTTTCATTTGTTGCTGTTCAGTCTCGCCATTCGCGCCATCCGTCGGTCGTTGGTTCTGCATCTTCTCATGCTCTTTCGTGCACCTTTTGAATCGGCTTCGTTTCTGCGTTCGCTATTGTGCCTCTTGAGGTGCATTTTGAGGCGCCTCAAAATGCACCTCACTACACGCGGATTTTGAGGCGCCTCAAAAGCCATCCGTCGGTAGTTGGTTCTGCATCTTCTCATGCTCGACTCTTTCGTGCACCTTTTGAATCGGCGTCGTTTCTGCGTTCGCTCTTGTGCCTCCGTTACACGTCATTCCGTCTCCGTGGGCCTCTCAGGCGGATGGAGGTGAAGCTGAGCGCAGAGGAGGAGCAGGGGGAATGGCTGGCCGATACTACAAAGTCCAAACTCTCAATGTCGTCAGCTATAACAGCGGGCGCTCTACAATCTATTCCGTTTCCGTACAATCTCTTTTTTTTTTTGTCCCCGTGTGTCTCTCAGGTGGTGGAGGTGAAGCTGAGTGCAGCAGAGGAGCAGGAGAAATGGCTGGCGGATGCACTCAACGTGGTCAAGCAGCAGGCCTTCTACATGCGCCGAGCTCTCGTGAGTCAACTGTTCACTGTTGAGCGATTCACCACAAGTCAAACTCTCAAGTGAGTCATGTCAATCCTTCATGGCTGGCGGATGCTCTCAACGTTGTCAAGCAGCAGGCCTTCTACATGCGCCGAGCACTCGTGAGTCCACTCTTGAACCCCGTACCACAAGTCAATTTTTGAATTAAAATAGTAATGTCAGAGATGGCTGGCGGACTCACTCAACGCTGTCAAGCAGACTCGGGCAATTAAAGCGAGCCCCTCTCATGTTTCCGCACAGATGCTCCTTTTCCCCTTCCTATCCTAACACCATCAACCACCTCCCCCTGCCTTCCTTCACTTGCTTCACTGATTCTCAGGACTCGGGTAATCTACGAGAGGCCCTCAAGTACTCCGCACAGATGCTCTTCTATCCTCTATCTTGCCCTCTAATGACTAACAGCCACCTCCTCTGCCTGCCTTCGCTGACTCTCAGGACTCGGGCAACCTACGAGAGGCCCTCAAGTACTCAGCGCAAATGCTTTCTGAGCTCCGCACCTCCAAGCTCGCACCACAGAAATACTACGAGCTCTGTACGTACTGCGTGTGCAGTGCTGGTTCCTTCAGTACTGATTTCTATAAAACCGCAGTGTTTATTGGTCCCGACTTCTTTAGTACCGAGTCAATCATTTCGTTTCCACATTCGTTCCCACCACGCCTTGACCATGCCTAGCAAACGTGTGTGCGATGCTTCCCTTTTTTGACAACTCTCAGCAATGACTCCACTCCACTATGCGTCCATGCGCCCATGCCCGCTTTTTTACGTGGCAGACATAGTGGTGTGTGGCGAGCTGCAGAACCTAGAGGCGTTCTTCTGGGATGAGTGGGACGAGCACGCTCAAACTGCCCATTCTAAGGCGCCTCAAAGTCCACCGCATCCGCACTGTTCCCCAACCCTGCGTGCATGGCATGGCAGACATAGTGGTGTGTGGCGAGCTGCAGAACCTGGAGGCCTTCTTCTGGGACGAGCACAAGATGCGCGGCCGCAGCTGTGTGGACCTCTATGAGCTCGTGCAGCACGCCGGCAACATCGTGCCAAGGCTGTGAGTTCTTTTGTTATTTTGTTTGTTTGTTTGTGTGTGTGTGTGTTTTTTTTTTTTTTTTTTAACGTCGGACTCCACAGTCAATGAATGGAACGGAATTCATTCGAGAGTCAAGGAAGCCTTGGTGGGAAGAGTTTACATGCGCGTTGTGAGTTTCGAGATGTTTTAGAACTCTGCTTTCCTCCTCCCCGACCCCCCCCACTTTCCCCCAATTCTTCCCTCCGCTGGCCCAGGTATCTCCTGTGCACGGTAGGGGCAGTGTACATTCGCAGCAAGGAGGGGCCGGCTAAGGAGGTACTCAGCGACCTGAGCGAGGTTTGCAAGGGCGTGCAGCACCCCATCCGCGGGCTGTTCCTGAGGGCGCATCTCACCCAGTGCAGCCGAGATAAATTGCCCGATACTGGGTCGGAGTATGAAGGGTACGTGTGCAACAAGGGGTGAATGGGACTTGAAGTGGGAATTGAGGTGTGCAAGGGCGAGCAGCACCTCATTCGAGGGCTCTTCCTGAGAGTGCACCTCACTCAGTGCTCCAGAGACAAGTTTCCTGACACAGGTTCCAAATACGAAGGGGTATGTACGGAACCTGACACGGTACAACAAGGGATGAATGGGGTTTGGTGTGTGCCGTGCCGTGCCGTGCCGTGCTCACTGGGAATGCTAAGTGAGGTGTGTGCAATGCAATGCAAGGGCTGTGTTGTTGTAGGCTTATGTTGGGAAATCTCCTGCGCTTTCCGGTTCTCCCTTCGCCACCCCCCTGTATCTGCAGCGATTGCGGTACAGTGGTGGATGCAGTGCAGTGGAGTTCGAGTTTCTACTGCAGAACCTTAAACACCACCTCCCTTCCTTCCCCATTCTTTTTCTCCCATCACCACCCCTGTGTCTGTGACCCTGCAGCGAGGGCGGCACAGTGGTGGATGCGGTGGAGTTCCTGCTGCAGAACTTCAAGCACCCCTCCCCTCCCCCCGCCTTCCCTTTCCCTCTTCACGTCCCCCCTGTATCTGCAGCGAGGGTGGCACAGTGGTGGATGCAGTGGAGTTTCTGCTGCAGAACTTCACGGAGATGAACAAGCTGTGGGTGCGCATGCAGCACCAGGGGCCTGCCACCGAGAGGGAGAAGCGCGAGCAGGAGCGGCGAGAGCTCAGAGACTTGGTGAGTCCACCAACTATTCCATTACGTCTCTCCTTTTGAGTCGACACTGAATTCACATCTCCCTCGCGTTTCTTCCCTCTCCCTCTCCTTTTCCCCCATCCTTCTTTTGCCACCCCCGCCTCCACTCTCTTTTCCCTTCTCCTGATTTGCTCTTTTGCCCTTGAGGCCTCTCAAATCGCTTATGCCAACCGCCTAGGTGATTTACCTTACCGTTCTTTGTATCTTTTGAGCATCCTCAAAAGTTGCTTCTGCAAACCATATATGTAATTTACCACCCTATTTTTTGTTTTAGGGTGTCTCAGAAGTCGCGTCTGCCAATTCCCAGTGTAATTTACTGTACCTTTTTTTTTTTTTTTTTTTTTTTTTCTTCTGAACCTCTCCTTCTCCACTCGCCCTTCTCGTCCTCGTCTGCCCACTGCAGGTGGGCAAGAATCTGCATCTGCTGAGTCAGCTGGAGGGGGTGAATCTGGACATGTACAAGACTGTAGTGCTGCCGCGCATCCTAGAGCAGGTGAGCCTCCTGATTGACCATCGGAAAAGCGTAGATTCAGTGAATCTGGACATATACAATAGTGCTGCCTCCTGTAGAGCAGGTAAATGAATAGGGTTGGTAAAATGACTATGAATGATGACCGTGTGTGAGAATATTGCTGTATTTTCTTTCGGATCGTGAACTGCCGGGATAAGATAGCCCAGCAGAGCAGTACCTAATAAACTGTGTCATCCCCCTGTCTCTGTCTCTGTCTCTGTCCCGCCCCTCCCCTCCCTCTCTTATCACATCCCTCAGATCGTGAACTGCAGGGACGAGATAGCCAGCAGTACCTAATGGACTGCCTCATCCAGGTGTTCCCAGACGACTTCCATCTCAACACCCTTGAGACGCTCCTGGGGGCGTGCCCTGAGTGCGTGCACTGCATTCATCCTCCCTCCCCTCCTCTCTCGTTCCCTTCCTCATCGGACCTCCCTTCCAGATCGTGAACTGCAGGGACGAGATAGCCCAGCAATATTTGATGGACTGCCTCATCCAGGTTTTCCCAGACGACTTCCATCTCAACACCCTCGAGACGCTCCTGGGGGCGTGCCCTGAGCTACAGCCGAGTGTTGACGTGCGGACCATCATGTCTCAGTTGATGGACCGCCTTTCGACCTTCATGGATAAGAACCCTGATGTGAGTGGCACAGGCAGCCTTGCGATGTGATGTGTGTGCGCAGTGGCCTTATGCTGTGGAGTCCACTCCTCCCTGGAGGCGTGCCTCGAGCTGCAGCCCAGCGTTGATGTGCGAACCATCATGTCTCAACTCATGGACCGCCTATCGACCTTCATGGATAAGAACCCGGATGTGAGTGCTGGTAGCCCTGCGATGTGAGTGGCCAGTGGTCCTACGCTGTGGATGGCCTGCCCAGTGGTCCTCCTACACTGTGTGATGAAACTCCTCTCTTTCCTAGGGGCGTGCCCTGAGCTGCAGTGCAGCCGAGTGCTGACGTGCACACCAACATGTCTCAACTCATGGACTGCCCCTCAACCTTCATGAATAGAACCCATATCTGAGTATATAAGTGCACATTTGTGGGTCTAGCTCGTAGTCCCCTGGGGCCGTTTCCCGTGCGCGTCCGCTCCTAGGCACATATGCGGGTTTTGAGTCGACTCAAAACGCCTGGATATGTGTCCTGAGCTGCAGTGAAGTGGGCGTGCCTTTCCACCTTTTGTGAGTGTGTAGGCGCACGTTTGTGGGCATAGCTCGTAGCCCCCTGGGGCCACTCCCCCCATGTGCAGCCCCCTCTGAGGGCGTGTCCTGAGCGCACATCCTCTGGGCATACAGACCGCAGAGGATGTCCGCACAGTGTTCGGTTAAGGTGCTTCATTCATTCCCGTGCATTTTCGACCTCCTCATCTGGCGTCTGTTTTTTCTCCTTCCCCTGCTGCCCCGTAATCACCAGGCCTTGCCGCATTTCCTGGAGGTGGATGCTTTTGCCAAGTTCAACTCCGCTGTCAGCAAGGTGAGGAAAGCCGGGGGAATGGGGGGTAAGGTTGTGGACTGTGGAGGGCGGTTAATGCTGTTATAATTGTTAGGTGATTGGAAGTTTGGCCACAAATTAGGTGTCATTCCCTGGAGGTGGATGCTTTTGCCAAGCTCAACTCTGCTGTCAGCAAGGCGAGGCTTGTCACCGAATATGCACGGTTGTGCATATAAGGTGCCATTATCATGGTGGTGTAGTGGAGGTGTAGCTATGTTGTGTTTGCAAATTCGAGGATAGGTAGGTGGGAGCTGGGAAATTGACGCGAAGTTGGTAGGAGAGCACCTTGGGTGAAATCCTTGCAACCAATGAGAACGAACCAACCCAGGCTCGAGCCGCACATTGAGAAATGCACGGTTCGAGCCAGGGTCAGGTAAGTTCACTCTCACACACACCTCTGATGCTTTCTGTTTGTTATCCTTTCGTATAGTGGACTGTTGTTACCTTACCAGAGCAGGCAGGTGGCACACCACTCAGGGAGGACCTTTGAGGTGAGAGTTCTGTCACTTTCATAACAAACAGAAAGGTGCGCGTACAAGCATGGATGTGTACGAGATGCGTTACGGCAGGAATTATGGTCGCCGTGAGGCGGATCGCTCACGGCGCGAACGCTCACGTGAGCGCGGGCGCTCGCTGGAGAGGTCGCCGCGGCGGCCTGAGCGATCGCCGCGGAGGCCGGCCTTTCGCGCGGATCAGGTCCCTCTCGCGCCAGATCGCCAGGAGGGAGTATCCGCCCGAGAAGGAAGAGGCGGATCTGGATCCTTCACGACGGGGAGTGACCCGTGGCGGACGGACGGGCGTCACGGAGCGGATGGCGGTCGTGGGTACCGCCAGGACACGGGAGCATACCGCTCGCCGGAGGAAGGCTATCGCCGTCGCGAAGAGAGAAGTCGCGGGCGAGGTCTGGAGGAGCTCTTCTCGGGTCGCCAAGGCGATCTTGATGTGGATGGAGAAGACGAGGCCGACTCGGCGAATCGAGTGCGGGAGACGAATCGTGAAGGCGAGACCAAGGGCGATGACGAACCCCAGGAGGAAGGCGCAGGCGAGCAGCGCGAGATGCCCGCTGGAGTTGATGACGACGATCCCGCGCAGGCGAGCGTGGCGGCGGAGCCGAGCACGGCGGAGGCGGAAGGAAAGGGCGGTACTCGAGACCTGCCGCGCGACGGAGAGAAAGGTGACGGCGGGGGGCGTGGCAGTGGCGCGCGCTCTCCAGATCCGCGTCAGCAGCGTGACGAGGGACGTGGCGGCGGCGCGCGTTCGCCTGATCCGCGCCTGAATCGGGACGGAGGACGCGGCGGCGGTGCGCGCTCGCCAGAGCCTTGGCTGAATCGTGATGGGGGACGCGACGGAGGCACGCGCTCGCCAGATCCACGGATGTATCGGGAGGGGGGGCGTGGCGGCGGGACGCGCTCGCCAGATCGGCGGCAGAATCGTGACGGGGAACGCGGTGGCGGCGCGCGCTCGCCAGATCCACGTCTCCCGCACGAGGACGGGAGGCACGGAAGCGGCTACCGCTCGCCAGGACGGCAGCAGCTGCAGGAAGAAAGGCGCAGAGGCGGCTACCGCTCGCCAGAGCCACGGCGGCACCAGGACAGTGGACGCGGGGGAAGTGTGCGCTCACCAGATCCGCGGAGGTATCACAACTGGAGAAGCGGGGGGGAGCTGCGCTCTCCAGGTCCTCGTTACCCTCGTGATGAGAGACGCGGAGGCGACTACCGCTCGCCTGATCTGCAACGGTATCATGGAGAGAGGTGGGGAAGCGAGACGCGCTCGCCCGACTGGCACAGGCAACATGGAGAAAGCCGGGGAGGCGGATACGGCTCGCAGCTTCGGCAACAGAGCAACGATGAGGGGCGCGGCGGAGGGTATCACTCACCTGATCGGTACTGGCAGCATGACGGAGGACGTACCAGTGAGGGAGGACGGGATCAACGCAACAGCAGAGAGGAAGGCAGCGGGCTGATGCACTGCCTAGAACGGGCTAGAGAGGCGAGGGAAGGAATACTGCGGGCGAGAGAGAGAGGAGCATAAGGGAGATCAGCAGGAGGGCCGAGCGAGGCGTGGGGAGAAGGTAAGGGAAGCACGGTAATGGCCACGAGAGTGGAAGTGCCAGCACGCTTCTCAGGAGATCAGCGCACGGGCCCCACGCTGAAGAACTACCTGATGCAGGTGGGCAACGTGCGGTACAGATGCGAAAGGAGCGGCATGGACTCGGTGGACTTTTTCCTGAGTCTGCCAAACACATTGGAAGGGGAGGCGGAGACATTGTACAGGATGAAGATGGATGAGCTCCTGGAAAGGGCAGGAAGGTACGGGGAAGACCCTACTGAAGCATTCCTGAGGCGGCTGAAACGGCAGTTTCCAGGTCACACCGCAGAGAAGATCAGGGAATTCCAAGATTTCAGGAAGGGGCGGGGCGAGTCACTACTCACCTACTATAACCGGCTGGTCAACCTGGCAGAGGATGTGACTTGCGCAGACATGGCCGTGCTCGTGAGTAAATTCCTGGATGGGCTGGAGGGCACTTTGGGAAGCGGGCTGCGGATGAAGGTGTATGAGATGGGGGCCGACACAACGCTTGAAGAGGTGTTTGAACTGGCAGAGAAGATGGAGCTGGCGTAGAGGAAATATGAAGCATACAGGCCCAGACAGGCGGAGCGAGGCAGGGGGCCTACATGGGCTGCGGCCATGATACCGGAGGAGAAGGACAGGGCAGCGGGAAGAGGGGAGACCAGGCCTGACACACGAACATGCCACAGATGCGGGCAGCCAGGACACTTGCGCCGAGACTGCAAGAACTGTGACTCCTGTGGCAAGCCAGGGCATCGGCGGCGGGAATGTCCAACGGCACCGAAGTGTGAAGTCTGTGGGAAAGGAGGGCATGCAGCAAAGGAGTGTTATCAGCGAGAGGGAGCAGCGAAGAAGTCACCAGAAGATCTGGAGAAGCAAATCAGCAGGCTGCAGGCCCAGCTGCAGGCAATGGGACCACGACGGGAAGCAGAGGCGGGGATGTACGCCAAGGAAGAGGAGGAAGAAGATGTGGAGCAGGATGAGGAAGCCGCGTTCATGGTCTGGGCGGGAAGAGGAGAGAATGAGATGGAGCATGAGGAGCAACCAGCATACATGGCATGGCGAGGAAGGGAGGAGATGGGGTTGCGCAGCGGAGGAAAGGATGCACGGAAGGAGCAGCTGAGAAAGGAGCGGGAGAGAGGACAGAAGCCGGAGGAAAAGGAGGAGAGATGCACAGCAGCACGGCACCCCCAGGAGAGGTTGGCTTGCCAGACTTCCGTGCTGCTGATCCAAGGTGGTGCGCTGTCAGTGGAAGGGGAGAAGGCTAAGACGGCTATTATAGACACTGGAGCGCAGAGCGTGATACTCGGAAAGGGGATGGCCGAGAAGCTGGGACTGTGGGCACCTGACAGGCATGTGGTGAAGGGGATGCTAGTGATGACAGCAGAGGGGGGAGAGTCGAAGTGGATGCCTTGTACGAGGACTCCAATAGAACTGACGGTGCTGAAGGGGGAGAAGCATGAGACGCCGGTTAGAATCAGGTGCGGGATCTCAGAGTCAGAAGATTTTGACGTCCTGGTGGGCACAGAGATGATCTTTGCATTGGGCATGACCATCTGCTTCTGGAAGGAGACAGTGGAGTTCAGAACCAGGTGGTGGAGGAAGGGTGAGCCACTGGGGCAGCTGCCGGTGCAGTTTGTCAGGACCGAGCCAAAAAGGGCCTACAGGGCAGATCTGAAGGAGGTGACAGCGAAGCAGGGGGCACAGAAGGCCGCAACAGGCAAGGGACAAGGTGGGGAGCCCAGGATGCGTTTCATGGACGAACCTAGCCAGCAGACCGATTGGCAGCAACCCATTCGGCTGGTGGAGCTGTTCGGAGGAATCGGGGCGGGACTGGCAGCAGTGGTGCGAAATGGAATTGCAGTGAAGCAGTGGATTTACGTGGAGAAAGCACCAGAAGTGAGGAAAATAGCGGAGCATCAGGCGTGGGAGTTGCACAGAGAGTTCCCGGAGCTGCTGCAGGGAGAGGTGATCAAGGCAGCAATGAGCAGAGGAGTGAACGATGTAAGGGCCATTACGGAAGCTGAGGTAGCAAGCTGGGGGCACGTGGACCTGTTGGTGGCAGGGTGGGAATGCCAAGGGGTATCATGGGCAGGGAAGGGCAAGGGTGAGCAAGACCTACGAACACAACTGATGGAGGATCTGTTCAGAGTCATGGAGTGGGTGCAGGCGAGGCAAGGCAGAGTGGCTTACCTGCTGGAGCACTTGGATATGGAGGGAGACGTGAGAGAACCGATAAGACTAGTAAGGGAGAGAGTGACCAGACAGGTGGGGAAAGGAGTGAGCAGTGATGCGGCGCGGATGGGAGCATATGCGCACAGGCTCAGGATGTACTGGCAGAATGTGGTACCAGTAGAAGACCTGCAGAAGGAAATAGAAGGGGTGCAGAGAGCTGGGGGACGGAAGCTGAGCGACATATTGGAGCCAGGAAGAACGCCAGCACCAGTGACCAAGAAGGGCTACAGCAGGCATTACCCCTGCAACCAGGTGGGACAGGAAAGGCAGGCACTGCCTACCCTGGTGTCATATGAGGGGGCAGCAGGCTATCAGATGGATGGGTGTCGGAGAACCACCTCATCCTTGCAACCTGCTCTTCCTCTTGTCACTCCCTTGCCTTCCTTCTCCTTACGTGGTTGATCAGCCTCAGCCACCACCATGAAAGAGTTTCCTCCCTCACCCCGTAGGTCCTCCCATAGTGGAGTGCCACCGGATGCTAGATCTGAGGTAACAGCTTTCCACTAATATGAGAGAATAACAGGAGAAAAGCAACGAGAGGGTGTTTGGTACTGAATTTACCTGAACCTGGCTCAGTCTCACACTTCTCGATGTGCACCTCGAGCCAGGCCCAGTTGCTTCAGATTGGTTCGTTAGATTCCCACCCCTCGATGTTTCCTCTAACCCTTCCCAACAACTTCGCCTCAACCCCCCATACTCCCCAGCAACTCACCCACAAATTGTAATCATACAAAGACTACACCTGAACCTACACTTGCATCTACACCCGCGCACCAACTGTTATCGCATATGCACGAAGTGCATATTCGGTGACAGCTGTCGGAGAACCACCTCATCCTTGCAACCTGCTCTTCCTCTTGTCACTCCCTTGCCTTCCTTCTCCTTACGTGGTTGATCAGCCTCAGCCACCACCTGCCCCCTCCTGTGCCCGTGCTCGGGCTGCCTGAGCTCGGGTCACAGGACCATGCTGCTGAGGCCTTGTTCCTTTGACTCCTGCCGTGTTGCTCTGATGTGCCTTCACCGGTACTTCTTTCTCATTCTCCAGCACCAGCACCCCAGATTCACGCACCTCTTTTACTCTCCACTACCCTGCTTCACAACTTTCCACCCACCCGTTCACTTGCCTGGGCATTCTCTCCCACCACCATTCCCTGTTTAACAGCTGCACCATTCTCTCGTGGTCGAGTTGCCCCTGCTTGGTGTGCACTTCTTTGATTACTGGTTTCCTCTCGCCTGGTGCGGGTATCACCCTCCATCTCTCCGTCGGCTGCATCTGCAGCTCCTGTTGATACCACCTGCAGTGGTGCCCCCCCCTCACTCTCGCTCTCTCTGTCACTGCCTCCTCTTCTTCCGTTTCCCCCATCAGCCACTTCATGGCCCGCTCATTCTCCGAGATGTTTGCTGATTTCCTACTCCCCTTAACCTCATTCAGCACCACCTGCTTAGTCAGCAGCTCCCTAAATTTACCCTTGCATATCTCCTTATCCTCCGGCGGCCTTTTCCTCCTCCCGTGTAACACCAGTTTGCGGCTGCTCAGCTTTAGCTCCCACTGCTTTACCGGGCCCTTACGCCCCTCCTGTGTGGCAAAGCGCCTCCAGTGTTTCGCTAGCATTGCCAACATCACCTTCTTCCCTTCTTCGCTCACTGTCTCTCCCCCCTTCCACTCTGGATTCTCCCCTTCCATGCGGGCCCAGGCTCCTTGTGGGACTGCGGCTGCCTCTGCTTTTGCTCCCACCTGCTCGTCCCGTTCCTCCGCTCCAGTTGCTGCTGATACACCCGCTTCTGCCCCCACCTGCTCGTCCTTCTCTTCCGCTTTTGCTACTGCTGATGAGCACGCCTGTGCCCCCACCTTCCCGTCCTTCCCTTCCGCTTTTGCTACTGCTGATGTGCACGCCTGTGCCCCCACCTTCCCGTCCTTCCCTTCCGCTTTTGCTACTGCTGATGTGCACGCCTGTGCCCCCACCTTCCCGTCCTTCCCTTCCGCTTTTGCTACTGCTGATGTGCACGCCTGTGCCCCCACCTTCTCGTCCTTCCCTTCCGCTTTTGCTATTGCTGATGTGCACGCCTGTGCCCCCACCTTCTCGTCCTTCCCTTCCGCTTTTGCTACTGCTGATGTGCACGCCTGTGCCCCCACCTTCCCGTCCTTCTCTTCCACTTTTGCTACCGCTGATGTGCACACCTGTGCCCCCACCTTCCCGTCCTTCTCTTCAACTTTTGCTACTGCTGATGTGCACGCCTGTGCCCCCACCTTCTCGTTCTCCCCTTCCGCTTCTGCCGCTGCTGGTACGCACGCCTGTGCTCTCACCTTCTCACACCTCCCTTCCGCTTCTGCTACTTCTGGTGTGCACGCCTGTGCCCCTTGTTTCTTCCCTGGTGATAGAGTTAGTTCAGTCGGAGCATGAGTGCTTGCCATCCACTCAAGTTCCCCCGTTCCTGCCGTCATCACAACTATCCCCTTTGCTATCTGCTTCTCTGGTGCCATCAGCCCCTGTTCTTCTGCCATGACCTTCCCTAACATCCTGCTCCGTGCTCCAGTGTCTGTGATCACCGTCTTGACCTTCTCCCCCTCCATTGCCGTCGCCTCATTTCTCACCATCAGTTCTGAGGTCTGGCTTACCCGCCCGTCCCGCGAGTGGCGAGCTACAACGTCCCTTGGTGTCGTCTCCTCTGCCTGCTGCCCCTTCTCTCCTCCCTTTTGTCGGTGCTCCTGCTGGTCGTCCTTCCCTCCACTCCGTAGTCCCATCTCTTCCCTTCCCTTCCATGCCACGTACGCGCGCTGCACCTCCTGCTCTACTTCCCTGTCATCCTCATCCCTGGCGCTCGTTCCTGCCTCTGCTTCCCGCCTTTGTCTGAGTGCCTGCAGCTGTGCTTGTAGCCTGCTGAGCTCACAGTTCTTGCAATCTCTCCTAACGTGCCCCGACTGTCCGCATCTGTAGCAGGTCCTGTTGTCTGCCCTACCATCCCCTCGTCCCTCTGACCTTCCCTGATCTTCAGATACCATTGCTGCTGCCCTTATCGGCCCACGGCTCCTCTCTGTCGTTTGTGGCCGGTACGCTTCAAACTTCCTCTGCGCAAACTCTATTTTCTCTGCCAACTCGAAGACTTCATCCAGCGTTGTGTCTGCCCCCATTTCGTACACCCTCATCCGCAATCCGCTTCCCATGGTGCTGTCGAGTCCATCCAGGAACTTGCTAACAAGAAGGCCCATGTCTGCACATGTTACATCCTCCGCCAGGTTGATCAGCCGGTTGTAGTAGGTAAGCAACGACTCGCTCCACCCCTTCCGGAAATTCTGAAATTCTCTTATCTTCTCCGCGGTGTGCCCTGGAAACTGCCGCTGTAACTGCTTCAGAAATGCTTCCGTGGGGTCTTCCCCGTACCTTCCTGCCCTCTCTAGCAACTCATCCATCTTCATTCTGTACAGCGTTTCCGCCTCCCCTTCCAGTGTGTTCGGCAGACTCAGAAAAAAATCCACCGAGTCCATACCACTCCTCTCGCACCTGTATCTCACATTCCCTACTTGCATTAAGTAGTTCTTGAGTGAGGGCCCTGTGCGCTGATCTCCCGCGAATCGCGCCGGCACTTCCACTTGCTCAAACATCGCCGTGCTCCCCCGACCGTCTCCCCATGATTTACTCAGTCCTCTCGCCTGACTTCCTGATGACTCCCTCTCCCTTGCCCTCTTGATTCTTTCCCTTGCCACTCTGGCGCGCTCCGTGCTGTATGCCAGCCCGCCGCCCCCCCCTTCGCGTCCGCGCTGGTCCTGTCCCACCTCCCTTCGCATGTCCTCCGCACTCATCCGTGCTCCTGCTCGCCCCGACTGCCTCTCTGGCGAGTAATGCGCCCTCGCCCAGCCTTCTCTATGCGTTCCTCGCTGCCAGTGCCTCTCGGGCGAAGGGGATCTCTCGTCCCTTCTCCCTCCGTGCCCGCGGCGACTGTCTTGCAGATGCCACTCCTCCTCCCATCTCCCTCCCTGCTTGCGCTGCAGACCTGGCGAACGTGTCTCACCCCTTGCCCTTCCCACGTAGTGCCGCCACGGATCAGGTGAGCCAGACCCGCCAGTCTGTCGTCTATCATGTTGCCCATGCCGATCAGGCGAGCGCGACCCGCCCCCCTGCCTCCCATCATGGTGCTGACGCACCTCAGGCGAGCGCGACCCTCCGTTCCGCCCTCCTCCGCGCTGCCAACGCGGATCAGGTGAGAACTCGTCCTCGCGCACTTCCTGTTGCTCCTCCGCCCGCCCCCGCTGCTGCTCTGATGAGTGATTCACCTTCTCACGCCTCTCCTGCTTCCTGCGTCGGCGTCGCTCCAGATTATACCCATATTCCTCCTCTTCACTATACTCATGTTCCTTCGCTTCACACAGCTCCTCATCACTCCTTTTCGTCTTCTCCCTCCCTTCCTTACCCTCAGGGGAATCTTCTTGACACCGCCTCCCTCGTCCGCCTGCTCCTCGGCGCCCATGATATTCTCTTACCCTTCCCTTGGCACTTCCCGAGTCCTTCCTTGGGGACACATCTCGCTGGCAGCGCTCTTCCTCATCCCTCCTCCTGTGTCTCTCTCTCTCTTGTCTCCCCCTTGCCTCTCCGTCAGGCTCCAGCACCAACCCTGCTCCTGCGCACGGGTACTCTTTCATTCCTTTACGGCGTGCTCTCGCATCCGCCCCCGCGATGTACTGCGACAAACACTCACTCCCCTTAACACGCGCTTCCCCCTCCTCCTGCCGCTGCCGTGCGGGCGAGCGCTGCGCGTGCCCCCTACCGCGGTCGTTCCCCCTTTCCTCTCGCCGCAGCTCTGGTGATCGCCCTCCACCCAACGCCAGGCGCCTCCTGCGCTCGTGTCCGCGTCTTGGTTCAGGCGAGCCATACATACCCGCCTGCGCGTCTCGCCTCCTCATTTCCTCACGGCTGGCTTCTGGCGCGCGCTCAGCCTCCTTGTCTTCGCCGCGCCTTGCGTTACTTCCGCGCATCCTGCCTGGCGAGCGATTTGCATCCGTGCTCCCCCGGCGCCCCGCGCCATTCTCAAGCATTTCGCCCACCGACCCGTCTGCATCCGCGCTACCGCGGCGCCTCGCGCCATCCCTGCGCATTTCGCCCGTCGAATCGTCTGAATCCGCGCTCCCGCGGCGCCTTACGCTGCCGTCACCCATTTCGTCCGCCGCGCGACCTGAATCCGCGCTTCCATGGCGCCTTACGCTGCCGTCACCCATTTCGTCCGCCACACGACCTGAATCCGCGCTTCCTGGCGCCTTACGCTGCCGTCACCCATTTCGTCCGCCGCGCGACCTGAATCCGCGCTCCCCTGGCGCCTTACGCTGCCGTCACCCATTTCGTCCGCCGCGCGACCTGAATCCGCGCTTCCCTGGCGCCTTACGCTGCCGTCACCCATTTCGTCCGCCGCGCGACCTGAATCCGCGCTTCTCTGGCGCCTTACGCTGCCGTCACCCATTTCGTCCGCCGCGCGACCTGAATCCGCGCTTCCCTGGCGCCTTACGCTGCCGTCACCCATTTCGTCCGCCGCGCGACCTGAATCCGCGCTTCCATGGCGCCTTACGCTGCCGTCACCCATTTCGTCCGCCGCGCGACCTGAATCCGCACTCCCCTGGCGCCTTACGCTGCCGTCACCCATTTCGTCCGCCGCGCGACCTGCATCCGCGCTTCCGCGGCGCCTTACGCTGCCTCCGCGCATCCCTTCCGGCGAGCCACTTGCTCCCGCGTCCTTGCTCCCGTCGTCGCGCTCTTCTTCCGCGCCTTTTTCCTCTTCACCATCCCGCACCATCGGGATTTGGTGTGTTTCTTCCTCGCCGTCGGCCTCGTTTGCCGAATCCGACGAGTCCACCACGTCCGCATCGTCGCGACGCCTTACACCCTCTCCTTGCTGGCCGCGTGCCAGATTCCAAGGGTCACCGCTGGACGGTTGAGGCCTGGGCTCCGATCCCGCGTGCAGATCGTCCTCGCCTCCATCTCGACGCCCTTCAACGTGCAGATCTGCGCGGTCCGCCGCCCTCCTTGGCGACCACTCCCGCGATCTTCCTCGCTCCTGCGAGCGCGTCCTCCGCGACGGCGGCGTTTCCCGACGCGAGTACATTTGCTGCCAGCGCAGCTCGTGGCAGTCCATACTGCCCAAACGTTCTCTCGGCTTTTCTCCTGTTATGAAAGAGTTTCCTCCCTCACCCCGTAGGTCCTCCCATAGTGGAGTGCCACCGGATGCTAGATCTGAGGTAACAGCTTTCCACTAATATGAGAGAATAACAGGAGAAAAGCAACGAGAGGGTGTTTGGTACTGAATTTACCTGAACCTGGCTCAGTCGCACACTTCTCGATGTGCACCTCAAGCCAGGCCCAGTTGCTTCAGATTGGTTCGTTAGATTCCCACCCCTCGATGTTTCCTCTAACCCTTCCCAACAACTTCGCCTCAACCCCCCATACTCCCCAGCAACTCACCCACAAATTGTAATCATACAAAGACTACACCTGAACCTACACTTGCATCTACACCCGCGCACCAACTGTTATCGCATATGCACGAAGTGCATATTCGGTGACATGGGAAGCAGCCCGGCCCAGGATTGGTGCATGACCACAGGAAGGGACAGTGGGAAGAGCCCACGGCCTTGGAGAGGGAGCTGGCCATGGGATACAAGGAGAACGCTACAGCAGCCCCAGGCGTGAGCGAGAAGGAACGGAGACGGGCATTGGGGAATGCCATGGATGGGTACATGATGAGGTGGTTGGTGCAGCGGATGTGGAAGGAGACAGTGCTGCACTGGGGATTGAAGGAGGGAGAAAACACAGTGGCGACGGTGAGGCAAGGGGTGTGGGCCTGCCTGCAGAAAGAGGAGCCAGAGTGGAAGATAGGTGAGAGCATGAGCGAAGAAGGGAAGGCAGCGATGCGGGCACTGCTGGCAAGGCATCGGAAGGGCTTCGCCTTCACACTGCTGGAGTTGGGGAAGTGCAAGATCAAAGAGATGGCGCTGAAATTGAGTAGTGATGAGCCGGTGTTCCACCGCAGGAGGAAGATGCCACCAGGGGATGAAGTGATCTGCAGGGAGAAGATAAAGGAGTTACTGGAAGCCGGACTGATCAGGAGGTCAGAATCAGAATACGCTACCCCAACCGTGGTGGCAGCCAGGAAGGACTTGACAGGCGAGGTGCTGAGTAGGAGGATGTGCGGGGACTACAGGGATCTCAACAAAATTACAGTGCCAGATAGATACCCAATGCCGATGGCGGAAGAGCTCTTTGACAAGCTGGCTGACGGGGTGTTCTTCACGACGCTGGACCTGCGACAGGGGTTCAATCAAATCAAGATCAGAGAGGAGGATGTGAAGAAAACGGCTTTCCACGGACCGGATGGGCTGTACGAGTGGCTTTACATGCCCTTCGGTCTGAGGAACGCCTCGGCGGTGTTTCAGAGAGTCATGGACGCGGTGCTGCGGGGAATAGAACACGCGGCGTGCTATATTGATGATGTCGTAATCTTCAGCTTGACCGAACAGCAGCACCTGGAGGACGTGGAGAGGACATTGACCGCCATAGAAGGGGCAGGGCTCACCTGCCATCCCAACAAGTGCAGGTGGGGGGAGCGGACAGTGCAGTATCTTGGGTATGAGGTTACAGGGGGGCAGATTGGTATCCAGCAAGCGAAGGTGCAAGTGCTGGACAGGCTGAGGGAACCAAGAGACAAGTCAGGGCTGCGTGCGGTCTTGGGCTTCCTCAGCTACTACAGGCGCTTCGTGCCGAACTTCAGCAAACGAGCGACAGTACTAAATGGGATGCTGCGGGAGGACAAGGCATGGGAGTGGGGAGAGGAGCAGAGACAGGCACTGCAAGACCTCATGACAGCCGTGAAGACAGCGACAGTGCTGCGGCTGCCAGCAGCAGACCAGCCCTTCATCCTCTACACAGACTGGAGCAGCCAAGGGATGGGAGCAATATTATGCCAGGAGGTGGAGGGAGTGGAGAAGGTGGTGGCCTACGCCAGCAGGAGCTGCAACCCGGCGGAAGCACAATATAGCTCATACATTGGGGAAGGGCTGGCGGCAGTGTGGGCGGTCGGGCATTTCCGGATATACCTGCAGGGCCGAGAATTCACCCTAGTCACTGACCATCAGCCACTCACCTGGCTGATGACTACACCAGGGCTAACAGGCAGGAACGCGCGGTGGGCAGTGAAGCTGCAGGAGTATGATTTCAAGATCAGGCACAGGCCGGGGAAGACGCTGCAGCACGTTGACGGCCTCTCCCGCAATCCACTGCCGCTGGAAACGAAACAGGCCACCCTGGGGACGGAAGAGACAGAGCAAGAGCCGGCACGGACCTTGATCTTACTGGCAAGAGAGGTGGAGCAGACGGGGGCGAAGGGGAGTAAGGGGCCAGCCGACATCTGGTTGGATGCAAAGGCAATGCAATGGGTGAAGGGAGAAACCGAGGAGGATGAAACGGTGCCTGAGAGAGTAAGGGCACGAGGGCACCACTACAGGTGGTATCAGCAGCAGCTGCAGATCAAGACGGAGGATGGGTGGAAGCTGGTGCCAGCGCCCGAGGACCGTGAAGCAGTGATCAAGGAAGTGCACACTAAGCTGGGGCACTTCGGGCACGAGAGGACCGTACACCTGCTGAAGACGGGCTGGTGGTGGGAAGGGATGCGCAGGCAAGTAAAAGAGTGGGTGGAGGGGTGCGAGGCGTGTCAGAGGAGCAAAGCAAACCTGACGCAGGCCAAAGCAGAGCTGCACTCACTGCCAATCTGCGGACTAGGGTTCCGTTGGTCCCTGGACCTCGCGGGAGAGCTGCCACTGAGTCGGAGCGGGAATCAGTACATCGTGTTCATGGTGGAACATGTGAGCAAGTGGCTGGAGGTGCGAGCTATCCCTAGCAAGAGCGCGAGGCACATTGCAGCAGCCTTCAAAGCGCAAGTAGTGTGCCGATTTGGAGCATGCGGGGAGGTACTCACAGACCAGGGAACAGAGTTCCAGGGGGAGTTCAAGAAGCTGCTGGCGGAGTCTGGCATCACGCACCGAAAGACCTCCCGCTATCACCCGCAGAGTGATGGGCTGACTGAGAGAGCTGTGCAAACCTTCAAGCGGGGGCTGCGGGCCTACGGGGAGCAGAGGAAGAGGGATTGGGATGAGGAGTTGGACTGGATCGCGGCAGGGTACAGGTTCGGGAAGCAGGCAGCGTTGAAGGATCACTCCCCGTATAGCCTGCTGTTCGGACGAGAGCCGATTCTGCCAGTGGGAGCACCACGAGTATTGACAGATACAGTGACAGCGGGCACGATCAGGAACTGGGTAGCCCTGTCCGAGGTGAGGGCGCGCTACATGCGCTACATGATGCCAGCCGCGTTGGAGAATCTGCACACCGCGCAGCTCAGGGACGCAAGAAGATACGAACAGAGGCAACACAAAGGGGAGGGAAGAACAGCAAAGGATGTCTGCGAGGGACAGGAAGTCTATCTGAAGAGGGCTAAGCAGGACACCCTTGACGTGGGGTTGGGGACCATCCGCTGGAAAGTCAAGGAGGTGCGCCCCTCAGGGGTGCTGGTCTTGGAAAACGACACCGGAGCGCAGCTGAGGGAACATCAGACGAACACTGCAGTGATCAGAGGGACCGGGCCTCAGCGTACTGGTCCTGTGACCCGTGCTCAAGCCGCTCGAGCGCGGGCACAGGAGGGGGCAGAGAGTGGCTGAGGCAACCGAAGGAGCTAAGGGACGAAGAGCATGAGGACTAAGGCAGATGATGAGGGTAGAGCTGTATCTCCGACAGCTGTCACCGAATATGCACGGTTGTGCATATAAGGTGCCATTATCATGGTGGTGTAGTGGAGGTGTAGCTATGTTGTGTTTGCAAATTCGAGGATAGGTAGGTGGGAGCTGGGAAATTGACGCGAAGTTGGTAGGAGAGCACCTTGGGTGAAATCCTTGCAACCAATGAGAACGAACCAACCCAGGCTCGAGCCGCACATTGAGAAATGCACGGTTCGAGCCAGGGTCAGGTAAGTTCACTCTCACACACACCTCTGATGCTTTCTGTTTGTTATCCTTTCGTATAGTGGACTGTTGTTACCTTACCAGAGCAGGCAGGTGGCACACCACTCAGGGAGGACCTTTGAGGTGAGAGTTCTGTCACTTTCAATGAGAGTGGCTGAGGCAACCGAAGGAGCTAAGGGACGAAGAGCATGAGGACTAAGGCAGATGATGAGGGTAGAGCTGTATCTCCGACAGGCTTGGGGAAATAAGGGGCATGGTGGGTTTTTGAGGGGGGTAGAGTTGGTGACAGTGCAGTGCTCCATGCCATGTGTGTCACCCGTTTCCTTTTCTCTCTCAACCGACCCCTTCCCCCATCAGGTGATGAGGCACGGACCGAGATGCCTCTAAAGGGCGTCGCCAGTGAACAATTGACTCTGCTGCACGCAAAGTGTCTGTTCTCACTCCCACCCATCCCACCGGCGCCCCCCCTTCCCCCGTCCATCCTCCCCCCGTCAGGGGATGGAGGCACAGGCGGAGAGGCTGCTGAAAGGCGTTGTCAGCCTGCATCTTGCCGTGCTCCCTCCCACCTGCCTCTGCTCCATGCCATGTGTGTCACCCCTCTCATCCTCCCTTGATTGAACGCCCTCCCCCAACCCAATCAGGTGATGGAGGCACAGGCGGAGAGGCTGCTCAAAGGCGTTGTCAGCCTGCGTCTGCTGCTGCACGCCATGCATGTGTTCTCACTCACACCCTTCACCGCTCACCCACACATTCCCCCCCCCCGTCAGGTGATGGAGGCACAGGCGGAGATGCCTCTCAAGGGCGTTGTCAGCCTGCATCTCTCTCTGCTGCACGCCATGCGTCTGTTCTCACTCGCACCCTTCACCACCCGCGCCCCCATCCTCTTCCCCCCTCATCAGGTGATGGAGGAGCAGACGGAGATGCTGCTAAAGGGTGTGGTCAGCCTGCACCTTGCTCTGCTGGATGCCATGTGTCTGTTCTCACTCACACCCTTTACCACTCACCCTCACCTCCTTCCACCCTTTCCCCCACCAGGTGATGGAGGCGCAGGCGGAGATGCCTCTAAAGGGCGTCGTCAGCCTGCACCTTTCCTGCTCCCTCCCACCTGCCTCTGCTCCATGCCGTGCGTGTCACCCCTCACCCCTCTCATCATCCTCCCTTGAACGCCCTCCCCCAACCCCACCAGGTGATGGAGGCGCAGGCGGAGATGCCGCTAAAGGGCGTCGTCAGCCTGCATCTGGCTCTCCTGCAGTTTGTGCTGCGCGTGCATCCCGACCGCCTCGACTACATCGACCAAGTGCTGGTGAGCTCAACTCAAGCCCTTTCTACCAAGTGTGTGACAGCAGCAAGTGCTCGAGAGTGCAGTTTGTGCTGCGAGTGCATCCCGATCGCCTCGCCTCGACTACATCGACCAAGTGCTGGTGAGCTCACGCGTCTCAAGAACCGCCCAGCAGTGTTTTCTCTTCAGTTGACATGAAGAGTGCGTGACAGCACCAAGAGTGCTTGAGTGCTGCGCGTGCATCCCGACAGACTCGACTACATCGACCAAGTGCTGGTGACGCTCCTTCAGTCAGATGCGCAGCAGTGTGTGCCGTCACATCCGCACCAGTGTGCATTCAACCAGTGTTCTCTCTTCAGCCAAGTGGTAAATGTGTTTCTAGTAACCGAGAATGCTGCGAGTGCATCCCGGCCGCGTCGACTACATAGACCAAGTGCTGGTGAACGTTGGTGCTTTTAACTCTGCCTGCCGATGTTTGTTTGGCAGCATGCTGCTGGTGAACGCATGCTGACGGTGCTGTCTCATGCTTGGCAGCTTTGGTCATGGCTCATGGCTCATGTTGACCACGAGACAAGCCACGAGACAACCCCTTTCTATCCCGCCTCCTTTCCTTGTCCCTCCTCTCCCGCCTCCCTCCCCTGCGACCCACTTCCCTGTCTGTATCCCAACCAACAGGCGGCTTGTGTGGGGATATTGGATGCGAGGAGGCAGACCAAGGACAGCCCGACAACAAAGCAGCTGGTGGCACTACTCTCAGCAGCGCTGGACAAGTTTGGGCCGGGCGGCGTGCTGACGGTGCTGCAGCTACCACACTACGCACGGGTCATGGGGCACCTGGACCATGAGACGAATAAGGCAATGGCGGTGGTGATCATTCAGAACATGGTGAAGCATGAGACCACGATTGGAGACCCAGAGAAGGTGAGTTACGGGCTGATATGCTTCTCACCTGCCGCATCACGCGCGGGTCATGGGGCACCTGGACCATGAAACAAATAAAGCCATGGCGGTGGTTATTAATACAAAATATGGTCAAACACGAGACAACCATTGGAGACCCTGAGAAGGTGCGTTGAGGGCTCAGGGCTGATCTGATCTTCTCTTCAGGGTTGTACCTCTGAATATCGAAATCACTTTTGAGAATTCTCAAAAGTGATTTCGATGAAGCACGAATTCCAGACTCCAGAGGGACTACGCGCGGGTGATGGGGCACCTGGACCACGGGACCAATAAGGCCATGGCGGTGGTGATCATACAGAACATGGTCAAACACGAGACGACAATTGGGGACCCGGAGAAGGTGAGTGGGTGGTGTGCCACCATTTGAATGTCTCAAGTCATTTACATGTGCATGCATTGGGGTCGCTTCGCTCTTGTTGCTCTCTGCAAGCCTCGTCCACCATCTCACCACATTCCTCTCCTCTGCTCCCCTCCCGCCCCTCCCCCCCACCACCCGACCCTTTTCAGGTGGAGTGCTTACTCAGCCTCGTGCGCCATCTCACTCAAGACATGGACGGCGTTCCTCCAGTCGACGAGGTGAGCTTGCTGTAAGGACCCGCGGTTAATGGCACACAGTGTTGGGAAGTGAGGAGTGGGGCATGTGATGCTGGGAGGGAGGGCGTGTGCTAGAGGAGGAGTGTTGAGAGAGCATGGCTTACTTACTCGTGACATGGCGGAGGCCCCTCTTGAGTCATCTCAAAAGGCGAAGGGAGGGAGGGCATGTGCAGCTTCTTTGTTCATGTGCCATATCCAGTACTTTGTTCTTTCTCCTCCTCCTCAACCCCACGGCCTTGGTGCCTTTCCCAATCCATTTCACACCTCGTTGCCATTTGTTCTCTCTCAAACTTGCTCTCCCCCCCACTCCCCCTCGCCCTTCCAGCTCGACATGAACGAATCTTCAGAGGAGCAAAATGTGATGGCTCCACGTGCTCTGAACCCACGTGTGATGAGTCGATTTTTAAGTCGACTCAAAAACAAAAATCGACTCATCACACGCAAAATGTGATGGCTCCATGTGCTCTGAGCCCACCTCCGTTCGCCTTCTCTCCTCCTTTCTTCTTTTTCGGCTCTCTGTTTCTCCTCCTCTGATTCTCCTCCTCATCCCCTTTTTTATTCCTTCTCTTACCCCCCCCTCCTCCAGCTTGACATGGACGACTTTTCTGAGGAGCAGAATCTCGTGGCGCGTCTCGTGCACCTGCTGGTCAATCCCGACCCGAGAATACAGTTCCAGGTGAGTTACAACTGCACCTTAGTGAGGCAATGTCAGTTAGCTTCCAAGTGAAGCTGAGGACCTGCTGGTCAATCCCGACCCGAGAATACAGTTCCAGGTGAGTCTAGAAGAAGTAACGTAGTTACTCCCGTCTCAGCCCCCATCCCGCCTCGTCCACATGAAGTGCTGTTTCATGCCTTCCTCATCCGTCCAGCCTGCACCTTCTCTCTGTTTCATGCCTTCCTCATCCGTCCAGCCTGCACCTTCTCTCTGTTTCATGCCTTCCTCATCCGTCCAGCCTGCACCTTCTCTCTGTTTCATGCCTTCCTCATCCGTCCAGCCTGCACCTTCTCTCTGTTTCATGCCTTCCTCATCCGTCCAGCCTGCACCTTCTCTCTGTTTCATGCCTTCCTCATCCGTCCAGCCTGCACCTTCTCTCTGTTTCATGCCTTCCTCATCCGTCCAGCCTGCACCTTCTCTCTGTTTCATGCCTTCCTCTGCTTGCCCACACACCCCGCCATCATCCGAACGCATCTCTTCAAGGAGGCCAGTGAAGGCTGCAACTCTCCCTCTCTCTGTTGCAGCCTGCGTGGCCTACTGTGTCTTACACATCGCTCCCTCTCTGTTCCCTCCACTTGCCTACACGTGTCAGATCCTAGCCATCATCCGAACGCATCTCTTCAAGGGAGGCCAATCCAGACTACGCTTCACCATCCCCTCACTTGTCTTCTGCTCGCTACAGGTATGCTCGTTATAGTTTGCAAGTACACTCGTCAACGGTGTATCCTTAGCTTTCTGCAAGACACCTCATTTTGCATATAACCGGGCAGACTGTTGAAATTACTTACATTGTTCCAACACTGAGTTCTGATGTTTTTTCCTCTTAACAGCAAACAGTGGATGGCTGATTCATCATAAATCAGTGTCGTTCAGTGCGCTAGTACTACAATTCAGAGCCTCCATTTGCTGCATGCGTGGACTACCTCATCTCTATCGCTTGACCATCACATCCCTTGGTGTGTTTTTGGGACATCTCAAGAGCTCAGTTCCTTCTTTCACTCCTGTTTTCCCTCCATCACAGCTGCTGCACCAGCTGTTACCTCAGGGCATCACAGAGGCGGATCAAGCACTGGCAGCAGCTGGGGCAGGCAGGGAACTGTTCATCACCCTTTTGTTGAGATATCGTCCTCTCAATCTTCTCCAATCCCTGCCCACCATCACAGCTGGTGCACCAGCTACTAGCTCAGGGCATCACAGGCGCGGATCAAGCACTGGCAACAGCGGGGGCAGCGGCGAGTCAAGCAGCAATGGCGGCTGCTGCAGCAGAAGCAGACACTCTCACCCCTCTGACCTCCTCTCATGCTGCTGCTTCTTTCCCTGCGCTCTTGTTTCCTTCCCTCCACAGTTGGTGCACCAGCTGCTATCTCAGGGCATCACAGGGGCGGATCAGGCACTGGCAACAGCGGGGGCAGCGGCGAGTCAAGCAGCAATGGCGGCTGCTGCAGCAGGGGAGGGGCCTGTCACTCCTCTCACGCTCTTCCTCTTCCTGCACAAGGTCTGTCACGCTCGTTTGTTGCGCTTGCTTGCTTGCTCTGCTAGCACGTGGCCCTTGGTTCGACTGTGTAATAGTGCAGCAGAGGGGAAGGGGCCTGTCACGCCGCTCACGCTCTTCCTCTTCCTGCACAAGGTCTGTTGTCCTTGCTTGTTGCGCACGCTTGCTCTGCTACCATGTGGCCCTTGGGGTCGACCGTGTGAATTTGCAGCAGGGGAGGGGCCTGTCACTCCGCTCACGCTCTTCCTCGTCCTGCACAAGGTTGGTTTCTCTCTCGTCCCTTTGTCCATCTGCGTCACTCGACAGTTCCGATCTGCTACAGAATAATCCCAGCTGCTGCTTCCATGCCAAAGGATTCAAATCCTTATCAACAGCAGCCTCTCTTCTGTTTGAGCTTCCCCATAAGTGCTCTCTTCCCTCCTCCCCCACACCCCACACCCCATACCCCATACCCCACACCCCATACCCCATACCCCATACTCCATACCCCACCCCACACCCCACACCCCACACCCCACACCCCACACCCCACACCCCACACCCCACCCGCACGCCACATGCCAGGTGGTGGAGACCCTGTCAGAGTTCGTGCCTCCATTGGCCCTCAAGCTCGCCCTCGAGTGCGCGCAGGTGGCCAGTGCGTGTGGTGTGGAGCCCATCGCATATGACCTCTTCACCCTCGCCTTTGTCATCTATGAGGAGGAGATATCGGTGAGTAGTCTGTGCTGTGCGCATGTAAGTATGCATGCATGGGATGATGCGTGCACGCCTGTGTGCGACTGTGTGCGTGTGGCCTGGAGCCCATCGCATATGACCTCTTCACCCTCGCCTTTGTCATCTATGAGGAGGAGATATCGGTCAGTAGCCTGTGCTGTGCGCCTGTAAGAATGCATGCATGGGATGATGTGTGCACGCCTGTGTGCGACTGTATGCGTGTGGCCTGGAGCCTATCGCCTATGACCTCTTCACCCTCACCTTTGTCATCTATGAATGGAGATCTGAGTTCCTCACATTCAAGCAATGGCGGAAATCTGACAGCTGCATGTTATGCATGTGCGTCCTTCTTTCTCCGTGCTCACATGTGATAAGGCGAGTTTTGAGTCGACTCAAAACATGCCACTCACCGATATCTCCTCCTCATAACATGCACTCAAAACTCAACTTATCACACAAATCTGACAGCTGCATGTTATGCATGTGCGTCCTTCTCCCTGCTCACATTCAACCAATGGCGGTTGGATATCCCAACCTTTGCCCAAACCACCTTCTTCCCTTCCAACCTTCGCTTCCACCTATGAGTGCCCTTCTTTCCTTGATTGATACAAACTTTCACTTTCTAACAACTCTCTCACCCCTCTGCTCTTCTCTTCTCGCCTCTCTCCTCTCTCCTCTCTCCTCTCTCCTCTCTCCTCTCTCCTCTCTCCGCACCTCTCCTCCACCAGGATTCCAAGGCACAGGTCACCGCTCTGCACCTGATCATTGGAACGCTGCAGCGCTGCCACGTGTTTGCAGAGGAGAACAGAGACACGCTCACACACAAGGCCACTGGAGTACGTACGGTTACCACATAGTGTTACCATGTAGAGATACCAGGTATGTTCAGCAGGTCTGGTTACCAAGTAGGGTGCAGGTCACCGCTCTGCACCGCATCACAGGAACGCTGCAGCACTGCCACTCACGTGTTTACAGAGGTGAATCGCCCTCACTCACAAGGCCACTGCAGGTTCGTCCTATATAGGGTTACCACATAGGTTTACCACACATGGTTGCCACATGGGACTGCAACATAGGGTTACCACCAGGTATAGTTACCAGGTATGTTTCATGCTCTGTGGTTCATTGCCCACCTGCTCTTCCTGTCTCCACTTTGAGAACCTGTCGCGTTATTAACACTTAGCTGGCAACTAAGTGTGAATACCACAGCAGCCAAGGTGAGGGTGTACTATAGTTTACCGCTTTTGTACTCTAATTTCATTTGTGTGCTTGGAGTGTATTGTACTGTACTGCAGAGCCGAGTAGCTGGGGAATTTGAGGTGGTTAGTGGGAGGCGAATTCAAGGAGGTTGGTGGAGACGAATTCAATTCCAGCCTGTGAATTCAATTTCGAAGTCACAAGGCTGGAAGGCGAATTCAATGCCAGCCTGGGAATTGAATTCGAAGTCACCAGGCTGGAAGGCAGTGCATGCCTAGTGGGCCCAGTGGGAACACAGCTAGCACCTTGGAGACCTCGCGAGCAGCCCGGCTGACTCGCTTGGTGCACAGGAGCTTGCTTGTGGAGGAAGCAACCTAGGCAGGGGGTGGGAATAGATGTAGGCAGGAGTAGCACTCGGGCTTCTTGCTTTTTGCTTGTATGTTTCTCATTTACTGCAATTTGTTTTCCTAATCCAGAGGGAACTAGCAGTAGGAGAAGCTATAAGCAATTTGACGGAGCCCCTGAGGGGGAGTGTTACGCTTGCTACATACAAGCAAAAAGGTTGTTGACTGTCTTAAGTACAGGAGATAAGCTAGTAGCCTCGAGTCGCTCACGGTGATGCGCCGTGAGGAATGAGTAGGCACGATCAGGAACTGCACACTCATCAGCTGCGCTCGGGACTCCGTTTCCCTGCAAGGATGATGGAGGGACAAGGCCTACCAATCAGGACACCTGGATTCCGTGCTGAAGAGGGCGATGCTAACGCGCGCGGGGGTCAGGGATCAGATCGAGAGAGGGAGGGCGACTGACAAGGGGAGCCGCCGCCTAGCGCTACTGGTGGATCAGTCGCTGGCGGGAGTGGAATCGGCCATGTGAGGAGTGGATCTCGAGGGGATAATCCTGCTCAAGGAAGAGAAGAGTTTCGGGAAGAACGGCACAGTCAGCGCGGGGAAGATGAACATCACGAAGAAAGACGCCGTCAGAGAGGAGGAGAAGCGTACCACAGCTTTTCGGCGGGTGGATACGAGGCTACTGAAGCTAGGCAAGGTGGTCGGCCGGTGGACAGCGGGGATAGAGGGAACACGAGCTGGGGGACGGGCCACACGATGAACGCAGCTCTACCGAAAATTGAAGTGCCGGACCGTTTCTCGGGGACACCAGGGGAGGAGCCCACGCTCAAGAACTACTTGATGATGATAGACGACCTGCGTTACCTTTGGGAGAGGGAGGGCTTAGACCCTATCGAGTTCTTTAGAGGTTTGGGACGGACTCTGAAAGGCGAGGCCCTGACTCACTACCGCGTGGAAAGGCAGGGGCTGTTGATGCAGTGCAAGAGAGGCGATTTCTCACCAGCAATGATAACGGACCGATTTCTGGAGAGTTTGCAGGAGCAATTCCCGGGGCACTCGGCGGAACGGATGGCGGAATTTCAGAACTTCGTGCGTGCCACTTCGGAGTCGCTGCTAGCCTATTACAACAGGCTGCTGGAGCTGGCAGAGGACATGGGGTGTATGGAGGAGCGCCTCTTGGTGACGAAATTTGTCAACGGTCTGGACAAGGACCTGATAGGCGACATGAGGAGTCAGCTGTACGTCCTGGGAGTACGCGCCACGCTGCGGCAAGTCTACAAGGTGGCGAAAGAAGTGGAGGAAGGGAAGAGATTTTATGATGGCATGCAGGGGTCGAGTTCCAGCCGACCGAACGAGCGGAGACGGCCGGCCTGGGCAGCTATGGAAGGAAGAAGGGGAGAGGAAGAGCGGAAAGAGAGGCCATCGGAAGACCCGAGACGCTGCCATAAATGTGGAGAGCAAGGACATCTTCGGAGGGATTGTACGGTGGGAATAATCTGCGACACCTGTGGAGCAAAGGGACATTTCAGGCGTGACTGCCCCAAGGCGCCGACCTGCACGGGGTGTGGGAAGAAAGGCCATACCGAAGCTAGATGCTACAGCAAGGGAGACAGGGCGAAAGGGAAAACTGCAAGGGAGCTGCAGTTAGAACGAGAGTTGGCGAAACTGAAAGCTCAGATGGAGAAATCAAGGATCAGTGAAGACCCCGAGAAAGCTCTGCTGGCTTGGGGGGATGACGAAGGGGAAGATTCTGAGGAAGGGGAACCAGCATACGGGACCATGGCTATGCCGCCAAGGGAGAGGGGAGACCTGGGGCTGCGCAGCGGAGGGGCAGATGGCAGAGCGGAGCAGAAATTACAAGAGCGGAGAATTTCCAGGCGGCAGGAGAATCAAGGGAAAGTCAGCACCGCACGGCGTCACCCCGAGGAAAGGCTAGTCTGTCAGCCCACAGCCTTAGTGGTGGAACCGAAAGCCGTGGCGGTCAGAGGAATCTTGGTAGAAAACGCGGTAGTGGATACAGGAGCACAGAGCGTCCTAATCGGGAAGAAGCTGACGGCACAACTGCGAGCGCAAGGGAACCTAGAGACTGTAAGCAAGGGCATACTGATCATGACAGCAGAAGGAGGGGCCCCCAAGTGGATGCCATGCACACGGGACCTGATAGAGATAACCTTACAGCCGGGAGAGAAGGGGGAGACCACTATCAGAGTGCAGTGTGGGTTGACAGAATCAGAAGACTATGATATCCTACTAGGAATGGAGTTGCTGTTCAAGATAGGCACCACTATCTGTACCTGGCAGGAGCAGGTGCTCTACCGTTCGGACTTTTGGGAGGAAGGGAAGGAGCTGAGTGAACTACCAGTACGGTTTGTTAAGACAGAACCCAAGAAGGCGTGGAGAGCAGAAGGACTGAGGAAGAACAGCAGGAGGGGAGGAAGTGTGGGGAAGAGCAACGGCAGCGCTCACCTGGATCAGTATAGCATTACACTAGTGGAGCTGTTCGGGGGAATAAGAGCGGGCTTGGCAGCAGCCTTGGAAGCAGGCCTGAGGGTGAAGAAGTGGGTATACGTAGAATTGGACCCAGAGGTGAGGAGAATGGCATGGAAGCATGCTCAAATGTTACAGCAGCAGTACCCCGCGCAGCTGACGAAAGAAGTACTACGGGAGGCCATGCAGAACAAGAAATGGGACGTGGGGCAGCTCACGAAAGAAGACGTGAGCAGCTGGGGTAAAGTGGATTTGTTAGTGGCGGGATGGGAGTGTCAGGGTACTTCTAGGGCCGGAAAGGGGAAAGGCTTACAGGACGAGCGCACGGGGATGGTGACCAAGCTACTCACCATAATGAAGTGGACGAGTGAAGTGAATGGAGAATATGCTTACATCCTGGAGCATGTGGATATGAGGAATGACGTACGCGAGCCGGTCAGGGCAGTAAGGGAGCTGGTGGAGGCAGACCTGGGGAGAGGAGTGAGCTGTGATGGGGCACAGTTGGGGGCACGCTGTCATAAGGTGCGGCAGTACTGGCAAAACGTCTTGCCAGACGGGGAACCGAGGGCAAGACTAGCAAGAGTGGAGAGGGACGAAAGCAGGATAGTAGAGGATATTTTAGAACCAGGGAGGGTGGCGGCACCAGTGGTAAAACCAGATCATCCGCGGCAGTACCAGTGCAATTGGGTGGGGGAAGCTCGCAGGGCATGGCCTACATTAGTGGCATACACCAGGGCACAAGGTTTCATCGAGGTGGACGGAATACCAGGACCAGGGATGGTGTACGATCACCGGAAGAAGAAGTGGGAGGAACCGACGGCTTTGGAGCGGGAGTTAGCCATGGGATACCTGCCAGGAGCAACCGCAGCAGAAGGGGTAGAGGAAGGGATGCGCAGAGCAGCTTTAGGAAGAGCCATAGACCAGCACTCGCTGAGATGGTTAATCAAAGAGATGAGGAAGGGGGCAGCTGATAAGGGAGGAGAGACCGGAAAAAGGCAAGGACAAGGAGAGAAGCAGGCGGCGTATGCAGCTGTTGAGCAGGGCACGGGAGGAAAGGAGAATGTTGCGGCACTAGCAGGGGGCAAAGAAGCTGAGCAGGGTAAGGAATGGAAGCTAGGTACGGACATCAAGGAGCAGACGGCGGAAGCAATCAGAGAGGTGCTGCGCCAGCACAGGAGCACTTTCGCCTATAACCTGCAGGAATTGGGGAGGTACAAGGGAAGAGAGCTGGAGCTAAACCTTACCACAGAGATACCCACTTACCAACGAAGAAGGAGAATGAATGCAGAGGATGCGGCTATCTGCAAGGAGAAGTGTGAGGAGCTGCTAGCAGCAGGGATTATCCGCCCGTCCGAGTCAAGCTACGCAGCAGCCACAGTGGTAGCTGCCAGGAAGGATATCACGGGTAAAGTGCTGGCGAAAAGGATGTGTGGAGATTTTCGGGAGCTGAACAAGATTACCAGCCCGGACAGGTACCCCATGCCAACAGCAGAAGACATCTTTGATCGCTTAGAAGGCGCCATCATCTTCACCACCTTGGACCTGCGACAGGGGTTCAACCAGATAGCCATCAGGGAGGAAGACAAACGGAAAACGGCGTGTCACGGGGTGGATGGGCTGTATGAGTACAATGTGATGCCCTTCGGGATACGCAACGCCCCTGCAGTGTTCCAGCGGGCCATGGATCAGGTGCTGAAGGGGATTCCAGCAGCAGCCTGCTACATAGATGATATACTGATTTTCAGCAGCAGTGAAGAGCAGCACGTGCAAGATCTGAAGCAGACGCTAGAGGCTATAGCAGCTGCGGGTCTGACGTGCCATCCAGACAAGTGCAAGATAGCAAGGCAGACCGTGGCTTACCTGGGCTTTGAAGTGAAAGGGGGCCGGCTGGCGATACAGGAAGCAAAAGTTAAGGTGCTGGAGAACCTGGCAGCACCAAAGGATAAGACCGGGCTGCGGGCGTTACTCGGCTTCCTGAATTATTACAAGAAGTTCGTACCGAACTTCAGCCGCCGAGCCTACCTACTGAATCAGCTGCTGAAGGAAGGGAGGAGCTGGCAGTGGGGAGAGCTGGAGGAAACGGCAAGGCAGGACCTGTTAGAAGCAGTACGAACGGGAACGCTGCTGCAGATACCGAGGGCAGATGCCCCTTTCATCTTATACACCGACTGGAGCAGCACAGGAATGGGGGCAGTGCTCTGCCAAGAGATAGAAGGAGAGGAGAGAGTGGTAGCCTTCGCCGGCCGCAGCTGCAGCCCATCCGAGGCTAACTACTGCTCTTACGAGGGGGAGGGCCTGACAGCTGTATGGGGGATCACTCACTTCAAGGTGTACCTGCAGGGTCGGCGCTTCACACTTGTGACTGATCACCAGCCGTTGCTATGGTTGATGACTCATCAGGAGCTGACGGGAAGAAACGCTTGCTGGGCCATTAAGCTGCTGGGATTCGACTTTGAGATCCGACACCGGCCTGGGAAAACGCTGCAGCACGCAGATGGGTTATCAAGGAATCCGCCACCAATGCAGCCGGTAGCGCAGCTGGCAGCCCTGGCTCAAGTAGCGGCGGTACCCTGGGGGCAGGAGAAAGGAAAGAAGCGGTTAGGGGATATGTGGGAGGATGAGGAGACCCTGAGCTGGATCAAAGGGGAGCCACTAGAAGAGGAAGGAGTGAGCGAGAGAGCCAGGGCCCGAGGGCAGCATTTCAGGTGGTTTCAGGAACAGCTGCAGCTGAGAACCAACGAAGGGTGGAAGGTGGTGCCACAACCACAGGAGAGAGCCAAGATTATGGGGAATGTGCACGCGAAGCTGGGGCACTTCGGCATAACCAGAACACGGCAGCTGCTGAGCACCATGTACTGGTGGGTGAGCATGGGAAAGGATGTGGCAGGATTAGTGGCGAGCTGCGAGGCATGTCAGAGGAATAAAGCAAGGCTGGAGAAAGAGAGAGATGAGCTGCATTCTTTACCAATTCGCGGGTTGGGCTACAGGTGGTCGTTGGACCTCGCGGGAGAGCTGCCACTATCGAAAGGAGGGAAGCAGTACATTTTGGTGATGGTTGAGCACACGAGTAAATGGGTGGAGGCGCGAGCGTTACCAAGCAAGAACAGTGCACTGATAGCTGACGCTTTTGAGGAGCTGGTGCTCACCAGGTATGGGGCATGCGGGGAGGTACTCACTGATCAAGGGACGGAATTTCAAGGGAGCTTCGACGAGCTGCTGGAAGAGATGGGTATCACGCACAGGGTCACCTCTAGGTACCATCCTCAATCAGACGAACTGACCGAGAGGCTCATACAGACCTTGAAGAAAGGACTACGGGCCTACAGTGAGTCCCACAAAAGGAGTTGGGACCGAGATCTCTTGTGGGTGCTGGCGGGGTACAGGTTCGCAAAGCAGGCGGCTGTGAGAAACCTATCCCCAAACCACTTACTGTTCGGGCGGGATCCTGTGCTGCCGGTCGATGCTCCGAAGCTGCTTTCTGCGGTTATAGAGGCAGATGAGCCAAACCTGTGGGCGGAGTTAGCACAGAGGAGAGCAAAGTATTTGAAGGAGCTGACTCCGGCAGCTCTGGATAACCTCCATGTGGCGCAGCTGCGTGACGCAAGACGATACCAGCAGCGTAAAGCATCAGGGATAGGGGGAAAGGGTGACAAGGTGGAGGCAGGGCAGGAGGTATACCTTCGCAAAGCTAAGCGCGACACGCTGGACTTAGCGGTGGGATCGGAGCGGTGGAAGGTGAAAGAGATACGAGGCTCGGGAGTGTTAGTGCTGGAAGATATTCGAGGGGGAATCATCAAGGAACACATCACCAACGTGGCCAGGGCGGGACAAGGGAAGCCTCAGGCAGTGGGTCCCATGACTCGAGCGGCAAAGATGGGCGCTGAGACACGGGAGGGGGCAGGGAAGCCTGAGGTACCAGGAGGAGTGCAGGACAGAGTGATTACATACGCCAGGAGGAAGAAGGGATGAACCTGATCAGCAGTACGGGTGGCAGGGAAGGAAGGAGAGAAGGAGAAGTCAGCAGGATACACAGGGGAGAAAGGGAATGAGGGTGGACAGAGGAAGATTCACGACAGCTGTCGCGTTATTAACACTTAGCTGGCAACTAAGTGTGAATACCACAGCAGCCAAGGTGAGGGTGTACTATAGTTTACCGCTTTTGTACTCTAATTTCATTTGTGTGCTTGGAGTGTATTGTACTGTACTGCAGAGCCGAGTAGCTGGGGAATTTAAGGTGGTTAGTGGGAGGCGAATTCAAGGAGGTTGGTGGAGACGAATTCAATTCCAGCCTGTGAATTCAATTTCGAAGTCACAAGGCTGGAAGGCGAATTCAATGCCAGCCTGGGAATTGAATTCGAAGTCACCAGGCTGGAAGGCAGTGCATGCCTAGTGGGCCCAGTGGGAACACAGCTAGCACCTTGGAGACCTCGCGAGCAGCCCGGCTGACTCGCTTGGTGCACAGGAGCTTGCTTGTGGAGGAAGCAACCTAGGCAGGGGGTGGGAATAGATGTAGGCAGGAGTAGCACTCGGGCTTCTTGCTTTTTGCTTGTATGTTTCTCATTTACTGCAATTTGTTTTCCTAATCCAGAGGGAACTAGCAGTAGGAGAAGCTATAAGCAATTTGACGGAGCCCCTGAGGGGGAGTGTTACGCTTGCTACTGGGAAGCCTGAGGTACCAGGAGGAGTGCAGGACAGAGTGATTACATACGCCAGGAGGAAGAAGGGATGAACCTGATCAGCAGTACGGGTGGCAGGGAAGGAAGGAGAGAAGGAGAAGTCAGCAGGATACACAGGGGAGAAAGGGAATGAGGGTGGACAGAGGAAGATTCACGACAAACCCCCCTCCTTTCCTCTGTTCCTCCTTTCCTCCCTGCCATCCCCAGTACTCGGCCAAGCTACTAAAGAAAGCGGATCAGTGTCGCGCTGTGTGCGCCTGTGCACACCTCTTCTGGAGCGATGAGGAGAACGGCCCTAGAGATGGCGAAAGGTGAGATGCAAACTGGTTTCTAGGTAGATTTTGCGCCTACTCAAAAGCGGACCAGTGTCGCGCTGTGTGCGCCTGTGCACACCTCTTCTGGAGCGACGAGGAGAACGGCCCTAGAGACGGCGAGAGGTGAGATGCAAACTTTGCTCCTTCCTCCTTCCCAGGTTCAAACTAGCTGCTATTTTTCTCAGTATCCCAGCATCCCAAATTCCTCCCCCCTTTCAGTGTTCATATCAGTACGCTCCACTTTCGTTTTCCGAGGCATTGCCACTTTCGTTGCTCCCTTTGCCAGTCTTTCATCTGCACATTCCAATTTCCATCTATCTTAGCTGCTTCCCCTGCACAGGGCGGTGCTGTATCTGAAGCGAGCTCTCAAGATAACTTTTGAGGCGCCTCAAAAGCCAACCATTGCAGCAGCTCAACAGCTCTCTGCCTCTGCTAGAGCTCTCCACTCCACCCGTCCATTGCCTTCACTCCCATCTATCATTCTATCAATCTCCCTTCTATCTTACCCGCTGCTCCCCATGCACCAGGGTGGTGCTGTGTCTCAAGAGAGCGCTCAAGATTGCCAATGCGGCGGCTCAGCAGCTCTCTTCTGCTGCTAGAGTGCTCTCAAGATTCACTGCATTCACTCCCATCTATCATTCTCATCCGCGCATCCCAATCTTACTTTTAACTTACCCGCTGCTCCCCATGCACCAGGGTGGTGCTGTGTCTCAAGAGAGCGCTCAAGATTGCCAACGCAGCAGCTCAGCAGCTCTCAGCCGCTGCCAGAGTGCCCGGTTCGCACGTGGTGCTGCTGGTGGAGATTCTCAACAAGTGAGTCTCATCGTGTTAGTTTTTATGTGTGCGTATGATAAACAATGTGTGCGGGTGGTGTTGTGTCTAAAGCGAGCGCTCAAGATTGCCAATGCAGCGGCCCAACAGCTCTCTGCTGCTGCCAGAGTGCCTGGCTCGCACGTTGGTTTGACTTTTGAGAACCAACATGGCTCGCACGTTGGTTTGACTTTTGAGAACCAACATGGCTCGCACGTTGGTTTGACTTTTGAGAACCAACATGGCTCGCACGTTGGTTTGACTTTTGAGAACCAACATGGCTCGCACGTTGGTTTGACTTTTGAGAACAAACATGGCTCGCACGTTGGTTTGACTTTTGAGAACCAACATGGCTCGCACGTTGGTTTGACTTTTGAGAACCAACATGGCTCGCACGTTGGTTTGACTTTTGAGAACCAACATGGCTCGCACGTTGGTTTGACTTTTGAGAACCAACATGGCTCGCACGTGGTGCTGCTGCTGGAGATTCTGAACAAGTGAGTACTATGGCATGTGCTTGTGTTTGCTTAACAGTAGTCAAGTGTGTGTGTGGGTGGGCGTGTGCTTAACAGCAGTCAACAATTCCCGTTTCCCCCACCCTTCCCTCTCCCTCCCCAGATACCTGTACTTCTTTGACAAGGGCAACCCCCATGTGACCCCCGTGGTGCTGCAAGGCCTCATCGAGCTCATCACGTCCGAGCTCGCTGTCGATGGCGCCACAATTCTCATACTCTCTCACTCCTTCCCCCCTCCCCCTCCTCTGCCCGCCTCCCTTCTCTGACCCCAGATAAATCTCATTAGTGCCAATCCGTCTCTGTGTCGCTGGTCCTCTTCCCCCACCCTTCCCTCTCCCTCCCAAGGTACCTGTACTTTATTGACAAGGGCAACCCCCATGTGACCCCCGTGGTGCTGCAATGACTCATCACCTCGGAGCCTGAGAGTAATACTCGAATTATGTACCCTTCTCACCCCCTTTCCCCACCCCTTCCCCACCCCCTCCCAAGGTACCTGTACTTCTTTGACAAGGGCAACCCCCATGTGACCCCCGTGGTGCTGCAAGGCCTCATCGAGCTCATCACCTCCGAGCTCGCTGTCGATGGCGCCACCGTCGATGCCACCGTGCACAGCTTTTACCGGGCGACGCTTGCGCATATAAAGGACCAGAAGCACAAGGCGGGTGCGATAGGGGAGAAGTATGCTGAAATCCAGATTTGATCGTTTCCCAAATGGCCTCATCGAGCTCATCACCTCCGAGCTCGCTGTGGATGGCGCCACCGTGGATGCCACCGTGCACAGCTTCTACCGGGCGACGCTTGCCCATATAAAGGACCAGAAGCACAAGGCGGGTGCGATAGGGGAGAAGTACTCAGAGATCCAAATCTGATACAGTTTTTCCAAAAGAGCTAGTGTGATTGGCGCCACCGTCAATGCCATCATGCATGTTGGAATCAGTTCCAAGCGTGTACTTTCTGTATTTTCCCATCAAGGATTCGTTTTTCCCGCAGGGTCCACTCCACTCAATTACTAGTCTGACTACGCACTAGGAAGGTACCAATACCGTGTGCCTCTAATAAAAACGAGTCGCGTCAGGGAAGGGGCAACTGGCAGGAGCAGAGCGTGCAAGTGGCGAGAGACGAGAGTGCGGAGGGTTCAAGTGGTGAGGCGAGAATGGAAGGTTCAAGTAGAGGGGCAGGAACGGAGAGGGTTCAATAGTGGTGAGGCAAGAGCAGAAGGCTCAACTAGCAATGGAGGATTGAGCAGAGGGCATTTTCTGAATGACATGGATCTTTTTCTTTGTACCATGTGATTGTGGACTGGAAGTGGTGAGGACCCTCAACTCAAGCAAGCAAGACTCAACCTGCAAAGGCATCAGATAAAGGCATCCAGGTGCTTGGTACGGTACTTCCCCACTTTTATCACCCAACTCGTTTTCTATACGAAGGTTAAAAGGCACCCTAGGGTGGTGTATACGGGGAAACATGGTGCAACAAACCATAAATACCACCAGCCTTCTCAAGCGCACGCCACACCACTGATAACCGGGCCATCCTCATCCGCCCTTTCCCCAATTGCAGCAGTGGCTCTCATAATGTGAGAGTGAGTGGCAAACCATGTCAATGCCCATTGCCTCTACCGCACGCACCAGCTCCAACCTAGCCCGCCCAATGAATTCACCCTCCCTTTCCGTTGCACCAGCACGTAAGACAGGGAGCAGCAGAGAGAGGAGCCGAGCGAGGTGGACAGCAAAAGGTGCCAGGAGGTTGAAGATCGCAGATGGAGGATCGGGGAGGAGGATTGGGGGGGCAGCATAGAAGGGAGCAGAAAGAGGAGGACAGGGAAGAGCAAGAGGAGGAGATGGAGGAGGAGATGGAGGCAGCAATGACGCAAGGCAGATGGCAGGAACCTGCCGTCCCGCATCTCCATGCACGTTCCACATGTTGGACGCTTGCTGGTACAGCAGTGCTCGCGTGCTGAGTGATTCAAAGAAGCCGTTGACAGAGGTTGCCATGAGAGGATTTCCCTTCAAGCTGCCAAACTGTTGCTTGAAGTACGGAGGGTTGCGAGGGTCGGGAAAGGAGTTGACTGTAGACACGAGCAGGAGCTGTGTGATGCCCCACACCTCTTTCTCTGAAATCCCAGCAGTCTCCTCCATACATGCGCCATGCAGCACTGCACCAACCACACGTTGCCCTGCTGTGTTCCCCACGGCTGCCCCATGCGTGGTCCAGGCTACACCCACTCCATTCTCGCATCCCACGCCCGCTTTGCCTTCACCCTCACCACAGCTTCCACCACACCCGCCCCTGCTTCCACTTCCCCCCACCCCTCCAGCTCCGCCACTCCCCTCCTCAGCACTGGCAGCTCGTTTCTCCCTCGACTTGCGCTTCTCCAGCCGATTGTCTGGCAGCAGCAGCAGGGCTGCGAGGGCAGCCTTGAGATGAAGGAGCGTGAGGTGGAGGCGGGCATGAAGGCGAGAGTGCGTGGAGGAAGGACTGGGGTGGAGGAGGAGGGAGGTGAGGAGGTTGTGAGTGGGAGTGAGAGAACAGGGCTGGAAGAAGGCAGAGCGTGAGCAGGAAAGTGTGGTGACAGGGAGCAACGACAGGAAGGGTTCAGAAAGGAAAAAGAGGGTGTGAAAGGGGCTGAGCAGAGAAGGGCATGGGAAGGGTGTCTGATGCAGAGAGAGCGGTGGTTCAGAAGCAGTGGACATGTGATGTTTGCACGTGGCCATAGTGACCTGCCAAAGCCACATTCAGTTCAAACACAGACGGCAAAGGAACGGGAGGAGTTTGGGAAACGACCGTTTGAGACCGTTCCCGAAAGAACACAAGGGGACTATGGGCAGGTACAATACGGCACAAAGGGATAAACCAAAGTTGTATGTGAAAGAAAGATTGGCATTAGATTATAGATACAGGCAATAATCCACCATACGTGACTGCCCTTCTGAACACTCAAAACTTGGAGCAGTGACTACAGAGCAAGACGGGTATGTTGGAACTTGAGCTAAGAATCTATACATTAGTAATGAGCTCGAAGCTCTTTAAGTACATCCAGGATGAGCAAGGAATGGATGGGGAAGGGAATCATAGACAATCTCTAGGGATTGGGGGTAAACCCAAGGCAATCTCCAATTGGTGGGTTGGAGATTGCTTGGACATCACATTTGGGTTTGGTTTGGATGTGGGTGTACATCCAACCAAACACTAAGTGCAAACTACACTACGCTAGGATATAGAAAGTACAAACTACAAGGTGTGAGATTGAGGCTAACACTAACAAGGTACCAACCTTGTCAGAGCAGCTTATGAGTGCAGAGGAGCACAGCTGAACCCCATCAAACACCACTCGCCTCGTGTCCTCCAATCGCTTCTCAAACTCCTTCTCCCACACCCCTTTCACCGCCTTCACAGCTTGCTTCCCCTCCATCTTCCCGCTCCGCCCTGTGGAGGACAGCCTCTCAGCCTTCTCCCCACGCGCCCACGCCAACCCCATGTCATCGATCTGGCAGGAGGGGGAAGAGGAGGAGAGGATGTGGCGGTGGAAGGTGGTGGAGAGGAGGGAGAAAAGGGCGTGCAGGTGGGGCAGGTGGGAGTCTGATTTAAGCATGGAGTGGTTGTGGAGATGGTGCAGGGCGGGTAGCAGGGAGGCCAGCCTGCGAGCCCATCGCCACCACCAGAGAGCCGCCTTGTGGTGGAGAAGAGAGAGGGACGGCGCGGGGAGATTGCACGCCTGTAGAGCTGCTGCTGCTGCTGCAGCTGATATTGTGACACCACGACTGGCCAATGCAGCCGTTGACGCTGTAGCCGCTGCTGTCGCGTTGGCAGCAGGCTGAGATGCGTGAGCAGCAGGTTCGCGGCGGGGGCAATTGCTGTGGGGCTCAGCTGAAAAATGCTCCTCCAGGTAGTGCAACAGGCAGCGCTGCCCCCACTGCAGCAAGCACAGAGACTCCTGCAGCCCGGTGTAAGCGAGCATCAGCTCTGCTCGCAGCTGCTCCGCCCCCTTCCACTCCACACGCCCCTTCTGCTCACCACCCCTGCTGTCCCTCTGCTCCATGCCGCTGCTCTCCGCCCGCCTCTCTCGCCACACCTGCTCCGAGCCCTTCCGCAGCACGTCACCCCCCTCCCAAAGCTCCTCCACCTCTCTCAGCTCCGCCTTGCTCAACTCATTCACCACCATCTGCCGCTCCACGCCCCTGAACCTGCTCTCTCCACTGTTTACAGCAGCGCTCTGAGGGCCTATCTCCATGCGCCCTGCTGGAAGCATCTGACCCCGGCTTACCAGCATCCACGCTTGCGACACGCGAGCCTCCCTTTCCGCACTCTTTGCTCGGCCCAGCTCCACACAAGATGCACACATAGCAGCACTCCCCGCCCCTTGGTCTGTAGCTTCTGACACACGCCTATCTGGACAACCCGCTTTGCCACTGATCCCACCATCACCACCAGCAGCAACAGAAGCAGCAGCAGCAGAATCATCAGCATTATCAGCACCATCAGCAGCATCAGAGTGAAGCTCAATCACGAACAATAGAACGCTCATCTCCACCTTGGCCCACGCCAGATCACTCCCCTCACACTCCATCCTGTCTGCAAACTCCAAACTCTCCGTTTCAATTACCCGCAGCCGCCGAGCCATCGCCACCTCCTCTCTGCTCAGCGCCACGCCCCTCCCCTGCCCCTCGCTGCCGCCCCCTGCTTCCCTCCTCATTCCCACCCGCCACGCCCCTAGTCCCGCCGCATTCACCCGCCACTGCAGGTGCCGCACAAAGGCCACCAAGGCCCGCCCTGGCCAGCCCCTGTTCCACAAGTGAGTGCATGCCTCCAGCAGCATCCCCGCTCTCAGCAGTATACCCGGCACCCGCCTCACCTCGCCCTCCTGCTCCTCTAGACCTGCCAGCTCCCTCAGGTGCCTCTCGCCCTCCAGGAACGCGCGCTTGGCGTGCAATCCCGGCAGCAGATGCACATACGCCATCATCTCGCCGTAACTGCCTCGCTCTCCCAGCCTCCTTGCACATTCCTCCACGTACCAATGCCTCAGGTGAGACAAATCTCCACTCCTTGGTCCCGCAGATGCTGAGCTGGACTCAATTGCCCCGTGAGATGCCGGTGCTGACGTGGCCTGGTGAGACGCCACTGCCTGCCAGCTGTCGAGCAGTGAGAGGCCCTTGGCAAAGATGCTGCCACGTAGGCACGCAGCGAGGGCACTGGGTCTGTCGCCCAAGGCGTTGTAGCAATCAGATGCTTCGGCGAACCTGCCTAGCTTCTCGAAGCACCGTGCAGCGTTGGCGTGGTCAGGAGGTTGGCAGAGCGTGAGATAGGCACGTGATGGTGGTGGGGGGGGTGGGGCGATGGGAGAAATCTTTAAAATATTAAGGGAGGGCGGGAGAGCAGGGCGCAAGGCGAGCGTGTGAAAGGCATGACATGCGTGACAGACGAGGAAAGAAATGAATGGTGGATGACGAACGGCGGGGCGCATGCGAGTGCTTGCAAGATGCACTAA
This sequence comes from Closterium sp. Naga37s-1, assembly GCA_947471745.1. Classification (NCBI taxonomy): domain Eukaryota; kingdom Viridiplantae; phylum Streptophyta; class Zygnematophyceae; order Desmidiales; family Closteriaceae; genus Closterium; species Closterium sp. Naga37s-1. The sequence continues at coordinate 2,116,693 of CANJKZ010000719.1, read as the reverse complement.
CGTTGCGCTGCGCTCATGTATGCTCTGCAGCCTTCTCCGTGTGCTCATCGTCGCACATGAACGCTCATACCTTCACCGCCCCATGCATACGTGAAACAACCCTTACCTGCTTCCTCATTGCACCCAGCCTTGGCATACGCACGGCCTGCCTCCAAGCCCCTCTTGATGCCCTCAAAACAACGAGCCGCAGCCAGGAGCAGATCGGTGCAGGACAGCAGAGAGAGGTCCGGGAGCACTGGGGGCAGCGCAGACGAGGCTGATGATGCAGAGGAGGTTGATACAGCAATGGCGGCTGCAGATGGCTGTGCTGTGCGCCCCATGCCCGCCTCATAGAACATGGTGGCTTCAGCGAAGCGAGCGTTGCCCGTGTCCCCAGCCCGTTCAAAGCTCGCCCGAGCTGCCTCGTAATCGCCTCTTTGAAAGAACTGCGGACCATGGGTTGGGAGCACCATGTGGAAGGGGCAGCGCAGAGGATATGAGGTCGCAGCAAGGCAAATTCAAGCTGAGAGAATATCCAACTTTTATATTGAATGCTGGTCATGTTCGGTTTCATTTTGTGTAGTCGATTCCCAACTAGGCACAATATACTAACTGAATAAAACAAGAAAAGACAGCTGCTCAGCAGTCTTTATTTGGCATAGATACCACGCGGAAGCAAGAGGAGCGGGGGGGACCAGAGGGTTGAGAGATGACGTGGCGTTTAAGATATGAGATGCAGCAGGGAGAAGCATCAAGACGAGCAGAGTCACAACCTCCCACCATCGCCAGCACTGCACTGGCTTTTGTTGCCCAACCAACTCACAGTAAAGCCAAGCGCCTTCCAGTCTTTCTCACTGGACACACGCTTCACAGACTCCGGGCACACCTCCCTTTCTTCCTTCACTGCCACAATGCCCATCGCCGCCCACAGGTCTCCCATGGGCGTACGCTCGCCTGCCCCTCTCTCCTCCAGCACCCACAGCTTCTGCTTGGCCCTCGTTATTGCCACGTACAGCTGCTTTAACTCGGAGCACAGCGACCAGTGCCTGCAGGGCACAGGGCAGCGGACGTAATGGAAGGCAGAGAGATGCATGGCAATTGTAGAGTCGAGCCGACTCACAATGCAGACACGTGCGTATGCTTTGGGTTCACAAGCTGGATGACTAGTCTTGTACTCTGGTGCCCAGTGCTTCGAGATCTTCTGACCTACACTACCCCAGATGAAGGTGAAGATGAAGGTGAAGTTCATAGGAAGTCCATCGGCTTGCCCGGCTGCAACCCTAGAGAAGACAGAGAGACGCACAGCAGACGCAGAAGGAATGCTTTACAGGACAAGCAACAGCCGGGTCACTCTTTTTGTAGTGCATGCGTGGCACGAAGGCAGCAGCAAAGCCCACCTGAGGTCATCCAGAGTGCAGAGACTGCAGCTGCTATGGCCCTTGGTGCTGCAGCGACAAGGCAGGCTGGCGCCAAAGGGCGGTGAGAGGCCAGTGCTGCGCATGTAGGTGTACACGAGATGGCAGGGTGCCGTGGAGTGCGGGGAAGTGAAGAAGTTGAAGAGTAACACGTCCTGACAAGCAAGGGGCAGCGCACAGAAGGACGGAAGGGGCGGGGATGAATTTCGGAAGCAAAACGGCAGCAGATCGCGAGCATGCAAGTGGAGAGCTCGGCAGGATGACTTGCCTGAACGGCTCCTTTCCCGATCGGATAGGATCGTGAGAACAAGGAAACTTGCAGCCATTGCTATGAGGCGACCCCTGTTACGATTCACGGCGTTACAAGTTAGGCGGGGCATGAACACACCTCAAACTCGAGTCCCTTGCACTCTTCGACTGTGAGGACCACCGGCTTCACTCTAAAGTGACCAGCCATGGCACGCTTCTCCTCTGCGCTGCGCACTATGATGGCCTGCATCGCGCGGTGGGGGAGAGATATGTGTCGTGTGGTGATCCTTAGGATCTTCCACGCAAAGTGACTTGTTTAACTCAAGCATGGTGTGGTGGGTGCATGAAAATGGTTTGGGCTCGGACTTCCGGTCCTAGAAGCCTACGTTGGCAGATACGCGTCCCAGGGTATAATACGCTAGCGTGATACGCCAGCCTTTCAAGAGCGTATCTGCCAACGTAGCTAGAAGCTATGCCTGTTGGAAGGCAAGTGCGGTTCAGCACAAGGGAGAGCGAAAGGTGCCCACCTGAGTGGCGCTGAGAGGCATGCCCTGAGCGAGCTGGTGTTTCCACGAGGAGGAAACTGCTGCCAGCACCGGCTTGCACTGTCACGAAACATATTGGTAAGTTGCAGCATATTTCGTTCAGAGCTATGTGGGGTGTAGGTGGTGTACAAGTTGTTATGCAGGGTATTAGAGTGGTAGTTGAGGACTTGGGGAATCACGCGAAGTTGGTGACTCAGAAGATTGCGAAGCGCATGTTGGGAGAATTTGAGGCCTAGAGAGACAGGAAATCGGCGAGGGCCAACCAGAGCCCAGGCGACTCCAGTGCAAGCCCAGCCCCTGAATAATTCGCGACAGGGAAAGCAAGTACTAGTAGTCTAGCCTAGCAGAGCCAGACTTGTTCTCTCGTTTGTCTACCTGTTATAGTGGATGCAAGTTACCGTTCTAAGCTACTGCTGCTAGGTGACAAGGCCACTCGGGGTAGCCATTGTGTGGGAGTCGGGACTTCTCAGGGAGTGGCTGAGGCAGGAGAGGACTGAGTAAGGGCAATCACGGAAGGAAAAGGGACAAGAGGAGGATGGGGTGAGAGCAGAGAAGGTAACCACGCAGTGCTGGCAAGGATAAGTGAGTACTCCGACAGCACCCCTCCACCGTACTCAGCTCCTCATGCAGGCGGTCTATGGACAGCGGGAAGAAGCTTTTTAAAAGCTGCACGATGCTGTTTGCGAGGCGCAGCACTCCGTTGTGAGTGCGGTAGTTGCGCACGAGCTGAAACGTGGGGAGAGATTTCACCAACTGGTGAGACGCTGCATTGCTGCTGCTGCTGCTGCTGCTGCTAGGATTGCTGATCTTACTCTGACCCTTTCTGCTCCTCTCTTTCCGCCCCTCGCCTCTCTCCCAGCTTTGCTGGCCACCCTTTCCTGCCTTTAAATCCCCTCTTTCCCCCCCAACCCTGCCACACACATCCCCTTTATTCAGAAACTCGCTATAGACAACCCGGGCAAGGTCTTCAAAGCGGAAGTCCACCCCATGAGCGATGGACTGAGCCGTGTCGCCCGCGAGCACAAATCCAGAAGCAACGTTGGAGCAGAGGAGCGGCAGCAGCGCGAGCTGCGCCTGTGTGAGGTCTTGCACCTCGTCTACCGCCACACAGTCAAACACAGCACCCGCGCACCCCTGGGCTGTGATGCATGCGACGGGTGTGACGGCACACTGCCAGTGGTGGTGCATCCAACAGTGGTGCGCCGACTGGCACCATTGTGACTGGCGCCACTGCTGGATGCACCACCCACGGCAACGGCATCCTCCACAGCCCACCACGGCTCGTTGCTCGCCCGCATGCGCCGCACCTCGCGGTGCAGATACCCCACTAGGTCCGCGCAGTCATACTCGCCCTGCCGCCTCTTCCTCCTCTCATACGCCCGGAACACATCATACACCGCCTGCCGGTCCGCCCCTCTCATGCCACTCGTGCGTTCGTTGCTGCCCACCATGCCCCCCACGTATTCCTCCTCGCCCACATGCCCCTGCAGTGACTGCAGCGCCTACAGGCTGCCCTTGATGTGAGAGCTGATCTCGCTCGCGCCACACGAATGCCGCATCCATCACTGCTCTGTTGGTGGCTCGCTGGTCCAGGTGAGCCCAGTAGTGCCGCCTGAACCGCTCATAATCCACCTCCACGTCCTCCTCCCCCTCCCCTTCCTCTCCTTCTCCTTCCTCCTCTGCTTCTTTCCCCTTTCCACCCTTCACCCGCTGCTCCCGCCATCCTCCCCAGCCATCCCGCCCTCTTCCACTCCTGCTGCACTCGCCTCCTCCCAAGCCCTCCCCTTCTCGCCTCCATTCCCCCCTTGCACTGCCCCCTTTCGCACTGCCCCCCTTCGCCTCCCACCGGTCCTTCTCAACACGGCCACTCCACGCGCCCTCAACCTGCCCCTCCTCCCATGCCTGCCTCACGCCCCGCCCACTCACGCCAATGGCCAGCACCAGGCGCTGCCTCGCCTCCTCCTGCCGGCGCCGGCGCCGCGTGGAGTGCAGGAAGGGGCGCGAGACGGACGCGTCGAGCAGGCGCAGCAGCTTGGAGAGGGTGAGCGCGAGGGGGAACGCGGTGGGCGGAATGGCGGCGATGCACAGCGGCAACCCCCCCATAAGGGCGCTCTCCAGGTCCTCCCGCATTAACAGCCTGCCACCGCTGCTGCTGCCGCTGCCACTGCTGCTGCCCGTGCCGCTCCTGCTCCCCACGCGTTGACCGGCTGTTGCAACAGCTGCCTGTGCTCCGTGCGCATGTTGACCCGCTTGGGGGAGTGGCGGGGGCGAGCCGGCTTGGAAAGCATCCAGGGCTGCTATCGCCCTGGTGGTGGTGGTGGTGGTAGCATGGTGGATGGGGGAGGGAGACACAAGGCACTTGGGTTTGCAGGGAGTTCCAGCCCGCCTCCTTGGCACGTCCACACCTAATAAAAGGCCCATTCATGCAGCGTGCAATGCAATGCAACGCAATGCAACACCCATGAGCGCCACGCAACAGACAACCACCAGAGACGCATCAACTTGATGACACCCACCGTGTCCTCTTGGCTGCACGCACAAGCAGCAGCAGCAGCAGCAGCAGCAGCAGCCCCCACTCTCACCGTGCAGCCTTCACGAGTTCAGTCTGAATGGACGCGCACAGGTGCAGGCTCCGAGTCAACACCACCTGCCGCAACCCGCCCCCGCTCCCATCCCCCACATCACCACCCACGCCGTCACCCTGTGCGGTGATTGAAGCGTTGGTAGGAGAAGGCAGTCCGAGGAGCAGGTGGGGGGGGAGGGCAGAGAGGCGGAAGAGCCGGTCCAGGTGCAGCACGCGGTGGAGTATGACTGTTGTCTTGCCTGTGCCTGGGAGGGAGTGGGAATGGGGAGAGTTGATATCGAGTCGACTCAAAGAGACGGTCCAGGTGCAGAACTCGGTGGAATATGACTGTTGTCTTGCCCGTGCCTGGGAGTGGGGATGGGGAGAGAGAGTGAGGGAGGGGTATGTAGAGGCTGAGAGGAGGGATGGGAGCACTGAGGTGAGGGTGTTTACACATGCTTGCTGACAGTTGATATTGGCGTGGTTAAGGAGCTTCCAGAGAGTACGAATCTGGTATATTCGTTTGTACGTCTTGTAAAGAGCCTTCCGCACTGAAGCTCAAGCGCCACACAGCCCTGCCCGCATTAGAAGAACACTATAAACACCTGGAATAGCCTCATAACACCACATTACCTCACATCACACAATGAATCCATGTAACTCAGTTTGGGACTAGCACAGCAGAAGCAAGGAAGACCACTCAGAAGCAGGTAAAGCAGCTCAAGAGTCACGCGCTGACCACCATGGACCCCCTTTGACCCCGTTCAACAACCTTTGACCCCTCTGGACCCATTTTGACCCCGCCGAACCCTTATGACTCCCTCAGGACCCACCAGAGCGGCCATGTAGGACGAGGCTGGAGGGGCAGGTGACAGCAGCGCGCTCCTCCGCGTTGACCTCAAAGGGGACATGGCTCAGCGCGCCGCTGAGCGCACCTGATCCCTGCGCCAGCAGCGCGAGTGCCATGGCGGGCTGCAGCGCTATGAACTTTGGTGGTGTCACTGCGTCCCCCGCGTCCCCTGCCCCCTCGGTGGGGGCTTCTGGGAGGTGAAAGAGAGGGAGCAGAGAGGACACATGGTGTGAGCTGGCAGGTGGGAGTGGAAGGAGAAAAGGGCGCTGAATTGGAAGGTGCCATCTAGCCAGCCATACCTGAGGGAGGGCGCCACCAGTGTATCCCGGGTTGCTGCACAGCAGCAGGCACGCGCAGGCGAGGTGAGGAGGAGCATGTGTACTGGTGCAGAGCGCAGTAGTGCAGGTAGGCGGGCGAGTAGCAGGCGAGGTGGGCGGATATGCGGCGCAGCCATGGCCTGCACTGGCTCTCCGGCACGAGTGCCCACAGCCTCACCACCTGCTTGCATTGCAGCACGAGATGCAGGGGGGGCATAGGGGGCATGGGGGGCATGGGCATTGGGCACTAGACATGAGAAAACAAAACTGCAAGGCAAGTAATACTCGCCTTGTGTTTGCCTGACTCGTTCGAACACCATCGGTTAACCCGTCCTTAGCTGCTTGGACGTTTGAACAACGTCGCCTCGTTTTTACCTCGGCCTTACCTGCTTGAGCGTTTCATGGCACACATCGGTTGACCAGATAAGACAAAGGTCGCCGACCACATCCACATGCACGATGTCACCAAGCTGCCGTGACAGCTCATCCTCCCACCCTCGCCCCGTCCCCCCCCCCTCTCCCTCCAGCCAGCGATGCAGCGCCTTGCCGCCCCTCTCCCCTCGCCTGCCCTGCCGGCCCTGCAGTATGCGGCACAGCAGCAGCAGCACCTCTGCTGACTCATGCTGCTCCAAAGCCTCCCCAAATGAAGGCGAAAACAGACCCTGCCGGGAATCGTTGGGAAGGGGAAGGAAGAGGGGAGAGAGAGAAGGGGTGGGGTAAGGAAGGAGAGAGGCGGGGGTTGAAATGGAGGAAGGGGGTGGGGGGAAGCAGAGGGAGGCGAGGGGGATGTAGCCCGTGGGAATGTTGGTTTGCGCAGGGAAGACGGAGCAAGGTGCATGCAGGAATACAGGGGGGCGGTGGTAGAATAAGAGGGAAGGGGGAGTGACAGGGATCAATGAAATTCCCTCCACAGTGCCCCACCCACCCTCCCGCCCACAGGCCTCACGCCCTCACAGCCAAATAACATCAAACACGCCAGTCGTACCGTCCACAGCAGATCATGCCACTGCATGGAACCTTCTGAGACGCTTCCCACAGCCCTCCCAGACGCGAATCCAGTAGCCTCCCCCAGCATCTGCGCCATCTCGTCCACTGCCGCGCGCCTCGCCCTCACCGCCCTCCTCAGTGCCTCGCCCAGTCGCTCTGCGTCAAAGAACCTGCCGTGGGCCTTGGTGTGGCCAATGACACGGCGCCATGTGGCACTATCGGATGAGAGGGTGCCCTCGTGGCCCAAGATGATGAGGACACGTGCCGGGGTTGAGAGAGCAGCGCGGATCCTGTGATGGGGAAAAGGGATGAATGAGGCATGGCAAGAGCGGCAGAGCAGAGCAGAGGATGGTAGAATGGGCAGCAGCGCAGGCATACTGTAGCATGCACGCACATGGGCCAGCCACGATGCTATACACCTTCTCGAGTGGTGCGTACGCGGGTGCGCTCGGGTTGTGATGAGACGCAAACGGTCGATGTGGTAAGTCACCTTCAGGGCAGGTGAAGCACGTTCCGCGTACTCGTTGAAGTTCTCGTCCGTCGGTCAGTAGGAGTGAGTCCTTGTCGAGTACTCCTGCTCTTATCGTATTGTTTAATACTGTGTTGCTTGGGTGTCCCATCCTTGCGTGCCAGGTGCTTTCGTCGGCGCGATGTCCGGGTGATCGTCGGTACATATCGGAGTTGGAGTAGAAGTTGGCGGTGAAGTTGGCGCTACGATGAACTTCTTGTGGTGCTGGGTGTAGTTGTTGCGCGGGTGTCGGTGGTGTGTCGTCGATGAGGAGCGGTGTCGTTGAAGGACCAGCAATTGGTGTTGACGTTCCTGCTGCTGCCGTTGATGGTTCTGCTACTGCCGATGTTGTCTCTGCTGCTGCCGATGTTGTCTCTGCTGCTGCCGATGTTGTCTCTGCTGCTGCCGATGTTGTCTCTGCTGCTGCTGATGTTGTCTGAATTGTTGCTAACGCCCTTGTTCTTTCTGCTTCAGGGATGGTGTGTGAATACCAGAAGCCTTCTGGATTGAAGTCTGGATCAAGGTCTGGAGGGTGTGTCCAGTTGGTGAAGTTAACGATGGCGTCGCTGTCGGCGGTGCCAAGATCAGGAACGAAATCAAGAACGAAGACGTTGTTCTTGAGGACCGCCTTGCCGATGTAAAGTCCTCCTCTCCCGTGATACAGCTTGAATTCTTGGGTGGTGCTGTCTGCTTCGAGGTGAATCCCTTTCGCCATTAGCTGACTGACGCTCAGTAAGTTGTAGCCGAGTCCCTCCGCGATTAGTACTTTTGACATCTGCAGTATAACGTTTGTTTCCCTTGACTGAAGTTGAACTACGCCTTGTCGTCGTGTTCGCAGGTTCTGATTGTTGGCGACTGTAATGACAACTTCGCGTTGAAGTTGGTGTTCTCATTGAACGAAGCGTCCCGAGGAGCACATGTGTTGTCCGCAGCAACTGTCCAAGAACCATGTGTCCTTTCCGGATGGTTCGCTTTGGCCGATGGCGGCGTATGTCGGGTTCGGCTGAAGTGACTCGCGGCGGGGTGTGGTTTCGTCGAGTTGTTCTTCCGGTGAGTAGTGTGGTGGTGACTCGGTGATGCAGGAGTCACTCAGCTTTGCCATGCAGCTGACGATGTTTCTTGCTCCTTGTGCAGGTTGTCCCGTTGAAGTCGTTGAGGCTTGAATCTGGGTCGTGGGATTTGCTTGCGTTGAGGCGATTTTGCTGCTTGAAGGTCGAAGTTGCCGCTGTGGAGTTGTTGACTGTTGACGATTCGGGCAGTGCGTACGCGGGTGTCCTGAAGTTTTGCAGATGTGGCAGAACGGAGGTACTGGCTTCGGTTGTTGCTGCCGGTTGTTGTTGTTGTTGTAGCGTCGCTGAGTGTGGAACGCGAATTCCGGTGCTGATGTCTTCTTTTTGTGTCGTTCTTCTTGCAGGTCCATGTCTTACTGCTCGGCATGGATTTCGGCGCAGAGCGCTGCTTCGGAGATTCTTCCGTGAGCTCGGAGAATGGCCTTTGTGGCGCGCCATTGAGGACCGAGGCCGCCGATGATGACTGTCACGAAGGCGTCTTCAGAGATCGACCCTCCGCATCGAAGAAGCTTGTCGCTCAACTCGCGACATCGACTGATATACGCCATTCCTTTCTCCCCTGGTTTCATTTCAACCGTTGTCAGTTGCGCCATTAACCGACTTTGGCTTACGCTGTCTGTTGCTTGATACATGCTCTTCAGGTGGTTGTACGCGAGCTCCGCGGAGTTGCCGTAACCTCGGTAAGACCTTATGTTCTGCTGTTGAGTCGGGGTGATATTCCTCAGTAGGATCGTGTACACCATCATTGACTGATAGGTGTACTGCTGCTTCTCGTACTGTGTGCCGTTTGTTGGGTATGGCAGAGACCCGTCGAAGAACCCGAGTATCTGCGCGCCTTCCATCATCAGCTCGAACTCGAACGACCAGGTGAAGAAGTCCTTTCCATCGAAGGGTCTTGACGTCTGCATCTTCAGAACGTGTGCGAACTGCAACTGAACTTGTAATGCGTCCAGTGATTTTTCTTGTCCAGGTGAAGGCTGTGGGTGTGGCATAAAGCTGATGGACCCGCGCTCGTACGGAGCAAAGGTAGGCTGCTGTTGTTGATTTCCTCGTGCATATGATGAGCCGTCGAGACTCATGGGTGTTGCTCCGTTGTTGTTGCTGTTGTGTGACTGCGCAGGTGCCGATTGCTGGTGTTGCTCGTAGAAGGACATGAAGGAGAAAAACTTCTCCATCATGCTCTGGTCGAAGTCTGCAGGTTGATTCGCGGGAGTCTCGGTAGATGTTGCTCTGGGTCTTGTTGCTGTGCCCTCCTCTGTCTGTAGGCCAGAGGCAGGAGGTGGAGTAGGAGTAGTGCCCTGGGAGCCGTTGGAGTTGCTCCTTTCCTTTTGTGTAGCCATGCTTGTTGATGTTGTCGGTATAAAAGTTGAATTCCCCCTGATAGCTCTCATACCATGTTGGGCTGAAAAACCCTTAGGATCTTTGCAGGGGTGAACTCTGGGTAGAGTTGGTGTAGTAGCGGAAGCGTTAATTAAAGAGTTGTGAACCACCTTGCGCTAGTATGTGAGGGCAAAGTAAGTTAATTAAAACAAAGAGATACAAGGTTTTATAAGTGTACAAGGAATACGAAGAGATACAGTTAATAACCGTTTTACTATTGCTGTTGCGGTTCGATACAGTGACGACTCGGGCAACTGCTCAATACCGAGTCAGTTGTTTGTCCTTGCTGTCGCGCTGTACTTTGTCAGGTCAAAGGTCGCTGACCTTTGACTTTCGCGTAACCTCCAACAGTTACTTTCAACCTCCGAGGGTTGACTCGCCGGTGATTCGTTATACTTCGTTTCTTTTGTGTCTTAGTGTTTCGACACGACAGAGGCGCTTATGACCGATTGTTTCCAACAGAAAGTACACGCGAAATTTCATCTAGGAAGCATCCTCGCGATATTCTCCCGTAAAGAATCTGACTCGATAACAGCTATAATAGGAATCTGTAAGAAAAGGGGGGTGTTATAGAAAATCACCCAAAAAGGGGGGTATAGTACAAACGAGGTCGACTATAGCACCCCCCCCGCACAAGCTAACCGGGGGTAAACTATTACGGGGGGGTGTTTTGTCCGGGAGAATACGGTAGTTGTATTTTATATTTTTTGAATAAATGTACCGTATGACGTAACTGATGTGTAGGCGCTTGGGTGCTGGTAGTGTAACTTTCAGTGTACCGGTAGCTAGCGTTATCTAATTGGCAAACACTAGTGCCTTAATGTCCAATCAAAGCCGAGCTTATGTTTCCTCGCCACGTCCTCTCCTTGTCCACCATTCAGCATCAGTTTCACTATAGGGTTATGAGAGCCCAGACTACATTGTAGGAATTTCGTATTAGAATATTTCGTATAACATTATCACTTACTCACCATGTTGAAGACTATTTTTGCGAGATGTACTACTCATGGTAAAAAAGGCAGGGCACAACGCATGAAATGGAAGTAGTTATAGAGTCAAAGAGTGTAAAGAAATTATTATAAAAGGCCCTTCGCAAGGTTGTTCCTTCCCCAACGCGCCATATAATGAGGTAGGCTGCATACCTACACCCACTTGTGTAACACTCAAGATCTAACGGTAACATCTCACGTATGGTAGGTAGCCTATGCTCCAATGCTGCTGAAACAATCGGCATACCTGTATAGAAGCCTTGGGAACATGTCACCGCCGTCTCGAGCATGAATGTATACTGTAGTATGTTGACCACTTTAGTGGTCACATCGGTGGAGTGTAGAACCCGTTTCAGTGTAGCAGTAACTCCAGAAGTCCCAATCTTCCAGTAGAAAAGAGACTCCCCTAAGGAGAATGCTCACTTGCAGTGGCCATTCACTCGCGTATACTCCAACTGTGGCAGAGTAAAACCCCTTATCCATCATATCAGATCTCACATCTGCCGATCATCAGCCAGACTCCTCTTCCGCAGCTCCGCCCATTTACCCGTGCCAACCAATCAGCTGCTGCCAGCTGGCGCCAACCAATCAGCTGCTGCCAGCTGGCGCCAACAAATCAGCTGCTGCCAGCTGGCGCCAACCAATCAGCTCATGCCAGCTGGTGCCATGAGAGATGCGACACTGCGAATACACCTGTAGCGCGTCAACAGCTGCCACCTCATCATCGCAGCTGCCACATCATTGCCACTGCTGCCACCTCATCACCACAGCTGCCACCTCATCACCACAGCTGCAAGCATGCATTATTGGAGGCATCTCAACACACCCCACCCGCCGGCGCTGCTGCCACTGTCTCTGCTTCTTTCCCCAACTCCCCCCACATGCAGCCTTGCAAACTCCTACAGGCACTCACAAGTCTTACTTCCCCAACCTACACTCACCCCCCACACATGTCCTACCCACACACACCCTGTGCAGAAACACCCTCCCCACGCTCTGTCTCCCACCCTGCTCCTCCCCGACTCATCCCCCACTCATCCCCCACTCATCCCCCACTCATCCCCCACTCATCCCCCACTCATTCTCCACTCATTCCTCCACTCATCCCCATCTCCTCGATAGCTAGCCTCCACACTACCACTAAGCCTCAGTTTCGGTACAACCAGTATAAGCACAGTTGAGTTCTGCGCACAGTTGAGTTCTGCGCACAGGTTGACACAACCGCTACAGCCGCTGCACCCCTGCTGCTACAGCTGCTGCAGGTAGAAACGCCTTCTCCACCCAACCCTTACTACTGCCGCACACACTCTCTGTTCACTCCGTTGTTTCCCGTCACTCTCCCCATCTTTCAACCCACATCATCCAGTCATCCAACCACCCTCGCCTTCCCCAACACCTCCTCCTCCCACAACACCTCTCCGTCCACCTTCCCACACACCTCCGCCCATCCCTTCACCCGTTTCCCTTAGTCTCGTAACTGCAGCAGCAAACAGCAGGGTGTGGCAAGGCTAAGGAGCGTTGAACGGCACAAATCCCATTGGGGGGAGGAAGGCTGTAGCACTGCCAGCTGTAGCAACGGAAGCTGTAGCACCGGCAGCTGTAGTGCCAGAAGCTGTAGCACCAGCAGGCCCCAAGACTGTAGCACTGGCAACTGTAGCAAGGCTAAGGAGCATTGAACGGCACAAATCCCATGGGGGGGAGGAAGGCTGTAGCACCGGCAGCTGTGGCACCGGCAGCTGTAGTGCCAGAAGCTGTAGCACCAGCAGATACGGCTGTAGCCACGTGCATCAATGGAGCAGATGAGCTGGCGGCCAGGTCAGCAGGAACAGCAGGAAACACAGTGCCGGCTGTAGCAGCAACACTAGCTCCGGCTGTAGCAGTGGTGACTATAGAAGCAGTGGCTGTAGCAGGAGTGGTGGTGATCGAAGCTTGAGGAGGAGGATGGTATGGGTAAACTGGACTGGGAATGAGCGATGGGAACGGGGTAAGGCCCAAAGCACTAGGATACTGCTGCAGGTGCATCCCAGGGTGTGTTCCAGGGTGCGTTCCAGGTTGCGTTCCAGGTTGCGTTCCAGGTTGCATCGCAGGGTGCAATCCAGGGTGCATCCCAGGGTGTGCAAACGGGGGCATGAGAGAATGCCCAAAGAAAGCTCCTGGAAACTGTGACAAAGGTGGTCCCATCTGGCCTGGAAAGGCTTCACCTTGTGTCTTTCCAAGTTGTGTATTCGCAGCAGCACCGGCAGCAGAAGCAGTAGAAGCCGTGGCAGCAGCTACAGAAGCAGCTGTAGCAGCAGCTGTAGCAGCAAGTGCTGCAGCCTGTGAAGCTGCTGCAGCTGTAGCTTGCGGGGACGAGTGGCATTGAGGAGCGTTTTCAGCTGGTGCTACTTCTGCATGAGCGTTGGAGAGGGAAGAGGAGGCAGTGGTGGGTTTGGAGTCTTGGGGAGTGCGCGAGGTGCGCACGGGGGGGACCTGCTGCTGCATATGTTCCTGCTGCTGATTCAACTGCTGCTGCTGCAGTCCCTGCTGCTGTTGCAGCTGCTGCTGACTCTGTTGCTGCTGCATATGTTCCTGCTGCTGATTCAACTGCTGCTGCTGCAGTCCCTGCTGCTGTTGCAGCTGCTGCTGACTCTGTTGCTGTTGCTGTTCCTGTTGCTGTTGCTGCTGCTGCTCCTGGCACTGCTTCCTGGCGCCTCTGTTCTGTTTCTGCCGTGCCTGCTTCTGACCAGCCTTCCTCTCCTTTCGAGCCCGTTCAACGCCCGCCTCCTGCTCCTCACACCAAACCCGGTGGGCCTCCCTTGCTTGCTGCTGGTGCCGCTGCAGCTGCCAGAAATGCTCCCTACTCTGCTGCTCGTCCTCCTCCTGCTGCTGTTGCTGTTGCTGTTGCTGTTGCTGTTGCTGCTGTATGTGCTGTTGCTGCAGCATCATCTGCTGCTGCTCCTGCTGCATTTGCTGTTGCCGCAGCATTTGCTGCATTTGCTGCTGCTGCTGCTGCTGCTGCTGCAGCAACTGCTGCCCCTGCTGCAATCGCAGCTGCATCTGCTGCTCCTGCTCCTGCTGCGATTGCTGCTGCTGCTGCTGTTGCTGGTGAGCCAACCAGACGCTATTACCCACCTCGGCACGCACATTAGGGTCCTGTGGGGCAAGGGCGTACACTCTTGACCCGCTGGCAGCGGCAGCTGCATTATTAGCGGCAGTAGCAGCGGCAGCAGCAGCGGCAGCAGCAGCAGCACAAGCACTATCCCCTCTCCCCGCCCTCCCCATCCTCCCGACACAAGCAGCAGCCCTGCCCCTCTTAGCAGTACCACGACTAGCAGGCTTCGAAAAGCCTGCCATCGCCCCTGCCTGCACTCCCACTGCTCCTCCTGCCCTTGCCCCTGCCTCTGCCCCTTCCCCTAGCCCTTCCCCACCCCCTCCCCCTCCCCCTGCACTTCCAGCAGCAGCAGCGGCAGCAGCAGTAGCAGCAGCCACAGCAGCGGAAGCGGCAGCAGCGGGGGGCGGAATGGGGTTGGCGGCGGAGAGGAGTTGGCAGAGGGGGCGGGAGCGCATGTGGTTGACGAGGTTGCACTTGAAGGCAAACTGCATGCCGCAGCGACACACCAGCATCTGCCCACACATCTTCCCATGGTCCCTCAGATCCGCCTGGGGTTATCGGGTGCAGTGGAGGGGAATGGGGGGAGACGTAGGGGGAGGAAAAGGGCGGAAGAGAAGGAAGGAGAAGACATGAAGTGGCAGCAATAAGGGGAAGGGAGGAGAGGGGGGAGAAGGTCGCGGGGGGAAGGGGGTAGGGGAAAGGGCAAGGTGGAGGAGGGAGAGGAGTTGGCAGAGGGGGCGGGAGCGCATGTGGTTGACGAGGTTGCACTTGAAGGCAAACTGCATGCCGCAGCGACACACCAGCATCTGCCCACACATCTTCCCGTGGTCCCTCAAATCCGCCTGGGTAGAGGGGGTGGGGGGGTGGTGGGTGGCGGCGGGAGGGGAACGACAGGGGGCAGAAGACAGTAAGGTTGATGTGCCTCATAGCATGCCGCAGCGACACACCAGCATCTGTTCACACATCTTCCCATGGTCCCTCAAGTCTACCTGGAGGGGTTGTTGGGGAGGAAAGAGTGAGACGAGAGGGAGGATGAGAATGGGCGGGGAGCAGGCAAGAAAGAGGGCGGAAAGAGAAAAGACATGAAGCAACAGTGGAGTGCACATCAGCACAGCAGCACATCAGCACAGCAGCACAGCAGCACAGCAGCACAGCAGCACAGCAGCACAGCAGCACATCAGCACAGCAGCACATCAGCACAGCAGCACAGCAGCACAGCAGCACAGCAGCACAGCAGCACAGCAGCACAGCAGCACAGCAGCACAGCAGCACAGCAGCACAGCAGCACAGCAGCACAGCAGCACAGCAGCACATCAGCACAGCAGCACAGCAGCACAGCAGCACAGCAGCACAGCAGCACAGCAGCACAGCAGCACAGCAGCACAGCAGCACAGCAGCACAGCAGCACAGCAGCACAGCAGCACAGCAGCACAGCAGCACAGCAGCACAGCAGCACAGCAGCACAGCAGCACAGCAGCACAGCAGCACAGCAGCACAGCAGCACAGCAGCACAGCAGCACAGCAGCACAGCAGCACAGCAGCACAGCAGCACAGCAGCACAGCAGCACAGCAGCACAGCAGCACAGCAGCACAGCAGCACATCAGCACAGCAGCACAGCAGCACAGCAGCACAGCAGCACAGCAGCTGCACTTGCTGCACGCAAACGGCCTTACCTCAACGAAGAACCGCTTGCTGCACTTGCCACACGCAAACGGCTTCTCCCCGTGTGCATGCATGTGAGTATGTGGAGAGAAAGAGATGAGAGAAAGCCAGGGGGGGGAGACAAAAAGAGGGTGAGAGCAAGTCTCACCTCAACAAAGAACCGCTTGCTGCACTTGGCGCACGCAAACGGCTTCTCCCCCTGCTGGTGCTTCCGCCCAAAATGCCGCCTCAGCTCATACAGCCCCACAAACGTCTTCCCGCACTCCGGGCAGCGCGACGGAATCTTTTTATTCTGCCCGGCCTTGCTGCCCCCGTGCCGCGGCCCCAGAGCATCCTCACACGCCGCCTGGAACACCGCGTCGGGCAGATCGTGCGTGCGCAGATGCATCTTCAGCGTCTGCCAGTTCTTGAACGTTTTCCCGCAGTCGCTGACGTGGCAGAGAAACGGGCGGCGGTTGTGGATAAGGTCCAGTGAGACGATCTCTGCTTGTCTGGCGGTAGGGGTGTGCGCTGCTGGCTTGCCATTGGCAGTGGCGGTAGGGATATGCGCTGGTTTGCTATTGGTAGTGGCGGAAGGGGTATCTGCTGGTTGGGAATTGGCAGTGGCAACAGTGGTGGTAGGGATAGGTGCTGGGAAGCCATTAACAACAGCAATCTCTGCTTTCCCAAAGAAAGAAGTGGCTGTTCTACCAGTATCCCTAGCAGAGACACTGACTAGCTCTCCAGCAGCTGCTCCAGGCAGGGAGGCTGGCAGGAAGGCTAGCGAGCCTGTCAAGGCCAACACGCCTGAGCCCCCAGCATCTGCGACTCCTTGTGCTGGGGAAAAGTGAGTGCCTGCGGTGGTCTCAGCAGGCAGAGCAATAGGTGCAGCCTCCACAACAGCAGCAGAAGCAGCAGCACCCCTGGCACCGACACCAGCAGCAGCAGCAGCATCAGGAGCAGCAGAAGTACCAGCAACAGTACCATCAGCGCCAGCACCAGCGCCACCTGAAACCTTGGCGCCTGAACTTCCAGTAACCAAGGGCCCGTTCAGAAGAACCAAAGCAGCTCCTGCAGGCTGGTCCGCTGTGTCTGAACCCACCCCCTCTGCCCCCTGCGCAGCAGCATCTGTTGCTGCATCTGCTGCAGTATCTGTAGTCCCGACCAGGGAAATCCGTCCAGCAGCATCAGCCATACCTGCTGTAGCAGCAGCATGAACAGCAGCATCAACAGCAGCATGGACAGCAACACCAACATCGGCAGCTGTAGCAGCAGTCAGAGTGGCAGTTGAAGCAGCAACCAGTGTAGCTTCAGCAGCAGCAGCAGCAGTCCCGACAACTGCAAGCCCAGCAGTGGCACCTTGTGCATCAGGTGCTGTTGTTGCAGGTTCAGTGGGAGCAGTGGGAGCAGCGTCAACAGCAGTGAGCTTTTGAGTTGACTCAGGAGCAGCAGCATTTGCAACCTCAGTGGGGGAAGTGGGGGCAGCTGCAGCAGTCCAGTCTTGACGCTCCTCACAAAGCGTAGCAGCAATTTCAGTGGGACGGCTAGTGGTAGCAGCGTCAGGGGGAGACGGGTGGACAGGCATGGACGCATCGGCATCCGTTGCTGCTCCTGCTGCTCCCGTGGCTTCTGCCGTCACTGCTGCTGCACCTGAAACTGCAACTGAATCCGTCCCTACTACAACTGCGCCCGCTAAAGCCGCATTGGCTACAACTGCACCTGCTTCAACCTCCTCTGCTAGTGCCCCATCCGCTACAGCTGCACCTGCTACAACCGAATCTGCTATATTCCCATCTGCTACAATCGCATTCACTACAACCCCATCCGTTACAACCACCTCCGCCACAACTGCATCCGCTACAACCGCGTCCGCTACAGCCGCGCCTACTACAGCTTCATTTGCTACAACCACATTCGCTACAACCGAATCTGGTGCTGCAGCAACGTCAATTGCTGGAACGTCTAGCCGTTGCTCTGTCGTTTTCCCAGTTGGCAGCAGCACGGGCGGCAGGGCGGACGGCAGCACCAGCGGCAGAGCGGACGGCAAAGCGGGCGGCAGAGTGGGCGGCAGGTCCAAAGGAGGCAGGTCGACGGCGGAAACGTCAGGGAGAGGTGACGGCACTGGCAGCACCGAGGGGTCTCGCAGAGAAGGCGGCTCCAAGAGGGTGGGAGGGTCTAGCAGAGTAGGGGCGTCAAGAAGCGTGGCATCGGGCAGAGGGGGAGGCAAAAGGGGGAGGTCCTGTGAGATAGGAGGCTCAGGGGTGGAAACAGGCTCAGGGGGGACAGCGACAGCTGCAGCAACGGTTGACTTTTGAGACGTCTCAAGAGTAGGGGAAACAAGAAGCGTGGCATCGGGCAGAGGGGGAGGCAAAAGGGGGAGGTCCTGAGAGATAGGAGGCTCAGGGGTGGAAACAGGCTCAGGGGGGTCAGGTAGAATGAGAGAGTCTAGCAGAACGGCGCTGTCGGGAGGTGGGGCGGGGCGGGGAAAGGTGGGAGGGGCTGAGAGAACGGGCGACTCAGAAGCACAAGCAGCACCAGCAGACTCAACCGCGTCAACAGCGGCAGAAGCGTCAGCAGCAGCAGCAGCAACAGCAGCAGCAGAAGCGGCAGACTCAACCGCGCGAGCAGAACCAACAGCACCAACAGCACCAGCAGCAGCAGCACCGTCAGCAACGGCCGCTCTACTCTCCCTTCTCGCTCTCTTCTGACAAGGAACCGAGTCCCAACCAGCCTCCCTCCCTTCCTCCTCCAATCCGCGCTTCAAACACTCCATGTTCTGTGGCCTAGTGGGTAGAATGGTACTGTCTGCGATGCTGCTGGGCGGCATGAGCGGCAAAGTGTCCCCTGAATGGCTGCTGGGCGGCATGGGCGGCAAAGTGTCCCCTGAATGGCTGCTGGGCGGCACACTGCTGGGCGGCAGTGTGAGGGGCTGGGGGAGGGAGCCCGCGGAAGCAGCAGAGCGGAGGGCGGAAGACCCGTCCGCGGCTACTGGCGCGCGGGAGGGCGGGGGAAGGGCGGGCGCGGAAGACAGAAACGCAGGCGCGGACAGGCACGCGGGGTGGAGAGGCGGGGCGGAAGCGAATTGGGCGGAGGGAGTAGAAGGCGCGGACGCAGGCGCGGGCGGGCACGCGAGGGGGCATGCGGCGGGGAATGGGGGATCGCGCGCAGGCTGGGCGGAAGGTGTTGCGGGCGGGGATGCTAGAGGAGGGGCTGGGGACGCGCGGGACGGCACGCGGGCGCAGTGCCCTCGCGGGGACGCGGAAGCGGCGGAGCAGTAAAGCGGGGGCAAACGGGGGAGAGCAGCAGTGGGGGAAGAAGCAGGCGAGGCAGTGGGGGGGGAAGGTTCCGCGAAGCCGGGATCAAGCGGAACGGAAGCTTCTGGAACGCGGGGGAGGGACGGCAGAGAAGCAGAGAGGCGCATCTGTGGAGGGGGGCGCGTTGGGGAGAGAGGTGGGGGTGATACAGACCAATTCAATCCAGCCCCCCCTGCTGCTGCCGCCGCTGCAGCTGCTGCTGCTCCTGCTCCTGTCGCTGCTGTTGCTGCTGCTGTTGGCCGAACTGACGATATCGAGGCTGATCGTATCGCGGATGCTTGAGCCGCTGAAACAGAATGCCCGCTGCTTACACCGCCGTCAGTTACGCTGGGATTAATGGCCGGGGGAGCTAATACAGCTACAGATGGTGTCGCAGACGCAGCGGACGACACAACGACGGGGTTGTGCGACCCAAACGACGCGCCATGCGACGCGCGCGACGTTGCGTCTGGCGACCAGCGACCAAAGCGACGGCGCATCACCAGATCTAGCTGTCGCATCTGCTCATGCGATCGCACACGTCGCATGCTATGCATCGGCAGCTGCTGCGGCGACTGCGGTTGCGACTGCGGCTGCTGCAGATACCACCGCGGTTGCTGTCGCTGCTGCCCCTGTCCTTGCCCCTGCCCCTGCCCCTGCGCCTGCAACTGCGCCTGCGCCTGCCACTCCGCCTGCCCCCGCTCTTGCCCAGCCATCCATCCCCACACCTGCGCCTGTTCCCGCGCCTCCCTCTGTCCCCATCCCTGCGTCACCGCCTGCGCCTGTACTTGCCTCTCCTCCTGCCCCTGCGTCTGCCTCTGCGCCTGCACCTGCGCGTGCCCCTCCGCCTGCCCCTGCGCCTGCGCCTGCCCCTGCCCCTGCCCCTGCGCCAGACTTTGTTGATCGGAGGGGGACGAAGAGATAATAGACTTGAGCGTGCTCACTAGATTCGGGTGCATCACCGGCATAACCGGCCGCAGAACCGGCGACATAACTGGCCGCAGTACTGGCGACATAGTCGGCTGCATAGCCGGTGACAGAACGGGCTGCACAACCGGCGACATAACCGGCTGCATAACCGGCGCGAGAGGTGCATGCGGTAGCTGCAGCGGCGCCGGCATCAGCAGCGGCGACATGCAGACTTGAACCGCGGAGAGGCCAGGGGGAACGGGGGGAACTGCGCCCGCGGGCAGGAGAGCGGAGGGGACTGCGCCTGCGGGCATCTCTACGGCGGAAACCAGGGGGCTTCTGGGGAAACCCGCGGGGGTAATCGACGCAGGTGGCATGGTTTGCGGAACGGAGCGGGATGCGGAAGGGGACGACATCCCGGGCATCGGCGGAGGATACGACCAATTTGCGCCAACTGCTCCCCCCCCGTCTGCGATGACTGCAGCGGAGACCCCGCCCTCCCCTTCCCCTCTTGACATATACCGCGAGGGTGGAACAGACGGTAGAGCCGCGTGCGGAAGGCTGAGTGACGGAATTGCGACGGAATGCGTCGCCATGGCGTCGCCAGGACCCGGCGCTGCGACTGAAAGAACACCGTAAGCCGCTGGCGGGAGGAGGCGGTGCGCTTGCGGCTGTTGACCAAATACCGGAGCTTCTGCGGCTGCTACAGCTGCAGCAGGCGCCGTCGCGTCGGCTGTAGCGTCGGATGTAGCGGCGATCGTATCGTCGGTTGGAACGTCGGCTGTGGCAACAGCCGTGGACCATTGCTGAGACGGCACGCGAGGCAGGGGCGCGGGTGAAGCTGCCCCGATGCCGGGCGGAGGGGGAGGAGAGGAGGGCGAATCACCAATAGGCGCGAGAGACGGAACCCTAGCAGAAAATGGATAAGGCGAAGCTCCAGAAGCGACTGGCACTGTTACGCCGGGAACACTAATAGACGATGGGTTATCAACAGCACTAACAGACGTATGTAAGGCTTCACCCGCTTTAGGTAGCTCCGCGAGTTGCGAAGTATCGGTGGTAACACAGGGACGCGAAACAGGACTTGCTGGCGACAACGAGGGAGTATCGGGGGGGCTACATGGTGCTGCTGCTGCTCGCATCGTGCGCTTCCAGCGAAGCTAAAGGAGCCAGAGGAGCTAAATCGAAAGCTACGGAGCGCGACTCGATGCGGAAAGGCGAGTTAGGAGCGACAGCGGGAGATGCGTGCAAGAAACACCAGATCCGAAACATTGCTGAATTTCTTCGTCTTGACGACAATCTAGCGCATGGAACCACGGCCTCGAACGAATGCCAGGAAATCTGGAATGAGACACCAGCAAGCAGAATCTGCTCACCACAGAACTGCCTTGTGCCTTCAAAATCCTGCACTGTACTGCACTACCAAGACGCCTCCTACTTTCCTCTGCTCATTGCAGGTTGAAGCACCAGTCACAGGTCTCTCTCCATTGACCCGCCACTTACGAAAGGACCGACCTCGATGTTAATCATCTTTTGTGTGGTGGAGGGCGGAAGCCATAGCCGGGAAAAGTGCACGGGAAAGTGCGGAATAATGAAACCCTACTGGCTGCTGGAAGCGTTGACAGAAGACAGACTGCAGGTCGAGCATTTCCAACCACTTATTATTCGTCTGTGCGAATTTATCAACTAATCATCCGTTACAGGGTTCCTAGTTGGCCACAAGAATCGTCTGTTCGAGTCATCCTTCGCGAATTCGCGAGGGCTTCTTAGGTGTCAATCTTTCGCTGTAGTCCGCTCGAGCCAGATCTTGGGGGAGATGAAAGGTGGAGAGGAAAACTGTCGGAGGGGTTCCGAAGACGAAGGTTTTGTTACAAGCACGGTGATTTCGAATGTTCGAATCGCCCGAGGGGAAGGTGGACTCCCCATATGCGAAATGACAACCGACGCCTAGGGTTCACTGTACCGAAAATGCTTCATCGTGAAGCTATAAAGTACCTGCTATTTATCACAATATTGTCCATGGGCCACCAACCCGGTGCTTTCTATTAATGCAACCCATGTAATATGATATTATGCATTTGGTCAGGCATGAGCAATTGCAAAAGAATGGCAGAGTCGCACTTTACATACGATGCTGTATGTGTTATTCCTTCGATCGTGCATGTGGATGGGCTACGCGATAGATGAGAGAATGCCTGGGAGAATGCTCCCAGAATGCCTTCACAGCTGAAATTACAGGAACACGAGGATGCACGAAAAGGGTTTCAATATCAGGCTGCAGTCAATGGTTAGACAATGTTTGGGAAACCCTGGCTTTACCAGGGCAAAAGCTGCACTACACCTTGGGTTCCATTGCACTAACATGATACGAACGATATCTTGAAACCCGGGGTAGCTAAAAAAACCCCGTGACAAAAAATTAGGATACTTTAGGGCGTTTTTCCCTGATCAGAAGACGCTCGGCTAGCATCCCTTCTTGCCTTTGCTGCTTGTGCCTGGGCCGAGGCATACTCTGAAGGCCAACCCACAACACAGCAAACAACGGTGCCCCAAGGATCCACAGACAGACCAGCATGACAGCAACAAAAACAAGGGGCACAGGGGGATTGAGGGTGGTTAGCGGGCTTTATCAGCTACAATTGAATTGTGCATTCACACCAATCCACCGATCCTGACCAGCCATAGCTGCCACACGCTCGACACAAGCCCCACTAGGACCATACACATCATGCACACCTTGTAACTCCCCGGTTTTTTTATTTATCCAAAGCCAGCAATTCTTAATACACGAACATGAGGGTCCCAGGGGTCCTCACTCACAGGGAAGAGCTGTAAGGTGTCAAGAACCAACTACTTTCATACACACCTTCTAACTCCTCTTCAGTGGTAAACATGTTTGAGTCGAAAATAAGGACGCGGCACCTCTAGGGAAATTGTCAGGATCGTGGGGGGATCGGGGCCTCACACCGGTTCATGCACATCGATCGGCATACCGATGTGTCCACACTGCAGATTTGCAATCGCCTGGACACACCGAGCCACGGGGTGACAGGATCGAAAATATATGGGGCAAAATTGCCTGATCTCCACATTTACACGATCGATGTGTGGGCGCTGGTACATCGATTGTGCGAGCCAGAGGTGCCACCATTTTGGGCACCAATTCACTGTACACTTGCGAGATGGGGCGAAACCGGATACCAGGCTGTTGGCGATGTCGCGATTTCACTGTACAAGCTAGGATCGACCCCCACTCAGGATCGATCGTGGCTTCCTCCCTAGAGGTGCCGCGTCCTAACCCTACGAGGACCGTGCACCTCATACACACCTTGTAACTCCTCTTCAGTGGTATCCATGTTTGAGTCGAAAATAACCCTACGAGGACCGTGCACCTCATACACACCTTGTAACTCCTCTTCAGTGGTATCCATGTTTGAGTCGAAAATAACCCTACGAGGACCGTGCACCTCATACACACCTTGAACTAGCAACTAGTCAGTGGTGACCACCCGCTAGTCTCATACACACCTTGTAACTCCTCATCAGTGGTATCCATCTCATGATCCAGCAGCGTGGGAAACCCTGGGGGGAC
Organism: Closterium sp. Naga37s-1; assembly: GCA_947471745.1. NCBI lineage: Eukaryota > Viridiplantae > Streptophyta > Zygnematophyceae > Desmidiales > Closteriaceae > Closterium > Closterium sp. Naga37s-1. Next base: position 2,093,314 of record CANJKZ010000719.1, on the reverse strand, counting down.
CATGCACTTCATACCCACCTTGTGACTCTTCATCAGGATACTTTTGGGTTGACCCAGAAGTTACTTCGTACACACCTTGTAACTCCTCATCGGTGGTAACCATCTCGAGATCCAGCAGCGCCAGCAGCCGGTGCAAATCCACCCCGCTCGTCCAATTCTCCCTCACATTCCCCTGTCGCAGCTTCAGCCTCCCTCTATTCGCTGTTCCCCCCCAAATCATTCCCACAGGAACCAGCATCGGCTCAGGACTGTGTCCCACCCCCTCCCATCCCTCTTCTCTCCCCTCTGCCTGCCCGGCCCCTTCTCTCTGTGATGGGTGGACGGCGAAGGGTGAAGGGCCGTGGGAGGGGTACGGAGGGTGGAGAGATGGGTGGTGTGCGGTGGTAGCTTCCCTGTGGGTTGGAACGTGGGAAGCACTGCAGTCTAAGGCGTGATGGTGCGGCTGGTGGTAAGGGCAGGTGTGGTGATGGTGGGGGGTGTGGTGGGGTTGTTGCTGTGAGTCCGGCCCATGCTGCTGTTGTTGCCTCTGCTGCTCATACCCATGCTGCTGCTGCTGCTGCTGCTGCTGCTGCTGCTGCTGCTGCTGCTGTTCCTGCTGTTGCCCTTGCTCCTGCTGCTCCTGCTCCTGCTGCGGCTGCTGCGCCTGCTCCTGCTGCCTCTGCTGCTGGGGGGTCCCCAGCTGCGGCAGCAATTCCATTCCATGCTGCATGAACCCATGCAGGACCGCATGTGGGCCCTCATGCCCTGAAGCATGCGTGGGAGCATGCATGGGGGCATGCATGGGAGCATACATGGGAGCATGTGCGCCCTCATGCCCTGCAGTATGCGCGGAAGCATGCGCGGGAGCATGCACATTCTCTGAAACATCCATTGGAACATGTGCTGAAGCATGCATGGGTGTGGGAGCGTGCATCGGAGAATGTGAGGGAGCATGCATTGGGGCATGCATGGGAGCATGCATGGGAGCATGCATAGGGGCATGCGCAGCAGCATTAACAGGCGCGTCTACAGGCACGTGCAATGCCGCATCCACATGCATTGCAGCACTCCCCTTCTGATTTGCCTCAACACTCGAGCTCGCGGGTCCGAGAGTTGCAACATTCACAGGCCTTTGAGCAGTAGCATCCGCAGGGGGGTGCACGGCAGCAGTGGCAGGGGCTTGTGTGGCAGCATTCGCAGGGAGTTGCGCTGCAGCTGTGTCAGGAGCGTGGGTTGCAGCAGCAGCGGCAGGGCCATGAGCAGCAGCAGCAGCAGCAGCAGCAGCAGCAGCAGCAGCAGGGGCAGGGGCGTGCATAGCAGCAACAGCAGCAGCAGCAGGGGCAGGGGCGTGCATAGCAGTAGCAGCAGCAGCAGCAGCAGCAGCAGCAGTAGGGGCAGGGGCGTGCATGAGAATGAGGCTGCCAGAGTCCCCTTCGACGTCAAAGGGCAGCCCATCCTCCCCCACGACCAGCAGGTCCGTGAAGAGCGTGTTGCCCTTGTCGTCGTTGTACTCCACTGCATACGCCATCACCGTGCCTCGCGTTAGCCCTGAGCTGCTGCCCACCTGCCAGGGGTTGCAGGGGATGGGGGAGATGGGGGAGTGGGGAAGGGCATCCTGTTGTGTTACTCCACTGCATACGCCATCCACCATGCCGCGCGTGTTGAACCCGAGCTGCTGCCCACCTGGAAGGGGTTAGAGGACGGGAGGGGAAGTGGGGATAAAATGGGAGGGAAGAGGAGGGAGACGGAGGGGAGCAGGGGGTTGGGTGGTGAAAAGAGGAGGGAAAGGTGGAGAGAGGAGGAGGGGGGACATCAAAGGGCAGAGCATCCTCCCCCACGACTAGGACGAACGGGGGAGATGGGGGGAGAGAAGAGGAAGATGGGCGGAGACGAGTGGAAGGAGAAGGGCGACGAAGTGAGGAATGGGATTTCGGTCCTCCCTTCTAGCCTGCATGTGCCATCACGCTTCCCCAAGTGAGACCTGAGCTGCTGTCCACCTGAGAGGAGACATGGGGGAAGCGGGGAGAGAGATGGGGGGTTTATACTGCCATCCACACACACACCACCTTGCTCATAAACCCTAAACCCTTCCTCGGCTCCCACCTTGCACACGTGCTGCCCTGCCACTCTAAAATAGTCGTTTTATAATCCGACCTCGTGCAGCTTACCACACCTAACAACCCATCCAACCCCCACAACCACCTCACACACACACCTCCTCTTCCTGGGCCCCACACACACGTGCCACCCACCTTGCACACGTGCCACCCACCTTGTACAAATGACACCCACCTTGCACACGTGCTGCCCTGCCACGCTGAAAATCTCGTCCTGCAATCTGATCTCGTGTGGCTTGCCAATCCGCCCGATCCCCTCCAGCCACGTGGTTAACAGACCCACGTCAAACTCCTCATGGAACGGAATAAACGCCCCATCTGCCCGAACAAAAGTTTCCGGGCTCTGCCCGGCAAACACGCCGTACCAGAGGTGGTCCGAGGCAAACGACGAGGCTCGGTCCACCGAGCCTAAGTACTTCCCCGGACCTAGCGAAGACGGCAGCGGGTGGAACATTTTCTGCTTCGGCTGGTCAAAGTCAACTGCCACGTGTCTGTTAGTCAGAAACCCTAATCCACGTGGCTCAGTCAGGCTCCTAACTATGGCTCCTAGAGTCCCATACATCTCCTCACTCGCAATTTGCGAACCGGGGCCGATCCTAGAACCACTGCCTCTTAATCTCTCCACTAACTCGTTACTAATTAGCTGCGGCTGCTGTGTCGGCCCCCCTCCTGCCCCATGCCCACCATAATAAGAGAATTCGACTATATCCACGTCACACTCGTACCCGTCTGGTCCCTGCAGCTTGCTAGGAAGCATCTGGGAAGGCAGCAGCCACTGCTCATGAACCTTCCGAGGCACAAAAACAATGATTGCAGGCAGGTCCGTGAGAATCCCGTTCCTGGTCCGCAGCCCCAAGGCTGTGCCGAGGCTGAACCGCCGAAGCTGCTCGCTGTGGCAGGCTCGGATGAGCATGAGCTGCCCGATCCTGGTGGCGGCTCGGCGCGGAGGAGCGGGAGGGTACTGGGGCGAGAGAGGGGCGGTGGAGAGCGAAAGAGCGGTCAAATGGCAGTGCGCGTCCGCGTTTAAATCAGTAGTTAAAGGCGTATTCAGGTCTGGGTTCAGGCCCGGGTTGTCATCCTGCGCCTGGGTTGCAGCGGCTGGCTGCACCTCGAAGCCTCTAAGCCTCTTTTCCGTGTTACTCGGGGGCTCTTCGCTGTCCTCTCGTCTTCTCCTTGCTCCTCGTGCTTCTCCTCCTCCCCCCCTCTCCTCCCCTCCTCCCTCTCTCCTCTCTCCCCTTCCCTCCCTCTCCTCCTCTACTCCCTGACTCCTTTCCCGTCCAGATCTCCGCTCATTGGCTGATAGCTTTGAGTCATCCCCGTCAGTTGCATCAGCACCACGTGCAGAAGAAGCACCAATGGCCGGACTTTCAACAGATAGAGGGCAAGTATCAAACTCAAGCCTCTTATTTGGGGGTAATTCCTGCTCAGCTCCTGATCCAGCTTGTCCAGCCGCCGTACGCGTTACAGCAGGCTGCGTTTGCACACCCTCCGCTACAGGAACACCCAGCGGCACAACGCTTGTTCTGATAGGGGTATATCCACCACTCATGGGACCCATCCTTCCAATCCCTCGCATTTCATTGGCTGGATCAGCTGCTGCCGGCTGCGGCGCGTCATTGGTGGCCATGGGCGTTGCTGCAGCTGCTGACGTGTACTGCGATCCGGGTGACGTGAACGGCGCTGCTGCTGACGTGTACTGTTGGAAGTAGGCTTGACGGCTAACCGGCGATTCCCGGGGGGGCTGATCTGTCGGCCATCGGACGTAGCGAGGAGTCGGGGAAGGTTCGTGCTGCCCTGCGGATTCAAATGGTTGAAGGGTCGGTCGATTGCCGGACCTAACGTAGCGGATCGGAGGCTTCCGTTGGAATCCAAAGCCGAAGCTATTTCCTCGGAGAAACCCATACCTGGTAGGTCTGGTTCCCCAAGCATTACCGAACCTGCTGGAACCCGAACCTAGATCGGAGGCAGTGCTGAGCCGACTGGAGTTTTCCAAACCCAGGCTGGTCGAGGGTTTGTGAGTGCGTGTACTACCAGTGGTGAAGCTTATAGCGGAATGTTCGTCATTTTGCGACCAAGGAGCTGCTGAATGCAATTTTCCGGCAGACTCCCGGAAAAAAAAGCCCATGTTGCTGTCTCTAATGCAGAAGCCTGTCGGAAATGATGAATTAAAGCTGGAGTATCGCGAGCTAATGCCACTGCCGCAGCTGCTGCTGCTTGCAGCGTTACTACTATTGTCCAGGGAACCACCACCACCCGCCATATTTCACACGTCGCTTCAGAGAAGTGACGTTTCAGGGTGATGGTTGATCATCTGCTGGCAAGTGTGTGGCTGATGAGCGAGCGTAAAACAACCAGAGAGACCACCATGATAGAGGATAAGATAAGTTTGCGTTTACTTAGGCAATCTCAAGGCTTTAGGGCTAAAGATCGACTATCCACCGCATTGAAACTTGTCATAACGATCCGTAGCCTTCAAAAACGCCTCCAACCCCTTCACGAGACCAATTCCTGGGCGTGGGTATGATCGAACCTGGTCTTCGGCCACTTATCGTGTGCACCAGACCTCGTTTTGTGAGTTCAGGTCGGACTGGTGAGTGGGGCCAGGCAGGCGAGAGCAGCAAATGAATCTTGGCGGAATCTGGCCGCAAAACAAGCATCCTCCAATGGACGTCGAGCTGACATCCCTCGACACCCCTCCATGTTCGAGGGAGCCACTTCGAACAAACTGTAAAATCTGTTCGGTGGGACAAATGTTGGTGGTTCATAATTCGAACAATCCACTGGCAAGCGAGCCAGCAACAGGTGAGATGTGTGGTTGTGTCATATTAGTGCTTATTCATATGCTGTAGTTTCACTAAACCATGCATTAATCTAATGAACTTGTTTGCTGAACCTGTGCAGGGGCGGCGGACGACATCATCGATGCCTTTCTGCACAATAACTGATGAGACGTATGGTCAACATGACATTGCGTGCTCAGTACACATCAAATCTACGTAATATCATTGTAGGCATGCGTAGAGGTCGACATGCCTAGAGATACAATAAACCCTATGACTGCTAAATGAACGGAACGCACAGTGTTATATAGATACAATGGCAAAACGCCGGTAGTGAACGTCTCTCGATTTTATTAATATAGTTTTATATTAATAAAACAGATCGCACACACATTCGAGCACCACATATGCACGCTCATATAGGTAAATGCGCGGTTTTATATGAGCGCGATCTTACATGACCGCGCCTGATTGGACGCGCAAGGTCAGAAAAGGCCCCGCGCATAAAGTCGACCAATCAGACGCGCCCTGTAATTGGTCGCGCGTGTGGACAGTCGTGCAACTGAGTACATGATCGGGGATTCATATCTCTATGCGCGGATTGGTCAAGAATTGGACCGAAAATGAGCGCGACTGTTCGCCCAAGATGATCGTGTATTCGAACGGTGACGTGGCCGCCCTCGCGCACGTCACCCAGCCGAAAATTTCGGGCGGAAAATCACACGCCACGTTTTTGCGGGAAGAGACACGAACGACGTAAGAAAAGCAGGGCTAAAAACCGGTTTTGGGTAATGTGCCGGATAAAAAGAAAGCCAGAGGAAACCTCTGGCAAGACCACTCGAGCAATTATCATCGAATTGTCCGACCACGGTAGCAATTCGAGGCCACGTGTGCAACGGCAAATCACCGTTTCCGGGTCTGGAGAAATTTGATGAGAAACGAGGAATGGAATGACTAAGTGAAAGTTGGGTACAAGAAGCAAACCCTAGAAAACTGTACCCCATATGTGCTACCCCACTATAGCCTACAGTAGCTATGTAATATAAATCTGACACACCCCCATAGGCAAAGTGGGGGAGAACAAGGGGTCACAAGACCAGTCAAGCAAAGCAAAGCAAAAACAAGCTCAGGGTGGATCACAAAGTCACCACACATTCCGAGCACAAGTTCAAGGCCACAAGGCCAGTTCACAAGCAGGAGTACACATATATATAAAAAGGCTAGACAAACAAGAGCAGGTATATATATATGTAACAGTACAAGCAAGGTCAAGAGGTGAGCAAGTGAGGCAAGGTAGGCACAAGGCCCAGCTGAGTACAGAAGCGCTGATGGTCACAAGGCGCAAGTGCCTTGGTGAAGATATCAGCAGTGTTGGCCTCAGAGGCCACGTACGCAAGACGCAGCTGACCACGCTGCTGCAGCTCACGAGCAAGAAAGTAGCGGAGAGCAATGTGCTTCGTTCTGTGCTCCAGTCGCTGCTCCCGACACAAGGCCAGCATGGCCTTGTTGTCTACGTACAGCACTGGAGGAGAACGAGGCAACTCTCCGAGGTCAGTCAGCAGGTAGGTGAGCCAGCGAAGCTCCTGTGCAGCCATGGCTCCTGCGTAGATCTCAGCCTCACAACTGGAGCCGAGAACAGAAGACGAGCGAGTAGCCCGCCACGAAACAGAGCCGGAACCAAGGCTGAAGGTGTAGCCCTGTGACGACCGCTGCGTAGCCTGGTCGTCAGCCCAAGAAGCGCCTGCGTGCCCAGTAAGGACCACTGGACTCTGCCCTCCAAGCACAAGCCCCATGCCCGACGTACTGCACAAGTAGCGCAACACCCTCTTAGCTGCAGCCATGTGCTCCGGTCTGTGTCTCCCAGGAGCAACATAGCGTGCAAGAATGCTAAGAGGGTATGCAAGGTCAGGTCGTGTGCAGGTCATCAGGTACATGAGGCAGCCAACAAGCTCTGGGTACGGGCCACTCGACTCTACGGACTCATCCGAAGGCAGAGCTGAGAGCGAGTGGCGAGTAGGCAGAGGAGTGGCCTGAGGCGAGGAGTACGTGAAGCCGAAGCGCTGAAGGACCTGCTGCACCATGTGTGACTGAGTCAGGGTAATGGTGCGGCGTGCTCTGTCCCGAGTGATCTGCAAGCCAAGGTAGCTGCGCAGTTCACCCAGGTCAGTGCACGTGTGTCTCTTCTGCAGCTCGGACTTCACGTGGGCTAGTCCAGCAGTGTCAGCTGTGGCAAAGACCAAGTCGTCGACGTACACGAGGATGTAGAACGGCGGCAAAGAAGTGTCGGTGCGCAGAAACAGCGACGGGTCGGCAGTAGAGGGAGCAAACCCAAGAGCTGCAAGTGTAGTCCTCAGTGTGTCGTGCCACTCACGCGGTGCCTGGCGGAGACCGTAGACTGGCCGCCGTAGGCTCCACTGGGTGCCAGGAGGAAAAGACCCAGTGAAGCCAGGTGGGCGACGCAGCCAGATCTCCTCGTGCAGGCTGCCCTGCAAGAAAGCAGTGCTGAAGTCAAGAGAGTGTAGCTCGTAGTCACGGTGAGCAGCTACGTGTAGCAGTACCCGAAGAGTGGTCATCTTCGGGGTGGGAGAGAAGGTCTGAAAGTAGTCAACTCCCTGCCGCTGACTGAAGCCACGAGCCACGTAACGCGCCTTGAAGACAGGCGGAGAACCCGGCGGTCGCTTCACCCTGAAAATCCACATGCCACTGACGATGTTCGCCCCAGGAGGGGGAACAGCGTCAACGTAGGTGCCTGTGGACTTCCAGGAAGCCATCTCTGCGTCCATAGCTGCCTGCCACTGAGAGGAGTAGGGACCCTCTATCGCCTCCGCGTAAGAGCGCGGAGTCGGGATGTCAAGTGCATCCGGGTCTCCCTCAGGGGTAAGCAGTACGGACACGAGATGAGGTGAAGCAGCGGCCAAGCACTGGAACTCCTCCTGCCTGTCCTCAAGGACGTCCGTGCCAAGGGCGCACTCACCCCCGACGGACGGAGGACAGACAGACTCAGACTCAGCAACAAGACTGGCGACGTAGTCTAGGCGACAGCGAGCAGCAAAGTCGACGAGCTCAGCAACTAGAGCAGACGCAGCAGTGGACTCAAAGGAAGGGTCAGTGACAACCGTAGCAAGGAGACGCGTGACAGTAGGACTGGCAGCGCGAAGAGAGTCCGACTCCGGGTCGGCAAGAGTAGGAAGAGAAGACTCAGGAGGAGAAGGCAAAGGGGCACGTAGAGGAGCAGTGGACGGACGCAGAGACATCCGGTGCGTGCCAGGGACAGGAGGAGGATGCTGACGCGAACCGCGACCACTAGTGCGAGCAGCACGGACAGGCGACGCAGGGCGAGACGCAGGCTCACGACGCTCAGCAAGACCTCCAGTAGGACCAGTGTAGGGAGACGGAGCAGGCAGTGGGGAGGCCGGCTGTAACTGTAACTGCGACGGGACAGGCTGTGGACACTCTAAGGGAGGAGGAGGACCAGTAGAAGGCGGGAGACCAAGAACCTGCTGAAGAAGCGGAACGAAGTACGGCCGAGGCCGCGCGGCGACTCCAGACACAGGAGGGACAGTACCAGCACCCGCAGGGGCAGCACCAGCACCAGTAGCAGCTCCAGCTCCAGAACCCCCAGCAGCACCAGTAGTACCCCCAGCAGGACCGCCTCCAGGACCGACAGCAGTAGCCTCCGCGCCAACACCCGCAGCAACTCCAGCTCCAGAAGTACCCGCAGGTCCAGCAGCTCCAGTACTCCCAGTACGAGCACCTCTGGGACCCGTGGCACCAGCTCCCTCAGAAGCAACAGAACCTCCAGTACCCGCAGCACCTCCAGCTCCAGCAGCTCCAGCAGCTCGCCTCCAGCGCCGGGCAAACCACTCACGCAGCTCCTGGGGAGAGAGTGGCTCTCGGCGAGAGGGAGCACCCGGTGAACCGCCAGGCACAGCACCACCAGGCGTAGCACCCCCAGGCTCAGCACCTCCAGGCGTAGTACCCCCAGGCTCAGCACCCCCAGACGCAGCACCCCCAGGCTCAGCACCTCCAGGCGTAGTACCCCCAGGCTCAGCACCCCCAGTCGTAGTACCCCCAGACTCAGCACCCCCAGGCTCAGCACCCCCAGGCGTAGCACCCACACGCTCAGCACCCCCAGAGTCAGCACCCCCAGGCTCAGTACCCTCAGCAGCACCAGAGTCACCAGCAACCTCGACAGGCTCAACAGCGTCTACCTGGGACACACCTGAAGGGGCAGGGCCCTGAGGGGGGAGGGGGTCTACCGGGGGGGGACCTGGTACAAGGAAGAGCGGTGGCGGGGGGAGGGACGGAGTGCGGTAGGGGAAGAGGCGGTAGTAGGGGACCGACTCGTCGAACGTGACGTCCTGGGAGGACAGAACACGGCGAGAGGTGGGGTGGTAGAACTGCCACCCTGGGGCGTCAGGGGGGAAACCCAGGAAGACGCAAGGAGCAGCACGAGGGGACAGCTTGTCCGCAGACAAGTCGCGGACAAACGCCCGAGATCCCCAGACACGGAACGCAGACGCATCGCCAACCTTCCCCGTCCACAGCAAAGCTGGGGAGGTCTCCGGCATGGAGACCCTGGGCTGAAGGTTGATCTGATGCGCCGCGTACCGAACCGCAAACGGCCACAGAAAATGTGGGGCAGCCGCATGCATCATGGACGTACGGGCGACGTCCATGACCATGCCAATGCGGCGCTCAGCAATCCCATTTTGCTGTGGAGAGTCCGGAAGCGTGAAGGTCTGGCGGATGCCTCGTGCACGACAGTAGGCTCGCAGAAGGCCAGAGGAGAACTCTCCGCCTCTGTCAGAGTGCAGACGCAGAACAGGAAAGTCCGAGCCAAAGCTCCGCCTGAGCTGGAGACGAGCTGCGCGGATCCAGTCGATCAACACCTCAGTGACATCACCCTTGCTGCGCAAGGGGAAGACTGTGGTGTAACGCGAGTAGTCGTCAACCACCAGCAGGAAGTAGCGCTCGTGACCCTGTCCACGGACGCGGGCAGGGCCCCACACGTCCATGTGAAGCGTCTGCAGCGGGGCCTCTGTCGGAGGAAACTGGGAGGAGTGAGGGGTAGCCCGCTGCCGTCCCTCGACACAGGGGACGCAGGTAGGGCCTGGCCCCGGAGGAAGGGGAGGGAGGGACCGGGGAAGACCAGAGACAAGGACACGGGAGGCCATGCTCCGGAGACGAAGCAGGGAGGGGTGGCCAAGGCGGTGGTGCCAGAGGAGAGTCTCGTGAGACAGGAGGCGACACGAGCAGGGGGCAGACTCAGGACCAGACCTGGACGCTGCAGCAAACACCTGACCCGACGCAGCTACCTGACCAGACGCAGGGACTGGAGGAGACTCAGTGGTCAGTGTGTACAGGCTCGACCCTGGCCGACGTGTAAACGTGGCCAGGTGGCGGCCTGTCCGAGCGTCCGTGCAGTGGGTCACCCGCTGACTCGCAGGAGTGAACTGGTGAACCCCCGCATCCTGTAGGTCAGCACCACTCACCAAGTTCGTAGAGAACGAGGGGAGGTAGAGACCAGACAGGGTGCCAGAGGGGGCCGCCGGACACGGGAGGACAGTGGAGAAGTGAGCAAGGACAGGACCCCCAGAGGGGTCTGCCAGGGAGACCGCAACTGGCCGGCCAAGCGGCGTGAGTGTGGTGCGGTCTCGAAAGAAGGAGCGAGAAGCCCCCGAGTCAAGTGTGAAGGTGTGGGAGGCCGAAGCCGACGTAGAACCTGAGAGAGCAGACTCACCAGCACCTGAGGGAGCAGACGCACCTAGAGCAGCAGCCTCGCTAGCACCTAGAGCAGTAGCCTCACCAGTACCTAGAGCAGCAGTCTCAATGCCCGGGTCGGGCGGAAAACACCGGTAACAGTCACCCTCATCACTAATAGTCACAGTATACACGGCAGCAAGAATAGCATCAAAGTCAAGGTCAAAGACAGCTACACCCGCCCTAGACAGCTCACCCCAGCAGGGGATCTCAGTGGCCTCAGGGAACTGGTGACGCCAAGCGTCCGTGAGGCGGCCAAAGCAGCGCTGGGTGGAGTGCGCACCCCCGCACTGCTCACCCGCGCGGTCACCGGTGCGCAGGACGTAGGTGCACGGACCAGCACCCCCACCCCTCTGGCGTGCAGTGTACCACTCACGGAGCTGCTGAGGGGAGGGGACGTCACGAGTGCGCTGCTGCTGCTGCTGCTGGCGCTGACCACCACCGGAGCTGACCCTCTGCGCAGCGCCACCCCGACCAGCTCCACCTCCTCCTCCGCCTCCTCCTCCACCGCCGCCACCTCCGCTCCCTCCGCCACCGCCGCTGCCTCCTGCGCCTCCACTGCCGCCACCTACACCTCCACCCCCGCCACCACTCCCACCGCCACCCCCACCTCCTCCACCACCTCCACCGCCGCCTCCACCGCCCCCGCTAGCTCCTCCAGCGCCCCTGCCCCCCTTGCCCCTGCCAGGGCGGCGTCTCCCGCTAGGGGTAGACGCTGCCCCAACCGACTCCAAACCAGCGAGGTCGGCCGCAGCAACAGAGGCAACAGAGGGCAAAAGAGGGGAGGGGGAACACCCCTCAAAGATGGGGGTGCGAGGGTCACCACGAGAGGCTCCTACAGCGACTATGCTCTTTTCTGCTGCTAGGAGGGCCTTCTCGAGGAGGTCAACGGTGAGAGTGGTGGGACAAACCGAGAGGAAGTGGTCCCTGACTACGCGAAGGGAGTCAGGGAGACGGGTGACTATGTAGTAGAGGGTGATGTACATGGGGGGGGGGTTCTTGGCGCAGAACTCAGCAGGAAGCGCAGCGCGGTAGCGAGTGTCACTAGAGCGGAGGTGCGTAATGAGGTCAGCGACTGTGGGAAAGGCAGCAAGGTCAGGGAAGAGGTACGGTAGCATGAGGCGGCTCAGTGCAGCAGTGGCAGGGGAGGAGTAGCGTGCAACTACAGCGTCGTACAAGGTCTGAGCACTCTTGTACTGGCTAAAGTGCGCACGCTCAGAGGTAGGGAGGTGGTGACGCACAGCAAGATGTGCAGCAGCATCGCGCGTGGCCCACTGTGAGCGAACGATGGCGTCAGCATCAGCAGCGGGGGCAGGAGAGGCACCAGAAGTGAGGTCAAAGAGGGAGAGGCCGTCTGCTCTGTCGCACTGTAAGAAAAGCTGCAGGTTATCTATCCAGACGTCAAAGTCAATGGCCCGACCCTCAGCGTCAAAAGCGAGGACACTAGGGGTAGCCATGACAGCAGTAGACTAGCAGTGCAAACAGTAGGGCGAGGGCAGTGCTGTGAGAGAGGCGCTGCTCTTACCGGACAGGGCGGTTCGGGCGGCTCGGCTGCAGGGCGGCTCGGCGGCTCGGCGGCTCGGCGGCTGGGCGGCTCGGCGGCGGGGCGGCTCGGCTGCTGGGCGGCTCGGCTGCGGACAGGGCGGCTCGGCGGCTGGGCGGCTCGGCGGCTCGGCTGCTGGGCGGCTCGGCTGCTGGGCGGCTCGGCGGCTGGGCGGCTTGGCTGCTGGGCGGCTCGGCGGGGCCGCTGAGAGGGCGGCGTCCGGGGCCGCTGGGAGGAGGCGGCGGGGCCGTAAAGGTAAGTGGCGGGGCCGCGGAGGTAGGTGGCGGGGCCGCACAGTGAGGTGGCGGGGCCGCGAAGGTAGGTGGCGGGGCCGCACAGGTAGGTGGCGGGGCCGCGGAGGTAGGTGGCGGGGCCACACAATGAGGTGGCGGGGCCGCGAAGGTAGGTGGCGGGGCCGCACAGGTAGGTGGCGGGGCCGCAGAGGTAGGTGGCGGGGCCGCACAGTGAGGTGGCGGGGCCGCGAAGGTAGGTGGCGGGGCCACACAGGTAGGTGGCGGGGCCGCACAGGTAGGTGGCGGGGCCGCAGAGGTAGGTGGCGGGGCCGCGGAGGTAGGTGGCGGGGCCGCACAGTGAGGTGGCGGGGCCGCGAAGGTAGGTGGCGGGGCCGCGGAGGTAGGTGGCGATGGGCGCGACGGGCGCGACGGGCGCGACGGGCGCGACGGGCGCGACGGGCGCGACGGGCCGAAAGGGCGGCGCGACTCGGGCCGGCGCAAAACGCGCTCCGGGCAGGAAAAAAAAAATTCGTGGTGGTGGGCCCTAGGAATCGTTCCCACTAGGGAACCTGCTCGATACCATGATAAGAAACGAGGAATGGAATGACTAAGTGAAAGTTGGGTACAAGAAGCAAACCCTAGAAAACTGTACCCCATATGTGCTACCCCACTATAGCCTACAGTAGCTATGTAATATAAATCTGACAAAATTCTCTCTCGGCATGCTTGTTTGAACAGTTCGGCATCCAGCAACTCCGGGAGGGATGACGTGTGATGTCGTACGCGGAAGTGGAGATTATACAACGGTCGGCATCACCCGACCTCCGTTGAGGGGGGTGGCTTGTCCTTGCGGTTGTACACGCTTTTGATAAAAGCCAAACTGCCCTCACTCATCATTACCGGATATGATTTTCAAATAACCTTCTCATTTTCAGCTAATGAACTTTCATTTATTCTGCACTATTGCGATAGGAATTTGTTGATATATGAATCAAATGAGAATGCATTCCTGTACGCTATAGGAGCCAACTCTAGCGAGTACAAAGACGAGGAGTGGAATGAAACAAATCGACACCGGCATGCGTCAAATTTGTCACGGAAAAAAATGTGTAAATAATATGCGCTCCTAAGAGTAGCAAGAAAAGCACGCAGTAAGGAGTATGCAGACGAAGAGGTAGATTGACGCGGAGGTTAGTGTACGGTTATGAAGGATCTGGACCGTCGGAGCAGGCAGCATCGAGCAACTGCAGTATCGACGATTTTGTCGGTAACAGTTCGTAACCTTCTTGAGTCGCGCGGTTGGATTTCGCTGTAATAGGGGAATGTACCCGTAAGAGTATATGGCTAGCTAGGACGTTTGGTATTCCTCTTGTACTCTTATTTATATGAATGTAATCGCATGTTTTTATTATCCCAGTCATTTTAAATCCACTATGGTCTGGGGTTAATATATTTCGCTGCAACACTCTGTTATAGCGAACCTTCCTGAGGCGATCCTAGGCGCGATCAACCTTTTGATCGCAACATGTGTCAGAATCCCAACCACTAGACCATTCGGATAAAAGGGCTTGTTTCAGTAGCAGGTCAGTGCGCCCATAACCCCCCAGGCGAACGCGCCTGTAACCCTCTCCAGGATCAATCGGGCATCCACAGTGCAGTTCTACTGACACCCCCCCACACTGGGAGGCCCAGGACTAAGCACAGCGGCAACGGCCTACATGTGCATACACCGGGAATCGAACCCGAGACCGCTCTGATACCATGTCAGAATCCCAACCACTAGACCATTGGGATAAAAGGGCTTGTTTCAGTAGCGGGTCAGTGCGCCCATAACCCCCCAGGCGAACGCGCCTGTAACCCTCTCCAGGATCAATCAGGCATCCACAGTGCAGATCTACTGACAACATGGTATGAGAGCGACTCAGTAATCCCTCGCACGATCAAAGAGGTTCGCGCTATCCTAACGCCAACTCCGAAGGAATCCACGTGCTAAAGTCGATTGGAAGGCCCTCGGCGACGAAACATAACACTTGAGAGGACGCCATACTAGGCCCTAAGAGCGACCAGATGCAGAGGCGAACCGAGGGAAATATGACAGGCTAGGTAGGTCAGAGGAACTAGGCTAGGAGCGTTAGGCTGAACGAGGCACGAACCCTAAACTATGCAAAGAGAGTCGTCTGCGGCTGCCAACCGCTGCTAGGAACACATATGGCAGCATACTTGTCTTAGTTAGAAAGAGGGGAGAAGGGGGGGAAACCGGGAGACCTCGGAGGGGTAGCGAGCGTAGTAGGACACAGACCCGTCAAAGCGGAGGTTACGGTAGTCGAGGAACCGGTGGAGGGGTGGGTCGAAGTCAGAGGAGCCACTAGGAAACCAAAGAAGACACAAGGGAGGGAGCGAGCCGAGAGCTTGTCCGCAGAGGTACGCGGACATGCGCAAGGCAGCCCTTGACACGAAACTTCGACGCAATATCAGGAGACCCGGTCCAAAGACTTGTCGGTGAAGCTTTTGGTCGTGAGACACGAGGGTAGAGGTTTAGCTAGTGGGCGGCGTAGCGAATCGCATAGAACTACAGAAAATGGGGTGCATGAGCATGGATCATGGAGGTGCGAGCGATCTCTATGACCAAACCAATGTGGTGCTCAGCAACCCCATTCTGTTGTGGGGACTCCGGAAGCGTTTAGGACTGAGTGATACCCTGCTCGCCACAGAACCCAACAAGCACGTCGAAGCAAAACTCACCCCCACGGTCGGAGTGGAGACCCTGGGGGACGACTACCCCGCATGGCACAAGTGTCCAGCAACCACCGGATCAGAGTAAAAGTCATGTCAGACTTCATCCGCATGGGGAATACTGCGGTGTAGCGAGAGAAGTCGTCAACGACCACCAAAAAGAATCTTTGTACGTCGGAGGTGAGTCTGACCTTGGCTCGAATTCTTGGCAGCCTCTTCTCCCCATCGCCGTGCCATGCTGCTAGCCCGTGAGAATGACCCCGACGCCCTTGACATATCGACTCCTTGCACGTACCTTGAGGCAGTTGTTGACGGGAATAGAGTGTTGGGCCACCTTCGCTTGGGGTAGTGGTCGGGTGCATAGGAGGTGCGGCTGACCGCCCACAGAGGTAGACGTCAACTTGGACGTGTAGGACGACAAGGTGGTCGACCTACGGGCAACCTCTGCAATGCCATCGTGGATGGAAGCTGGCGGCCTATTTCGATGGGGAGGTAAATGAAAATGGTCGTCGACCTATGCGCGGGAGTTTTAAAGGGCTGTCGAAGATGCGAATTTGATGGCAGCAGCCGACCGAGTTGGTCGATAGAGGGGTTAGTCGACCAGGGTGGTCCTCGACGGGAGTCGTGGTTGACGAGGGAGCTCGTCGACCAAGTAACCTCCTCGACGAGGTTCTACAAACGCACGCGAACGTGGCTGTGATGGCGAAGGCGTCATCGGGCTGGTATTCCGAGTTCAACGTGGAGCGTCAGACGCAACTGTCGGCACGTGGCCAACTTGGCACCCGCGCAACCGTGCACAACGTGCTCAACCGTCGCCGCGCACCTGCGAAGTGGGTGCGCACATGCGCTATTGCCATATGTGGTTGCAACGCTGGCAGACCGCTCTGCTGCTGCGTTGGCAGACCGTCTTCGTGCAACGTTAGCGGGCCGCCGACTTGCTGTATTGGCATGTCGCGCTTCTGCAACGCTGGCGCGGTGCCTCTACGCAACGCTGGCAAATGTCGACCTAGCTGTGCTGGCGGTCGACTAGCTTGCCTGCTAGATTGCTAGGCTCTGGTGTAGTCATTCTTGCCATTCTCTTGCCAATTCTTGGTGTGAATGCGCAAGTTCCTAGAGAACGCAGACAAAGCTACGATCACACTCACAACACATGCCTACCCCGTAGTCTAGCTCCCACCGTTGTATAGTATATCTCCGCAATAGTGTCAGGGCAGTGTGGATAGCGGCCATGGACTCAGAAATGACATCTTAGAGATTCACAGGCACCTACGTCGACGCAGTTCCCCCGTCTGGGGCGAACGTAGTCGATGGCCTGTGGATCTTTAAGGTGAAGCGGCCCCCTGGATCACCGCTTGTCTTCAAAGCGCGCTACGTGGCTACATGCTTCAGTTAGCGTGAGTGAGTTTATTCTTTTCCATACCTTCGCCCCGACCTTGAAGATGACTAATCTTCGGGTGCTACTTCACGTTGCAGCACAGCGAGACTACGAGCTGCACTCACTGGACTACTCCACTGCCTTTCTCCAGGGCCGCTTGCACGAGGAGATATGGTTGCGTTGTCCTCCTGTCTTTACTGGCACTTCCCGCCTGGGACCCAGTGGAGCGTGAGACAACCAGTCTACTGTCCCCGCCAGGCGCCTCGTGAGTGGCACGACACTCTTCGTTTCACACTTGCTGACCTCGGTTTCAGACCTTCTACCACCGACCCTTCGCTGTTCGTTCGTTCTGGGCCTACACCTTTCTGCATCCTCGTATACGTCGACGACTTTGTCTTTGCTACAGCAGACACGGTTGCACCGACTGAGGTGAAGTCTGAACTCCAAAAGAGGCACACGTGCACTTTGGTGAACTGCGCCGCTACCTTGGCTTGCAGATCATTAGGGACAGAGCCTCTCGCACCATCACTCTGACTCAGTCACACATGGTGCAGAAGGTCCTTCAACAGTTCGGGTTGTAGTTATCTACCACACTGTCCACTCCTCATGCCGTCGACCACAAGCTCACCGCTCATGTAACTGACGAGCCCTTTCATGTACTGGTCCTTACGCAGAGCTAGTAGGTTGCCTTATGCACCTGATGATATGTACTCATCCGAACCTTGCTTTTCCTCTCAGCATCCTGAGTCGCTTTGTTGCGACTGGGAGACCCCGTCTTGTTTACTGGGCGGCAGCTATGAGGGTAGCGAAGTACCTGGAGGCATGTGACTTGTGCTTGGAGGGACATAGTCGTACTGACAGGTCACTGCAATTGTTCCTACGCCGACGACGTCGAAACCCAGTGGTCTATCCAGGAGTACTGCTTTGGCTTGTGGTGTGTCGTGGAGCTCTACTCGGTCGTCATCTGGAGTGCAGTCTAGCACTGACGCCAATTTCTACGCCGGTGCCATGGCTGCGCAGGAGTTTCGTTGGGTCACCTTCTTGCTCACCGGCCTTGGTGAGCGGCCGA
Organism: Closterium sp. Naga37s-1; assembly: GCA_947471745.1. Classification (NCBI taxonomy): domain Eukaryota; kingdom Viridiplantae; phylum Streptophyta; class Zygnematophyceae; order Desmidiales; family Closteriaceae; genus Closterium; species Closterium sp. Naga37s-1. The sequence goes on along the minus strand of CANJKZ010000719.1, from coordinate 2,075,722 downwards.
GCTCTGCACCGACCTTGTTCTCTCACAACAAGGCCATGATCCTCCTGTGTCGAGAGCCTCGACTGGAGAGCAGAGTGAAGCACATCTGCATGAGGTACATTCTACTGGGAAAGCTGCAGCGACCTGGCTCGGCACATTTGGGCTTTGTGGCCTCAGCGGCCAACACTGCATACATCCGCACCAAGGCCCTTCCACCTAGTGACTACCACAGATTCAGTATACAGCTAGGACTTGTTGAGGTAAGCCCTCGAACGCTGTAGTCTTGCCTCATTTTTCTTCCTATGCTTATCTGTGTTCTTATATATGTCTCTCTGTGTGTGTGTGTATATGTGTGTGTGTGTATGTGTGTGTGTGTGTGTTTATATGTGTGTGTGTATGTATGTGTGTATGTGTGTGTATATGTGTGTGTGTGTGTGTGTACACTTTTGAACTTGCCTTGTGGCCTCTTGCTTATGCTTAGACGTTGTGGTAACTTCATGGTTAAGCCTGAGCTTTGCCTTTTTGCTTCTCTTAACTCATCTTTTGACCATTTGGTAGCCTTGATTGTTTTTGTCGAGAAACGCTAGCAGAAAGTTAGAAACAGAAAGAGGCGTTGCACTAGCAGCAGATAGGATACATACAGCAAACCCTAATTTGGATTTTACTCACTATAGAGTACCCCACTGCAGACTAGACAATTATAGCATTCTGACACACCCCCATAGGCAAAGTGGGGTATGATCAGCACAGCAAGCAGTCGCATAAGAAGTTCCCAAGCACAAGCAAAGCTAGAGGCATTCACAGAGGGCATGTGAGGGAGGAGGAGGAACTGTGAGAGGAGTGGAGATAGGAGGCGACGGGTGAAGCCGCAGACACACAGGCAACAGGAGCGGTACGCACGGTGGCTACCGAAGCAAGGGCCCCGGACTACAAGAGTAACTGGCTCCGCGGCTAAGATGAGCGGCAGGAGCAACGAACCCTCGGGCGACTGGCGCAACAGGCTCGCTGGGCTACCGGAGAAAGGGCCCCTGACTACTGGCACTGCTGACATCACAACGGCTACCTCCACTCAACCTCCCCCAACTGTCCCAAACCCCTTTCACACACTCCTTGCTGCACCCCTAGCTCCACTCCCACAACACCCCCCTAGCGCCACTCCTCCGCCTCCCACACACCCATCCCCCTCAGCAGCAGCTGCAACATTGGGAGACGGAGGAGGAGGATGAGCAGGGGACGGCTCACACACCCGCCACCCCCATACCCCCAACGCAGGCGGCGCGCGTGCAGCGCGGGGCAGATACGCGGGCAGCAGCTGGGGCGCTGCGATGGGCGACGGGCAGGGCGGCGCGCGGGCCCCCAGGGCGCCGCGACGGGCGACGGGAAGGGGCGACGCGCGGGCCCCCAGGGCGCCGCGACGGGCGACGGGCAGGGCGGCGCGCGGGCCCCCGGGGCTCCACGACTTGCGACGAGAGGGGGCGGCGCACGGGCCCCCGGGACGCCGCGACGGGCGACGGGAGGGGACAGCGCGCGGGCCCCCGGGGCGCCGTGACGGGCGCCGATAGGGAGGACGGCGCGCGGGCCCCTGGGGTGCCGTGACGGGCGACGAAATCGCCGCGCGCGCCGGGCGCGCGGTAGGAAGAAAAAAACGCCGCGTGCGCCGGGCGCGCGGCAGGCAGAAAACGTCGCGCGCCCCGGGCGCGCGACAGGCAGGACAGCAGCGGAAGCAGGTGGGCCCACAGACCAGGAGCATTCTCGCTTTGATAGCATGTCGAGAAACGCTAGCAGAAAGTTAGAAACAGAAAGAGGGTTTGCACTAGCAGCAGATAGGATACAAATAGCAAACCGTAATTTGGGTTGTACTCACTATAGAGTACCCCAACGCAGACTCGACAACTTACTAGTCAACTTCTCCTTATTTTCTAAGATTTATTATTCTTCATATCACCCCCCTTCATTGTTGGACGTAACAGGTTCTTGTACGCTTGATGACTTTGATGAGGTTGGCATCATGTTGATTTTGCTGACATGGCAGTTTCTTCATGAAGAAGTCGGTTGCCATGTCATCAGTGGGACAATACGTCAAGTCAACCCTCCCATTGTCATCTTCGTTCTTGAAGAAGAAGTATCGCAGTGCGATGCGCTACGTCTGGTTAGACTATGTGGGAGGCTACAAGGTTGTAATGGAGACAGTGCTGGATCTTCAATGTTCTCTGTAGTACTTCGAATCAACACCCAACATTGGGCTCTCCTTCTCCACCCACACAACTTGATCGTTCAATCTTGTCGACTACGTGGACGTCGATCACGCCACTGATCCAAACAAACTTGGTTCCTCTTCCAACACCCTTGTCGAAGAGAAGGCCCCACCCTCGCTTGGGCGCATCCGATCTCGCCTTCGACGGGAAGTTTTCGACGGATTGGTCGAAGAAGTGGGCTTCTGCAGTCCGACGGAAGTTGCGGTCGAGCGAGCTCTGCGCGACGAGCTCTGGTCGACGATCTCTGCACGACGAGCTCCCGTCGAAGAGCGCTGGTCGACGATCCTGGTCAAGGAACTCATGTCGAAGAGTTTGGGTCGAGGAACGCTGTTCGACCGAGCGATTTCGAGCTCATCGACTGAAGTTGCAGAGTTGTGCGAAACTCTGCGGAGGCGTGCGAACTTTCGCCCAGAAGGTTTTGGCGAAATTCTACTTGCAGAACGACATCACGTGGCGAAACCGACGACACATTTTCTACCTGGCACCTGCGCAATGTGCCTGACGGTGAAACTGTCAACCTGCACCTACTTGGTAGGTGCGCACATCTGCACATATAGACAACCTGCAACTGCAGATAGTCACCTGCGACTGCAGCGCTGGCAGACCGCGTGTAGTGCAACGCTGGCAGACTACTCTGCTGCAGCTGTGGCAAGCTACTCTTCTGCTGCGCTGGCGGATTCTGCCCTTGCTAGGTGCTGCATGCCCTTCTAGTCATTTTTGTTCTGCATGCCTCAATTGTACTATCAACTTTGCAATGCAAATTGTTCTCTCAACTTCCTTAGGGGAAACTCTTGCAAACCATCTCTGTGAACGCAGCAAGCAGTAAGAACACTACCGACATGCCCCGGATATACCCCCAGGCCTATGTTACACCCATGGGCTTATAATCGTACCAGTGGGCTTATAGCCGGGTGCCGATTATAACCCCACCCTAAATTTGGATCATCTTCGTATAAGCGCACCCTATGAAATTTTACTCAAATCTGTGTTTTTCTAGTGAATTCGCTACTAACGCGTCAGGAGCAATCATCGCTGACGTGCCTGGCGAAGTCTTCCCTGGCCCGCCTGGCGAAATTGCCACAGGCGCGCACGCGTTAGCAACATTTCAGCACATGATGGCAGGGATTTTCACCAGGGTGGCAGATTTTCGGTGAATTTCGAAGCGAACTGTTTTGTGGTAGTCTCGATTGAAACAGCAGGGCTGAGATCTACATTTCTGTGTTTTAAAATCATAATTTACTAAGTGTCATTTATTTCCCCCATGGGGTTATAAAAAAATCCACATTATAATGTCAAAATAGTAGGCAGAAAGTTAGAACACGAAAGAGGGGTTGCACTAACAAGCAGTTGAGTACATATAGGAAACCCTAAATTGGGTTGTACTTGCTATAGAGTACCCCACTGCAGGCTAGACAAATACAACATTCTGACACACCCCCATAGCCAAAGTGGGGTGTAATCAGCACAACAAGCAGGCAGAGCAATAGTTCACAATGATAAGCAAAGCTAGAGGCTATCACAAAGGGCAAGTGAGGAGGAGGAGAGACTGTGGGGGCGAGAAGATGGGAGGCGAGGGCTGAAGCTGCAGACACACTGTAGCGGCTGGCTCAGTGGCTACCGAAGCAAAGGTCCGGACTTCAGGAGTAACTGGCTCCGCGGCTACACCGACCGACTAGAGCAACTGACCTACGGGCGACTGGCGACTAACGGAGATTGTAGCCTCCGGACTACTGGCGCTGCGGACGACAAGACGGCTGCCTCCACTCAACCTCCCCCAGCTGTCCCACACCCCTTTCACACACCCCATGCTGTTCCCCTAGCACTGCTCACACTCCACCCCCCTAGTACCACTCTGACGGCTCCCACACATATTGTTTGAGTTTCAACAATTGAGCAGTCGAGTATCTTAACTCTTGACAGTCGAGTCGCGTGTTCACCTCTCTCGTCAAGCACATAGCACCAGTAATGGTCGACCCTCTAACTTCGAGCTTAGGGCACGGCCTGAGTCGCATATATAATTCGTATGTTACCCAATTTCGAGACGACGCCTTTCACGTGACGGTTGGCAACGCATTGAAACTGGCATGGCTTTGGTAGTGCGCATGACGATGTTTCTTCGTTTCGCAGATTTAACAGTTTTTTTCAAACGTGTGCAAAAGTGCACACGTTTGACAAAACGTGCACGTGAACATTCATTTGTACGCTCGACCTCTGTTCGGTGTTCACGTTAGTTTCCGTAAGAAAAGATCGTTTTTCTTACTTCGCGCCCCTGCTTACGGCTTACACGACTGTTCCCGCCAACAGTGCCCAACAGAACCGTTACCACCTCGCGACACTCGCCTCGACTACTGTTCCCGCTACTATTCACATGATGACCCAACCTCACGGCTCGGCTTGTTACCTGCGCTCCGGTCCTCCGCCTCGACAATTCCTAACCTCGGCGCTAGGCTTGTCGCCCATCCCACGATACGCTCGTTTTTGTTACAATGCTAGTTCACTATTTCTTTACTCAATGTACTGTTTTGCAATCTTTGTTCGCTCACTCAATTGAACTGGTAATACGGTAGGTTCTTATATGTTGCCTGATGTTGACTAGCTTAGTGATCTTCTTTAGGGCGGATTCCTGACTTCGGGACATCCCGGCTTTGGGACATCCCGATATAATTTCACGAGCCGCGATTTTACCGAATCGAGCTTTGGTCTTCTGCTTCGGGAGTTAGCGAGCTTCAGCGAACATGGTGGGCGAAATTACATTCTCCTCAATATTCATATCAATTAGCTCGAGTGCTACGTTTCTGAATTTGCGACAAAAAGTACACTCAAGTATTGTGCAACATTGCACATTTCTGCGTCGTCCAAAAGCGGAATCGGTCGCCAGTTTGTTTTGGCGATCGCAACTTACAACGACGAGAGCTACGATTTCGTGTAGCCAGCAAAATATCTGTTCAGAAAAAATCGTGAACAGAATTTTGGGATGATCCGAGGTGCTGCATTGCAACTCGTGTCTTCCCAAGATTTGGGATGACTAGCACAGCGGATGTCCCGAAGCCAGGAAGCCAACAGGTTACAACTCAATGCTCCACCATTTCTTCGACCTCCGACCACCAAGGACGCGCCCTAATCATCGAACCATCCCTGAAGCTGCCAGGGCAGTGCCCAACCTCTGTTATAATTGGACGGAGGTGCATACAGAACTACTGGTAGGTCACTGCGTCAGTCAGGTGTCACGCAGCGCAGCTGATTGTTGAGTTGTCGAAAAGCTTTTTGCTTCCGGCTTGTACGGAGTTAGCCGTTTCTAATTCAGCATCACCAAGTCGAGCGTGAGACGAGACGCCGTTTCAAACCCCTGCGTCTGGACGGCAGCATGCCTGCTCGCGGGGTTCTCCGTCCGTTGCTCCTCGTTCTCCGTAAGCCAGTGCTGCTGATTCCCCTCCCTCTTGGACCCACTTTGGGGGCACAACTCAAAATTCTCTAAATTGGATCCAGCATTCCCAGCATTACGTTATCTACTTCTCCTATTTTCTGAGTCTGTTCTCCCCTCTAGTTGCCATTACGCGCTCGTTCGTCTCTCCTCCCTTCCACCTGACCCTCCTCTCGTCGTTCTTTCTCAAGCACGGTTCCACCACATGTGTGTTTTGAGGAACCCACGTGGCCGGAGGCGCGAATCACAGCCCACGTGGGTGGCTCGACAGCTCCAAGCCCACGTGGAGCCCCACGCCTGCTTTAATTCGCGAATAGAGTTTCCATTCTCCTCGCGTCTCATCTTTAACCTTCCACTCTACTCCCGGCTCCCCTCCTCTCGTCTCCCAGCTCCCCTCCTCGCGTCTCCCCGCTCCCCTCCTCGCGTCTCCCCGCTCCCCTCCTCGTGTCTCCCCGCTCCCCTCCTCTCGTCTCCCAGCTCCCCTCCTCGCGTCTCCCCGCTCCCCTCCTCTCGTCTCCCAGCTCCCCTCCTCGCGTCTCCCCGCTCCCCTCCTCTCGTCTCCCCGCTCCCCTCCTCGCGGCTTCCCTTCTCTTCTATCCCCCTCGTCCCTGTCAGTCCTCCGGCCAGCACAAGCCCAAGACGAGTCTCTCTTCTCAGCCCCAACTCCCAGCCCCCTCTGCGTCCCTCCCACCCCCAGCTGCAGCCTTTCGCCCCCCCCCATCCGCACTTCCCTACCAGCCAATTCTTGCCGTCCCCTCATCCCATCTTCCCCCCCCCGGCCCCCTTCCTTTCCTCTCTTTCCCCTCGTCCCCTTCAGTCCTCCGGTCAGCACAAGCCCAACAGGTTTCTCTCCTCTCTGACCTCCAACTCCCAGCCCCCTCCGCTTCCCTCCCACCCCCAGCAGCAGCCTTTCACTCCCCCCATCCCCACTTCCCCACCCGCCAATCCCCGCCCTCCCCTCCTTTCCCTCGATCCCCCTTCCATTCCTCTCTTCCCCCTCGTCCATGCCAGTCCTACGGCCAGCACAAGCCCAAGACGAGTCTCTCTCTCAGCCCCAACTCCCCCAGCCCCGCTTGTCCCTGCCATCCCTTCTTTTCCCCTTTCCGCCCAATCCCCCTGGTCCGCCCATCCCCTCTTCCCCTCGTCCCTTTCAGTCCTCCGGCCAGCACAAGCCCAAGACGAGTCTCTCCTCTCAGCTCCAACTCCCCAAGCTCCCTCTGCCCCCCTCACTCTCCTTCCCAGACCCTTCTCTTGCCTTCCTCCCCTCTTCCCTCTCAGTGCTCCTGACAGCACAAGCCCAACAAGAGTCTCTTACCCAATCGCAGCTTCTGCAGCAGCGGGTGCAGGATGTTTTTGGGGCAGGGGCAGCAGGGAATAGTGCAGAGGCAGGTGCTTCAGGGCCAGGGGAAATTACCCTGGAAAATGACGAGATGCTGCTGGGAAGGGTTTCGGAGATGGAAAAGGAGCTGAGGAAGCAGTTGGCTGAGCAGGAGCGAGCAGGAGGGCAGTTAACAGGGTTACCACAGTCTACAGTGGTACCAGAGCCTACAGATTTACCAAAATCAACAGGGTTGCAAGAATCACCAGAATTACCAACAGGGTTACCAAACGTAACACGGTTACCACAGGCATCAGGGTTACAGCAATCATTGGAGTCGCTAGCAACAGGAGCCAGTGAATCCAGGCAGGAATCTGGACTGATCCAAGGATCGGCCAGTGGACTGCCTGCCACGTCACCTGACAGCACAGCAGCTGCCACCTCAACTGCCAGCTCAGCATCTGCCACGTCAACTGCTAGCTCAGCCGGTGGAAATGGGCCAGTGTCGGAAATACAATCATTGGAGCAGGAGGCGAAGCAGCTGGCTGCTGATGTGGCACAAAGCAGGGTGGACAGACAAGTGTGAGTATAACGAGAGGGGAGGGTATTCATGCAGTGTGTGCCCGTCACTACCGCCTATTCGCCTCCTTGACTCAGGTTGCCCTCCCTGTGCCTCCTTATGCATTCATGCCTTACCTGCACTCTGTGCCTGCCTGTGCATTCATGCCTTACCTGCACTCTGTGCGCCCCTCTCCCCTTGTGTGCCCCCTATTTGCTCAAACAGAGCCCAGCAGCGCGCACAGCAGCTGCTGCAGCGACTCACAGAAGCAGAGGCGCGGCTGAGGGGGCAACCAGCCGCACCTGTAGCTGCTTCCAGCACCAACAGCATTAGCAGCAGCAGCACCACCACCACCAGCACCGGCACCAGTGGCAGCAGCAGCAGCAGCAGCACCAGCAGCTCCCTTGAATCTCTAGGCTTAGACCCCATGGGCTCCCTTCAACAGGAGGCCCTCTCCTCTCCAGCCTCCCTCCCCTCCCCTCTCTCCCGTTCCTCTATGTCAGAGCTTCACCTCAATATCGGTGCCCTCTATTCCCCCCATCTAGACTCCCTCAACTGCTCCAACGCCCCCACCTGCCCGGATTTCTCGGGCAGGTGCTCGGTCAACCCGGAAATTTCTGCCTGCTCCAACCCCGGGCTGGAAGACGACGGGAAGCAGTGGCTTCGGGCACCGGAAAACTGCCCGAAGGTGAAGAACGTAGTGGAGAGCGGTGCGGAGGGGTTCGATGCGAGGTGCAGCCATGAATCGGACTTCGCATGGCACAAGTGGATGGTGTTTCAGACCTTCCTGCTGCGGGGGGTTTATGTGAGCGCGGAGGGGCAGGTGTTTAACGAATCAACCCACTTTGCTCGCAAGGGATGCGGCCATTTCTCGGAGGTGAGTTCTGAGCCTCGTACTGTGCTGCTGGCAGTTGGCTGTGGGGGAACAGGTGGGGCGGGGCTGTGGGGGAACAGGTGGGGCGGGGCTGTAAGGGAACAGGTGGGGCGGGGCTGTGAGGGGCAGGTGTTCAACGAGTTTGCTCGCAAGGGCTTTCTCCGAGGTGACAGTTGCTGCTAGCGCTTGAGAATACTTAAAAGCTCACTATGTTTCCTCCTAACATTTTCCGCCATTACACTCCCCACCTCCCCTGCCCTCCCCCCACCAGTTCTCATATCCGCAGGCCACCCCAAAACGCCACACGAGATGAGTCGATTTTTTAGTCGACGATGACTCAAAAATCGACCCAGCAGTTCTCATACCCGCAGGCCACCCCAGTGCGCCACATGCATTGAGCTGAGCGCTCCCCCTTGGAAACCTGCAAACACCACCTGCTACTTGAGAGTACTCTTTTTGAGAATTCTCAAAAACGTACTCTAGTACAGACTGGTCAAGGGCCTCATGAGCTCCCTTCCCTTCTTCACCTCCTCCCTCCTTCCCCTCTCCTCCCCTGCCCTCCCCCCACCAGTTTTCATACCCCAGTTCGCCACATGCACCGAGCACCCTCCCTCCTGCATCTGCAATCCCCAGGTCTTGATCATTTTTTTTTTTTAATTCCTTCCCTTTACCTCCTCCCTCCTTCCCCTCTCCTCCCCTGACCTTCCCCCACCAGTTCTCATACCCCCAGGCCACACCAGTGCGCCACATGCATCGAGCGCTCTCCCTCGTGTACCCACAAGCCACGGGGTTCTATCACGGGCTGATAGAGTGGCTGCCTCAGTTCCTGCTGCTCGCTCCGCTGCTGCAGAAGCTGCCAAGCATAGCAGTGCTTGGCACGCCCGAACAGGTACGCTTCATATGGGGGTGGAATGTGGTGGAGTGCGGTACTCGCTCTCTCCCTCGTGTCCCTGCAAGCCATGGGGGTCTATCACGGGCTCATGGAGTGGCTGCCGCAGTTCCTGCTGCTCGTTCCTTAGTTCAGAAAGACGCGTCCTGCGTCCTGGACGCATGCGTCCAGACGCATGCGTCCAGACGCAGGACGCTGACCCTTGACCTGTAAGACGCACCAAAAGACGCAAGCCCGGGCAGGGCAAAAAAAATCCCCGGGCAGGCCAAAAAAAATAGTATAGGGCTTGGGAGAGGGGGGGGGGGGGGGGGGTGTCATACCACAAAATTTTCCCCCAAAATTTGAGATTAAGGTGAGTCACGTGTCACACATTTCACAGAAGGAATGCTCGAGGAAGCCATAGCGGAGTTTAGGTGGTAAGCTAAGCTAAGACCTAAAACCTCTATGGGTTTACGAAAGAGAATTGGTGAGGGGAAAATGAGAAGCCACAAAAGGTTGCCATGCTAAATGTGCTTGGTGGTGGTGGGCTACAAAGGTTGGGATTCGTAGATGCTAAGTGGTCGAGAGGTTTGAGTGAAATTCAATTTTGGTTTAGTTGTTAGGGAATGTTAGGGGGGCTGGTTTTGAATGGCGAATTGGGCTTGGGGTGGGGAAATTTCGCGATTTCGACATTCGCGTCGAAATCGCGAATGCCAAAATCGCGATCGAAATTTTTTTTTCGGGCTGCCCGAAAAAATTTTCGACGTGCGTCCTGCGTCTGGACGCGCGTCCTGCGTCCTAGCGTCCGGACGCAGGACGCAGCGTCCTAGCTGCGTCTTTCCGAACTAAGGCTCGTTCCCTTGCTGCAGAAACTACCAAACATAGCAGTCCTGAGCACACCTGAACAGGTTCTTGGAAGTGAGTGAGTGGGATGCAGTGCGGTGCAGCGCAGTGACGTGCGGTGCTTTCTGGTTCTGTCACGTCCTCATGGAGGTGGCCAAAGATAGCAGTCCTTGGCTGGTGATTGTGAGAATGGTCCAGTGCAATGAAGTGCAGTACTTGGGAGTAATGCAGCCAGAACCGCACTCCTTGGATTGCTGTGCTGTGACTGCTCCGTGGTCCTTTTTCAAAGTTTTCAAAAACTTACAGCCAAACCACGCCAACCCACACCAACCCACGCCACCCCACACCAACCCACGCCACCCCACACCAACCCACGCCACCCCACACCAACCCACGCCACCCCACACCAAACCACGCCACCCCACACCAACCCACGCCACCCCACACCAACCCACGCCACCCCTAAGCCAACCCCAAGCCACCGCCAAGCCACCGCCAAGCCATCCCCAAGCCACCACCAAGCCACCGCCAAGCCACCGTCAAGCCACCGCCAAGCCACCCCCAAGGCACCGCCAAGCCACCGCCAAGCCACCCACAAGCCGCCACCAAACCACTCCTAAGCGACCCCCAAGCCACCCACAATCCCCTGCGTCAGGCATCACTTCCCTTGTCCTCCTCGCTCCCGTCCTTCTTTAGTCAACTCTAAAGTCACCCTTCCACCCCCTCTAAACACTGACGCAAGCCTGTCCTCCTGACGTCTCTCTTTCTCCTACTGCACTGCACCTTTTCCGCCTACGCCCCCTTTATCCACACTCCCTCCATCCACACTCCCTCTATCTGCACTGTGTCTTCCAGTGGGCATTCTGCGACTGAGTCCTCAAGCCTCTGGTGGGGGTGGAGCTAGCACAGATGAATCGAGTGGACATCAAACCCAACGAGCTCATCTTTCTCTCAACTCTCACCCTCCTCCCTCACCCTTCCTTCCCCAGTGGGCATTGTACGACCGAGTGCTCAAGCCACTGGTGGGCGTGGAGCTAGCGCAGATTAATCGAGTGGACGTCAAACCCAACGAGCTCATCTTTCTCTCAACTCTCACCCTCCTCCCTCACCCTTCCTTCCCCAGTGGGCATTCTACGACCGAGTGCTCAAGCCACTGGTGGGCGTGGAGCTAGCGCAGATTAATCGAGTGGACGTCAAACCCAACGAGCTCATCCTAGTCGACCAACTGTTCATGGTACACCCATCTCTGTCAATTTTCTTGTATATTAAATAGACGTTTATATATCAATATTTATATTTATGCTAATATTTAAATATTACAGTGGTGACACATATATGCCTCTACGTATGTTATGTAGACACATCCATACATGCCTGTCTGTATGTATATATAGCAAAAAGGATTTGTTTACAGTTTGGCCGTCTTACATGCGCACTTATGTTCTCTACTCCCCATCCAGATTGTCTTCCTTCGATGAATGTGTGCTTTGTGTGTTTAATCATGAACTGCTTGATATATTCTAACTTATTTGTACATTTACTTTGTGCCATCGTCTGTCCCCCTTACAAGCAGCCTCTTTACCAGTGTTGCGGCAAGCCTTCACCAGCCATCTGGCGAGACATGAGGCTACGGGCCCTGCTTCCTCCACACGGCCTCCCCTTTTTCCACAAGCATGGCTGGCAATCCCGAGGGATCCAGCCAATCACGGAGAAGCAGGCGGCGTCTGTGCTGCGCTCTGATTGGCTCGTCGTTGTCGCGCGCCGCCCAGGCAGCCGAAGAGCTTTGGACAAGTTTGAGGAGCTTTTGGAGGAGGTGAAGAAAGTTTTCGGGCAGGAGAAGGTTCGGACTTTCGACGGTTCGCTGCCGATTCTTGAAGGTGAGAAACGATGATGATTGATTTGTTGTAACCTCATTATGGTGGTGTATGAGGTGAAAGTGTTTTCAGGCGTAAAAAATGTGTGATGGTGGTTTGCTGCTGAATTCGTTCGACAAGTTTTGAGAAGTAAACCTTTTGCCTTCTTTTACCCATACTATACACGCACCATCTGGTGGTTTCTTTTACTTATTTTCATTTCTTTCCCTTTGGAACTTTGACTTAACAGTGGGCACAGCAGGGAGAATGGCAGTGAGCAAGGCAGCGAGCAGCACTGCAACAGAGACCGTATGCTATTGCTCATTCCCTCTTCCATTCCAACCTATCCCATAACCTCTCCCCCCTTTCTCTTCCCCTTCCCCCTGCGTTTCCATTCTCCTCTTCTCCCTACACAGCACGATCCCTGTTTCTACAAGCTTGCCTTTTCATAGCCGGGCACGAGACAGCGCTAGCAAACATGGTCTTCATGCCGCTCGGTGCTACAGTGCTTGAGATTCTAACTTCTTTCCCCCTGCCCTTGCAATCACCATGCCCACACAGCGCGGTCCCTCTTCCTGCAAGCGCGTCTCTTCATAGCCGGGCACGGGGCCGCGCTAGCAAACATGGTATTCATGCCATTCGATGCTACAGTGCTTGAGATTCGGCCAGATCGTTACGACAACGCGTGTTACCACTTCCTTGTGAGCGCTTGTGGGTTACAATACAATCTAGTGTTGGGTCAAGGGGATCAAGACAGCGAAAATAAGGTTGATTTGGGCCAAGTTACAAATGCTTTAGTGAGCATACACAGCGGATTTGGTGCGGTGCAATGATTGGCTTGCGCTGCATTTCACAAATCATGTCACGTGCATTTCAGTGTTTGTACGATATGGTGTTTTGTAAAGATTTAATAGAATGGTCTTGAGCCTTTTGGGGCCACTGGACTGGACAAGGAGCCAATATTTATGTGAAAGTGTTAGTACCTAGATATGAGGTGAAAACGGTTGGCTGAGAGTCTCTTGCTGATTCTTTGGTACGACAAGCTAAGTGCGTGTTAGTAGATCACGCATAGCTAATACTATAACTGTCGTGAGTCGTGACGTGACTGGCTTATAGGTTATAGCGAAAACTGAGAACGGCTTCATTGGTGGGGTGGGGCGTGGCGTTGGGTGGGGAGGGAAGGAAGCTATTTTTCACGCACAGTTTGCCGTTGGGGTCCAAAAGTTTTCGAGAATGTTTTCAGTCAAGAAGCACCCTCGTCGGTAGCACAGGCCAATGCACCGCCTCGATCCAGTGGTTGAATTCAAGCCTCATGTCCACGGGATGCGGTCATATTGTATGTAATAAAAGTCACGCCATTCTGACGGAGCAGACCCTCGAGAACTTTTGTTTCGAAACCAAGAAATTCTTGAACTGATTTGTTTCTGCTACACCACTGCCATGGAGAATAGCTACCGAGTCTTGGTGAGAATGTCGGTGACAATCGGAACTGTGTGTGAGTTTCATTTTCGGGGTATTCTGTACGATATAGTTCGTTTTATCACGTTCCCAAGCGGTATAGAAGCTTCACACCAGGGTGGCTTTTGGTTCGTTCAGTTCAACTTCTTCCTTCCGACAACCATTGCGCCATTCCTCGTAAGCATGGCAGCATAAGCACAGACTACATCTATCGTCATGATTGCGCAAACAGCCAATGCGGATCGAGCAACCTAATGTCGTCGATTCGCGGATTATGCTGACAGCACAGATGATCGCACCTTAGGCTTCGGTAGCTCTCTTATGGGTTCTGCGGGCTCGCGTTCGGCTGACAAATCGTGGAATCTACTGAGACCAAAGAGTGCGTCCGCGTTACAAAACGTCCGCGTTACTAGGCGTCTTGACACACGTGACGAGCTGTCGGCGGCAATCTCGTGGAAATAGGACATCTGTATAAAATAAAAAAGTCGAACCATTCTCAAACCGAAATGCAACACCATTGCTCTCCCATCGCAATCGCCTCATCCGCTGCCACCCCGTCCTGTCTCTTTCTCCCATCCCTTCTCCTACCCTTCTTGCTCTCCCCCCTCACTCTCCCCCCACCGCCAGTCCCCTTCCAAGGTCCGTCCTCGTCGTCCATCCCTCACAATCCCCTCGCATCCCTTCCTTTCTCCTCCCCTGCTCATTCTCTCCCCCCGCCGCCAGTCCCCTCCAGGCATTCCGATTCCAAACCTCATTCCAGGCCCATCAATCGTCCTCGTCGTCCGTCCCTCACTATCCCCTCCTCGGACGATTCATTTCCGCCAAGACCGTCACCAGGCGGAGGATACGGCGCCGCAGGATACGGCGCAGGACACGGCGCAGGACACGGCGGAGGGTACGGCGGAGGATACGGCGGCGCCAGTCTAGGCGAAAATGGTTACCCAGGCAACAACGACGACAATGTTCGCCACGACGCGAATCTGCCCAACCCCGTGGAGTTTTCATATGAGGAGCTCGTAACGGCTACAGATGGGTTCAGTGCGGTGAACGTGCTGGGCGAGGGTGGTTACGGGAAGGTGTACCGCGGGGTGGTTCGTGAGGAGGCGCCAGATGGCAGCACGGTGGAGCGCCACGTGGCAGTGAAGCAGCTGAATGACGAAGGCCGGCAGGGGTTCAACGAATGGCTGGTAAGGGCTACTGGTGGTGGGGTCACAACAAGCTTTCCATTGGGTCTTGGGGCATGGGTGGTACGGCATGGGTGGTACGGCATGGGTGGTACGGCATGGGTGGTAAGGCATGGGTGGTAGGTGGGGACAGGTTTTCCAGCACATTCCCAATATCTCCATCCCTTTTCCCCATTCTTTGCCATCTTTCTCCCCCGTCCATGCCTTCCCCGTTCTCCCCCGTCCATGCCTTCCCCGTTCTCCCCCGTCCATGCCTTCCCCGTTCTCCCCCGTCCATGCCTTCCCCGTTCTCCCCCGTCCATGCCTTCCCCGTTCTCCCCCGTCCATGCCTTCCCCGTTCTCCCCCGTCCATGCCTTCCCCGTTCTCCCCCGTCCATGCCTTCCCCGTTCTCCCATCACCCCCCTCCCCACCCTCCCTCCCCTCTCTCTCCCCACCTCGTCAGACAGAGGTGGTGTTTCTGAGGCGACTGCGCCACCCCCATCTGGTGCAGCTCGTGGGGTGCTGCGCGGAGCAGAATTATCCCTGCTCGTTCGCCCCAACCCCCCACCCCCTCTTCCCCATCTGTTGCCGTCTTCCCCCCCGCTTCCCCCTTCTACTTTCTTCCAGACGGAGGTGGTGTTTCTGCGGCGGTTGCGCCACCCACATCTGGTACAATTCGTGGGGTACTGCACGGAGCACCAGCAGGCTCTGCCCACCCCCACTCCGCACCCCCTCTTTCCCCATTTGTCCCCAACTTCCCCCCTCTTCGTTCATCAGACGGAGGTGATGTTTCTGCGTCGCCTGCGCCACCCCCACCTGGTGCAGTTCGTGGGGTACTGCACGGAGAAGCAGCAGGCCCTGCCCACCCCCACTCCGCACCCCCTCTTTCCCCATCTGTATCCAAACTTCCCCCCACTTCTTTCTTCCAGACGGAGGTGGTGTTTCTGCGTCGCCTGCGCCACCCCCACCTGGTGCAGTTCGTGGGGTACTGCACGGAGAAGCAGCAGGCACTGCTCGTGTACGAGCTCATGGCCAACGCATCGCTGGACTACCACCTCTTCGACGGTCAGTCCCTCGCTCTTTGCATTCATGCCTCCTGTATGTGTTTGTGTGGGTGGGTGGGTGGGTGGGGTACTCCACGGGCCACCAGCAGGCACTTCTGGTGAATGCATCACTGGATTACCACCTATTCGAAAATCTCTCTCTCTCTCTCGTCCTGTAGTGCTTTTTCTTTGACTGTCAGTCACCTCTCTGCAGCGGGTCAATGTTGCTCTGGGCGTATCAACGCCAATGCACCAAGCAGCAGGCTTTCATTTCACCTCCCCTGCCTTCCCCTTATTCTTGCCAGACACCCACCCGCCCCCCTCTCACTTGGCAGCAGCAATTCAATGTTGCTCTGGGCGTACCAAAGGGGTTAGCGTACCTGCATGAGGGGACGTGGCGGCTTATCTCCCCCTCTCTCCCTCCCCCTCCCCCGTCCCACCCGCTGCCAGACACCCGCCCCCCTCTCACTTGGCAGCAGCAAGTCAATGTTGCTCTGGGCGTACCAAAGGGGTAGCATACCTGCATGAGGGCACGGAGCGGCAGGAGATTCTTTCGACCTGTACTAATCGAGCCCTGTCTCTTGTCCCCTGTTCTCCTCGCCCCCCTTTCCAGACACTCGACCCCCTCTCACGTGGCAGCAGCGGGTCAATGTTGCTCTCGGTGCCGCCAAGGGGTTAGCATACCTGCATGAGGGCACGGAGCGGCAGGTGATCTTCAGAGATCTCAAGGCGGCGAATATACTGCTGGATGAGGTGAGTTAGCGCGGGAGATGTGTGCCGCGTGTGTGTGTTGTGGGCTGGGGAGCTGGGTCAATCCAGGAGGCAAGGGGCTAAAGGGATGGCATGCCTGCATGAGGGCACGGAATGGCAGGCGGTTTTTTTATAGATTTCAAGCCGGCGGATATCCTGATTGTTGAGGTGAGGGCGGAGGGGTGTGTGTGCGTGTGACTTGGGGTATCCAAAAAGCTAGCGTGTTGTGGCTTGGAACCAATCAGTCAGCCAACAGCACCTCAATGCGAGGACGGATTGTCAGACTTGGATTGTCCAAGGACGGGCCTTTTGAGACCTCACAATCTTTTATCCCCCTTTCACCACACCCCACCACACCCCACCACACCCTACCACACTGCACCCCCCTTGCTTCCCCTTCTTGACAGAACTTCAATGCGAAGCTGTCAGACTTTGGATTGGGCAAGGACGGACCTGCTGAGGCCTCAAACACTTTATATCTCCCCTCGCCACACTCCACCGCACCCCACGACTCTCAACCTTCTCCTGACAGAACTTCAATGCGAAGCTGTCAGACTTCGGATTGGCTAAGGACGGACCAGCAGGGGAGAACACTCACGTGTCCACCATGGTTGTCGGTACCTATGGCTACACCGCTCCTGAGTACCTGCAGACTGGTAAGGAGTTGCAGTTTAGAGTGGTACGTTGTGGTTCAAGGCTGTGCAGACTGGTAAGGGCTGGCAGGGGAAAACACGCACGTGTCCACCATGGTGGTCGGCACCTAAATTTGGCTAAACAGCTTCCGAGTACTTGCAAACTGGTAACGAGTGGCAGTGCTGGGTGGTGTGATGCGGTGCTGAGTGGTGAGCAGCGGTGCTAAGCAAGCACCACCACCACCACCTTTTCTGTTCACCACCGCGACCACCAAAAGACTCTATCAAGCGAAGAGCGACGGGAGTGAGGAGTGGTGCTGCTGGAGCCTGGAGTTGCTTTGGGGCCACTCAGGGAGTTCATCAACTTCCGTCCTTTCCCTCACCATCCCTCTTCACCACCACCACCTTCACCGGGTCACCTAACGTCAAAGAGCGACGTGTGCGCATTTGGAGTGGTGCTGCTGGAGCTCCTGTCCGGCCGCAGAGCCGTGGACATAGACCGGCCAGGCGACGAGAAGAACCTTGTCTTTTGGGCCAAGCCGTTCCTGGCGGACAGGAAGAGGAGCGCTGAGATTGTGGATCCGCGGTTGCAAGGGAAACATCACCAATTCTCCTTCCCTTCCCGCCTGTGCTCCATTGCTCCACCTGCACCACCACCAGGCCACCTGACAGCAAAGAGCGATGTGTACGCATTTGGAGTGGTGCTGCTGGAGCTCCTGTCCGGCCGCAGAGCCGTGGACATAGACCGGCCAGGCGACGAGAAGAACCTTGTCTTTTGGGCCAAGCCGTTCCTGGCGGACAGGAAGAGGAGCGCTGAGATTGTGGATCCGCGGTTGCAAGGGAAACATCACCAATTCTCCTTCCCTTCCCGCCTGTGCTCCATTGCTCCACCTGCACCACCACCAGGCCACCTGACAGCAAAGAGCGATGTGTACGCATTTGGAGTGGTGCTGCTGGAGCTCCTGTCCGGCCGCAGAGCCGTGGACATAGACCGGCCAGGCGACGAGAAGAACCTTGTCTTTTGGGCCAAGCCGTTCCTGGCGGACAGGAAGAGGAGCGCTGAGATTGTGGATCCGCGGTTGCAAGGGAAACATCACCAATTCTCCTTCCCTTCCCGCCTGTGCTCCATTGCTCCACCTGCACCACCACCAGGCCACCTGACAGCAAAGAGCGATGTGTACGCATTTGGAGTGGTGCTGCTGGAGCTCCTGTCCGGCCGCAGAGCCGTGGACATAGACCGGCCAGGCGACGAGAAGAACCTTGTCTTTTGGGCCAAGCCGTTCCTGGCGGACAGGAAGAGGATCGGGGAGATCGTGGATCCGAGGCTGCAAGGGAGGTTCTCACACAAGGGAGCGCTGAAGCTCGCTGTTGCTGCGCACTGCTGCCTGCAGGACGCGAAATCTCGGCCGTCGATGGCCGACATGGTGCAGACTTTGACGGCTCTGATGGAGATGGGAGAGGGTGCTGCGGGTGGTGGTAGTGGTCGTGGCGGTGACACGCCCAGAACACCCAGAACGCCGAGAACACCCAAAACAGCAAAAACACCAACAGCTTTGAAAACAACGAATACACTGAAACCACTGGGCAGTGCAGGTGGTGCTGCTGACACACCTGTCGCATCCCGAACACCCTCTGCTGTCAGTGGTGATGGTGCCAATAGCGCAAGAACTTATACAGGTGTGGGTGGTGGCGATGCTGCTGGTGTGGGTGGCGGTGACGCTGGTAATAATACAGTTGGTGGGAGTGATGGTGGTTCTTCTGGTGGTGCTGGAGGTGGAGGCGCTGCTGACGGTGGCCTAACTGCTTCTTCCTATGATGCGAAATCATTGCATCGTGTACAGGTGGTAGCAAATGGAGGAACTACCAGTACCAGGACTCGTTGAGACTTAAGAGGGAGAAACGGTAGGCTGGCCAGAGGGGTTAAGCAAAAAGTTAACCATCCATTGCTAACATAGGGAGCGGAGCACCATACTGTACCCTCATTTGGGATAGGGTAGGTATCAAACCAGGCTTACACATAGGTATATTATGAGCAACCTGAATGGTGGACAGTCCGAGTGAAACACCACAACACGGTAACCATTTTCACTCTTACGGTCTGACCAAGGTTATTACGGTATACGTGTCTGGCTAAGATGAACCTCACAGGAATGGAACAGAAACTCCACATTGGTGCCTCACAAGTATACAAGTAATTCAGACATGCAACATAACGTCCCCAAGAATTTACAAATTCCCCAACCTGAGCCTGACTCTCCTCCCTGTAGGGTCAGTCCCATCAGCATTCGAATCCTCAACCCACATGGAATCCGCGGGCCTCCTTGTAGCAAGGATTTCACTGTTGTTTCCCACGCCTGCTACAGCCTGTAGCAGCTCCGCCTGGAGGGAAGGACAGCTGATTCGTAGATGCTCAAAGCCTTCTGATTTGATCACACCTGCACAGGGAAGAACCGAGATAGTGAAGAAGGGTGTTGAGTGATGGGGTAACCAACAGTGGATGGAAGGGCGGAAAATGGGTGGAGGATGGGGGAAGGAGGAGAGGGGAAGGGGAGGGAGGTTGGGGGGGAAAGGAGAGGGGTGGGGGAAAAGGGGGAAAGGGTGGGGGGAAAGGGGGGAAGGAAAGAGGGAGGAAAGAGGTGGAGCGGAGGAAAGATTTCAGAACAAGATAGAGCAACTACAGAATTGGCCTAAAATTTCGGAAACCATACTAGAGAGGTTCTGCGCCGCGAATTGCAGGCACACGTTCTTGAGCCGCTTCGCGTTGTGCTGCTCCGCCAGAGCCAGCGTCGTAGCGACCGTATCCGCATCCACCGTCTCGCACAGCTTCGACTCGCAGATTAATCGCAGCCGGTCTAAGGCGTAGCGGTCCGCAGCCGCGAGCAGATGCTGCGCCATGATTGGCGTGAAAGCGGACGGTCCCGAGCTTGGGAGATCGTCGGTGTAGATGAAATGGAGGAGAGCTTTAAACACCGGAGCCTCGATGTCTGTAACGGGGATGTTACCCTCCCGCCTGTCCCGCATGGGTCCGTACAGTAAAGCCTTCAAGACTGGCGAGCGCGCGGCGAGGATGACTCTATGAGCGGACACCGTTTCATCTCCGACGTCGAACGTTACATCGCATCCCTCGCCCGAGTACAGGAGCACCTCGTAATCCTTCCCCATCTGCGACGGCGGAATAGGTATCGACACCGGCTGCTTCGGACCCTCCGTTTCAGTCACAACAACTCCGACCGTGCACGTGATCTGTAGCGTGTCGTCCTTGAGATAATCCGACGTCTCTAACGTCGCTCGCCGGAAGAACCGCTTGTAACCCCACATAGATCCTCGGTACTTGAGCGTGTACGGTCCAGATTCAAGCGCGCGGTCGAAGTGCGAATGGACTTTATGGCGACCCCGTCCGCTTTGATCCAGCATCGTCAGCTCGAACAACGCACGGACGTCCGTCCCCTCGCTCGCAAGCGCGATGAAGAGCGAAACGTACTGCGAGTTATCCTCCGCGTTCTTCCCGTCCGGGTAAAAGTAAATAGCCCATTTGAAGCCTCCAACGGTAAACGTGTCGCTGGACATGTATTTGCCGACTCCCATGCCCTTGGCGAGGGAGTAGCCGGTGATGTTGAACTGATGGCTGCCATTTACCGTCTTGGTGATGCTCCTGGACTTGGTAGGACTGCCTGGCGGATCCTTCGCCGGCATCCTTAATAGCGTGGAGAATAATTCAGTGAAGAGGTGTAAGAAAGAAACAGAACGGAAGACGCTATGACAGCACTTTTGAAGACGAGACGCGGTCTACTATGAAGCGAGAAGCAACGGATTTTGTTTTTCTACGAAAACGAAAATTAAGAAACGGTAGAGAAACCGTCCACCCGCAGCGAATCTCACAACCCCTAACAAGCCTGCCAAGAACAAGACAAAGCCGTAGGTAATAAAGCTAGGCAAGCACTGAGATGGCGACTGAAAGTGATGGAAGTACTGAAAATTTGGAGGAGGAAAGGAAGCTAGGCCTGCAAGCTTCAAGTGAGAGTTGCAAGAAAGAAACGAGTGGACGGAAGCGTATGGAGGTGCTTCGAGATAAGGAGGCCCGTGAAACCCTAGGCACGGAGGGATGCAGCACAATCGCATTCTTGATAAGAAACACCAAAGAGAGGAAACTTGCACGGTCCTGTACGGTGAGCTGTTCATCTCGTTAGGTGGTGTGAGGTGGTTTGAAGTACGCGTTTGTCTGTCCACAGCTGACGCATGCACGGATTGGGATGGATGCGTGAAGGTGATGGATGTTGCGGCGATGGGATTTGAGTGGCTGTGCGGGCCACCGCACCAGAGAGGTCTGGCACGGACGCAGACTGACAGGCGGAGATAGGGGAGGTGGATGGGCATTGGAATGGATGAACGCGGAATTATGTAAGAGCGAAGAACGCGGCAACATCTGTGGACAAGCTTTGCTATTCTAGTATGATTGAACATAAGCGGTGCAGAGAGCATTCCAATAATACTTGCATTTGCAACACATACTCTTCTAACAATGCTAACTAAAAACAGTGTCCCAGCTCTAACATATCGTACCAACCCATTGTAGCTTGACGTTAATGCCATAGGCAGTACTGGAACCTCACCAGCAGTAGCACAACCCATTGCCTGACCCCACCGTAGATCACAAGCTCGGCTCGGACACATCAATTACCAGCTCCACTGGTACAGGCACTGTATCCCATCCACCGTCCTGCACATTTTCCCTCTCATCCACAGGACCATTCTCTGCAGCAGTAGGCTCAACATAACCAATTGGCACATCCTGTCCACTCGCCAAGCCTGGAGAACCGCTCTGATGATCCCCCAGACCTGAATCTCCCAAGCCTGTACTTTCCAGATCTGTATGTCCAGGACCTGTATTTTCCGAAGCTGTATTTTCAGATGCTGAGTTATCTGCGCCTGCATTTTCCATACCTGAATTTTCCAGGCCTGCGCTACCCACTGCTCGCCTGGACTTGCGCTTACGACCGACGTTTGCGGATGGCTGCTCACTTGGATCCTCTGCACAAGGCAACAGAAATTAAACAAGGGATCCAAATAAACGATTGACCCAGATGACACTGTTGTCTGTGCAAGGTAGAGCAAATGGTGAAAACGCTGCTGTCATACACAGTCAAGGGCACATAGCATGAAATACGCTCACCTCTAGCTGCCAGCTCCTCATAATTACATCCACGCCGAGGTCCCCCCCAGCCAAACTTTGAAGAAGATTCGATCTTCGACTTGGAAAAATCCAGTCCGTCCACAGCTGCTGGATCAACGGCCATGATCTCAAGAACATTCGGGAGCCGGAAAGTCACAGGCTGGTAACCGTCAGACTCGTCGTCCTCAATACTTGCTCCCGTCTTCTTCCTCCTGCTCGCCCTTCCTCTCCTAGGCGCAGCCTTCTGCTGCACGCCTGGCGCGACATTGTAGTATGGGTTGCTGTTGCTGTTACCTGGGACTTGGCCTGGCATGAAGTTGAAGTATGGATTGCTGCTGTTGCTGCTACCTGGTACTTGGCCTCGTGTGAAATTGAAGTATGGGTTACTGTTGCTGCTGCCTGGTACTTGGCCTGGAACGAAGTTAAAGTACGGATTGCTCCTGCTGCTGCTGCTGCCTGGTAATTGGCCTGGAAAAGACTGGAATTGACCTGGGTGGAATACGGTTGACTGGCCTGCTGGTGGGTGGGCCTGGGTCAAGGGGGTGCTGACGCGTCTAGCCTTTCTGACGAGCTGGGCAAGATTCTCACGAGCGTTGGAAATTGCCACGTCAGCGTTGTCTCCTGATGTCCGTGGGGGTGGACAGGCAGGGGGTGCGGGGTAAGGGAAATGCTAAATGTCTCTAAGCACGGATACTTTTATGCAGGCAGCGAGGGAACGATGTGAGGTTGTGTTTATCCCTAGAGGGAACAGTGGTGTCCATAACAAGCTGATGAGGCGACAGTAGTAGCGAGGTGACAATAACGAGGTAAATGGAGTATTTACCACCAGCAACAGCGGCGCCAGCAAAGAGTCTATCTACCTAGTGGAGAGCGGCTTCGATGAGGAGGAAGGGGTCGGAGGAGGAAGGGGTTGGAGTCGGTGGGTAGCGATCCTCCCGGCATGAACGATACTACAGACGATAACGAGGTGAAGGTTGTGCCTACCAGCGACAGCGGCGCCAACGAAGAGCCTCTCGACGAGGTGCGGCGAGGCTTCGATGAAAAGGAGGAAGAGGTCGGAGTAAGTGGGTAGCGATCCTTTTGGCATGAACAGAGCGAGTCAATGTCTTTTACAAACGACAGAACCGAGGTGACAATATCGAATGCTACTGCTCACCAGCGACAGCGGCGCCAACGAAGAGTCTCTCGACGAGGTGCGGCGCGGCTTCGATGAGGAGGAGGAAAAGGTCGGAGTAGGTGGGTAGCGATCCTTTCGGCATGTACGCCGCGAGTCCGCATCGCAGCACGTGCAGCGGGTCGCGAAGGTCTTTGGAGATAAAGATGGTGCGACTAGGCTGAGCGGAGAGCGACTCGCCTATTGATGGAGGCTTGGGATCGGACGCCATGGGCTCGTTGGAGAGCTGGAGGGGTTCTGATATTAGAAGTTATACAACGTCTGGCAATGAGCTTCGAAGATTCGAGAATGGAATATTACAATAACGCGTGTTAGTGCTCTCTTGCTCCAGTCGCAGAACTCGGTGTTCTCAACGCGAACAACGCACTCGCTAGTGACTTGCGATTACGGTAATCGCAGGAACTCCAGAATTAGTGCGACTACGAGGGTAACTTGATGGTGTGATGTGAAGAGAGTCGTTAGGAGGCTGTGCTTGCAAACGCTGCAGACTTGCTTATAGAGTCAGTTCGTGTCCTTTTTGCCATGGAATGTTGACACGAATGGAAGACTGGGAGCGGAAGTTTGGGCTCGCCATGCTATCTTGTTCGCTTGCTATGTTTTGCGACATACGCGAACGAGGTTGTTACCCAGCTGGCCTTGCACCATGTCAAAATCAAGGCGTGCGAATCCTTATATCGTTTCGGCTAAAGCGCCGTTACATTATTCGGTTTCGCGCTTACAGAACATGCTGTTCCGCACGCAATACCCTTGCAACATCACCTGTTGCAATTAATTTTTCCCAGACAACGTAATTCTGATACGGTAGTTGTTTCTGTTGCCTTGCTCTCTACTCCCTCCTCGCATTCGCCTCCTCCCACATAATCTCTCTGCTGGCTCCTGATCTTCTCTGCCGTCACTCGTCCGGCCACAAATCCCCGTCGCGCTATCAAGTCAGCAGTGCGCTCCTGTTCCTTGTCATCCGCCCAACCCCGATAATAGAAATCCAGTTGCGCCGGTCGTCCTGCTCGAAAAACGCCGTTCTGACACTCATCAATCCACCACACTTTTTCTTCCTTCATCCTTCGAAGTATTAATCTTCCTTCGATTTTTTTGTTCCGAATTGTTTGAACGCGCAGTTTCTTTCAAGCGCGCGCGCACAGTACAGATCTTCCTTGCTTCGAAGTTTGTCTTGTTGGTACATTCGTTCCGCGCGCAATGACAACAATCCGACGTTTCACGTGCGACGATCTGTTTCGGTTTAACAATGTCAACCTCGACTGGTACACGGAGACTGTAAGTGCAGTGCGCTCTCATGCACTCACATGCACTGAGGGGAAGGATGGAGGAGCTGCGGGGAAGGAAGGGAGCAGGAATGGACTACTATGAGTTGACTCAAAAGCCACCTCACTTGCACTGAGGGGAGGGATTGTTTGAGTCGATTCAAACATCGACTGGTACACGGAGACTGTATGTGCACTCATATGCACTTAGCGTAGGGATGAAGGAGTCGGATCGGAAGGAAGGAGGGGACGAGGGATGGGTGGAGTGCATGAGAGAGAGGTGAAGGGAGGGAGAGTAAGGGAAGGAAGCAGCCGATTTAACGTTTTTACAATTTATTTGTACCCTGCCAATATATTTTTCTCTACTTCATCTCTGCACATGATACTACACTCCTCATAGTATGGCAGTACAACCTGAATATTAATCTTCGCATTTGTGTTTCTCTATGTTATTCCTGAACCCACCACATGGCAGTACAACCTGAACTTCTACCTGGGATACATGGCGAGCTGGCCGGAGTATTTCGTGGCGGCACAAGGACCAGGGGACCGAATCATGGGCTACAGTGAGTAACGTGGCATGGTGACATGGCGGGCTGACCCCCATGGTAGTACACAGGACAAGTCCATGTATGAGAAGTTGCATTGCGAAGGCGAGGTGTGTGTCACTTCACATTATCTGCTATGTCCCTTTTCTCCTCTCCACTTGACAAACGCAACGCAGTCATGGGCGAGCTTTGGCATGCGCATATGCATCGGTGAACTCTCCACATTGACTAAAGAATCGTCTCATCACACATGGGCGAGCTTTGGCATGCGCACATGCATCGGTGAACTCTCCACATTGCACCGCACCTGCGCCTCTCCAACCCCCCCAACACTTATAAACCCCCCTCCCTCTTTTTCTTGCATGGCAGTCATGGGCAAGGTGGAGGGAGAGGGCGAGCTGTGGCACGGGCACGTGACGGTGCTGACTGTGGCACCCGAGCATTGACCACAGCACATTTTGTGTTTCCATCCTATCCCCCCTTCCCCCGTTCCCTCTGCTCTATTGGCAGTCATGGGCAAGGTGGAGGGCGAGGGCGAGCTGTGGCACGGGCACGTGACGGCGCTGACAGTGGCGCCGGAGTATCGACGGCAGCAGCTGGCAGCAAAGCTGATGGACATTCTCGAGGAGATCACCCACAAGACGTGAGTGGTGTTGCTGGGAGAGGAAAATTCCTAGAAGCCAAAAGGTGTGTGCATCGAGAGAGAGAGAGAGTGTGCAGTTGGTAGCCAAGCTGATGGACATTTTTTAAGAGTGTTGCAATTGTCAACTCTTGCGATTTTGGAGCCGCTAGTTGCGACATTCAAAGTGTGGATTCTGTGCACCCGCAGCAGCAACATCCACCATCGTGACATGCTTCTTCAAACGATGGCGGATGTTGCTGCTGCCGGTGCACCTCCGTGGAACCACAGATTCAGAAACCACACTTTGAATGTCTCGAGTAGCGACTTCAAGATCACTAGTGTTGACCATTGCACCAAACTTGAGTGGGACTGAATGGCACGTTAGCCGCTGAAAGAGTACATGCCGCGCAGCTTAACAGTTGCATGCAGCCAGAGAGAGTGCAGCTGGCAGCCAAGCTGATGGACATTTTCTATGAGATCAACCCCAAGACACGAGTGCTTTTCCGCTCCAATCCCCATCACGAGTGTTTTTGTAGATCTCTTTGTCCTCTTTGTTCCCCTGCTTCTCACTCATGCGTTTCAGTAATGACGAGTATTTTGTAGACCTCCTTGTCCTCTTTGTTCCCCTGCTTCTCACTCTTGTTTCCCTGCATTTCAGTTATGACGGGTACTTTGTAGATCTCTTTGTCCGGACGTCCAATAAGGCTGCTATCCAAATGTACCGTAAAGTAAGTACCAACTATACATACCTGGTTATTAATCGTCCAACCATACTTACTTGGTTATTATTCATCCAACCATCTGTAACTGGTTCCAAGCCCGACAGTCATTTGTTCTGGTACAACAGTCATCTATGTCTCTGCTAATTCTTATGTCCGCTTGATATTTTTTTCTTGCCTCATTAGTTCCCTTCCTCTCCTGTCTCTCTTTCAGTTTGGGTATGAGGTGTATCGTCGCGTGCTCATGTATTATTCCGGGGAGGAAGATGCCTTCGGTGAGTTCCCATGTCATGGCTGACATGACCTGCGATGGAATAGTCAGTATGGCATCAGATGACATGGTGACATTGCATGGTATGGCATGGCTTTCTTTTGGCACTTAGCAATGCATAAAATCACCTGACGTACTTGTCCATATGCAGAATGATATCTGTGTTTGCTTGTCCATATGGGGCACGTAATCCTTCAAATCTTAATGAATATTCCCATCCCCACCCCCTCCCTACCATACCCATCCCCTCCCTCCCCCCCATTCCTTACGGTGCCGTACCATCTCACTGATAGATATGCGTAAAGCTATGCCAAGAGACAAGGAAAAGAAGTCGATGGTTCCACTTGACAGACCTGTCACTCCGCAGGAGCTTTTGTTTGATTAGTGTTACGAATGTTCATTGCGTATCATGAGTTGAATATATACAAGCCAATTTGCTCTGCACTTTGCTTAACGAGTAAGATTCCGCTTTCGCGTATACACGAACACACTCTTAGCGCCACCAGAATGGAATGACAAAGAACTGCTTCGCTACATTTCGCGAATTACAGCCGCAGCGACGCTGTTGCAGGGTTCTTCATATTCAACTGATTAAGACAAGACTCTCCAAGGAGTCTGCAGAGCAGTCGTCATATTTCAGATCTCAATCATACAGCACACTAGATTGCAAATTACAAAGATAATGAGGATATAACGAGACGAAAATAACTACCACTGGTATAGATACGAGGCTAACGAGGTTACTAACTAGCGTAAGGGCGGGAGGGTGGGTTCTAGATTCAGATCTAGAAATGATTCGACTAGGTGGCAGGTCTGTGGACCTGCCACGAGATAAGGAGCAGATGACTCCTTACTGCATAATCCTTTACAAGTCTTGCATATTTCAAAATTTTACATATTAAGACAAGACTCTCCAAGGAGTCTGCAGAGCAGTCGTCATAGGAGATAAGAGACATTAGGTGCGTCGGGAGCAAGGCTCCAGAACTCAGGGTTTTACCTTAGTAGGGAAGGACGGAATGGAATGGAGGAACTATATACCCTCACCTACTATTGTGGGGGAGGTTCCCAAGAAGAGAACAATGAAAGAAGTATCAGATGCGCGTAAGAATCGAGTGAGCAATAAGTTGCTGTCAAGAATGAAAGTCTTGGTTCATTGATGTGGGTTGGGGTACATATAACAAACCCTAACATCTGTACCCCCTAAGACAAACCTCACTAAGGCTACAACATTTGACACACCCCCATAGCCTAAGTGAGGGGTGTCTAGCAAAACCAAAAGTGTACGGTCACAAGACCAGTCACAAAGATACAAAGCTCAGGGTGGATCACAACGTCACCACACATTCTGAGCACAAGCAACAGTGGCCACAAGACCAGTCCAAGAGTTCACAAGTGTGTATAGCAAGAGTACAAGCAAAGCAAACAGTAAACTCAAGCCTATACACGACTAGAACCTGTGTCAACAAGGCCTAACTGCACACAACACCTCTGGTGGTCACAAGGCGGAAGCGCCTTGGTGAAGATGTCTGCAGTGTTGGCCTCGGACTCCACAAACTCGAAGCGAGCCTGTCCACGCCTCTGCAACTCTCGCAGAAGGAAGTACCTGACGTGAATGTGCTTCACTCTGCTCTCCAGTCGTGGCTCACGACAGAGGAGAATCGACGCCTTGTTGTCAGTGAACAAGGTCGGTGCAGAGCTCGGCCGCTCACCAAGGTCAGCGAGCAAAAACGTCAACCAACGCAGCTCCTGTGCCGCCATGGCACCAGCGTAGATCTCAGCCTCAGCTGTAGAGGTCGAGACCGAAGAGGAGCGCGTGGACCGCCACGAAACAGCTCCAGAACCCAAGCTGAAACAGTACCCCTGAGTAGACCTGTGAGTCTCAGCGTCGTCAGCGTAAGAAGAGTCACAGTGACCAGTAAGTACGACAGGCTGCTGCCCTCCAAGAACTAGCCCCACGCCTGATGTCGTCGCTAGGTACTTCGCCACCCTCACAGCTGCCGTCCAGTGAACAGGACGGTGCCTCCCTGGCGCAACAAAGCGAGCAAGGACGCTGAGAGGGAAGGCGAGGTCCGGGCGAGTACAAGTCATCAGGTACATGAGGCAGCCCACTAGCTCTGCGTAGGGACCACTGGACTCAAACGGCTCATCAGGAAAGGGTCCAGTGAGTCTGTGGTCAACAGCAAGAGGTGTGCACTGTACTGTGGAGTGCTGAAGCTTGAACTGCTGAAGGACCTGCTGCACAATGTGTGACTGTGAGAGTGTAATGGTGCGAGCAGCTCTGTCCCTGGTGATCTGCAGGCCAAGGTAGTGGCGCAGCTCACCAAGGTCAGTGCACGTTTGTCTCTTCTGCAGTTCGGACTTCACGTCTGCCAAGGCAACCCTGTCAGCAGTGGCGAAAACCAGGTCGTCGACGTAGACCAGAACAAAGAACGGTGTAGAGCCACGACGAACGAACAGCGACGGGTCGGCAGAAGACGGCTGGAACCCAAGGTCAGAGAGGGTAGAACGAAGAGTGTCATGCCACTCACGAGGAGCCTGACGGAGACCGTAGACAGGTCGCCTCAGCCTCCACTGGGTCCCAGGAGGGAAAGTGCCAGTGAAGGCAGAGGGACGACGCAGCCAGACCTCCTCGTGTAGGCTACCCTAAAGAAACGCAGTAGAGAAGTCGAGAGAGTGTAACTCGTAGTCTCTCTGTGCCGCTACGTGCAGTAACACCCGAAGAGTGGTCATCTTCGGGGTGGGCGCGAAGGTCTGAAAGAAGTCAGCTCCCTCGCGCTGATTGAAACCTCTAGCCACGTAGCGCGCCTTGAAGACCGGAGGAGATCCCGGTGGCCGCTTCACCCTGTAGATCCACATGCCATCGACTACGTTCGCCCCAGGGGGGGGAACCTCGTCGACATAGGTGCCTGTGGATCTGTAGGAGGCCATCTCTGCGTCCATGGCAGCTCTCCACTGAGAGGCCCAAGGCCCTGACACTGCCTCAGCGTAAGTGCGAGGAGTCGGTATGTCAAGGGCGTCGGGGTCTCCCTCAGGGGCGAGCAGCATGGCACAGAGATGAGGGGAAGCGGCTGCCAGGAACTCTAGCTCAAACTGCCTGTCCTCTAGGGCGTCACAGCCAAGGGCAGACACACCCCCGACGGCCAGAGGACTGGAAGGAGGAGCAGCCACAAGACTGGTGGCGAAGTCAAGGCGGCGAGTAGAGGCAAACTCAGTGACTGCGGCAGTAAGAGCGGAGACAGAGGACACAGAGGCACGAGGGTGGGTAACAAGAGAGGCGAGAACACGAGAGAGAACAGGACGGTACGTGCGGTAGTAGTCAGTGACAGGAGTAGAAAGCGAAGCAGTGAGGGCCGACTCAGGAGGAGACGGAAGCACAGACGGAGACGGACGAGGCGGACTAGAACGAAGTAAGGCAGTACGAAGGTCAGGGAAGGGAACAGGGGACGAGGGACGAGCACGAGGGGAGCGACGAGAGGCCCAGGTCTGAGAAGGAGGAGGGGACAACGAAGACTGAGAACGAGGGAAAACAGCTGGAGAGGGGTCAGGAGGAGGAAGCGGAGGACCCGAGACGGGAGGAGAGGGGGAGGAGGAAGGAGAGCGGGAGGGGAGACCGAGGGCCCGAAGACCGGAGAGAGGAGGAGGAGGCGGCGGCTGCTGCTACTGCTGCTGCTGCGGCGGCCGCGGCGGCTGCTGCTGCTGCGGCGGCCGCGGCGGCTGCTGCTGCTGCTGCCGCGGCGGCTGCTGCTGCTCCTCCTGCTGCTGTAGCGGCTCTAACTCCTGCGCCTCCTGCTGCTGCGGCGGCTCCAGCCGCGGCTGCTGCAGCTGCTCCTGCTGCTGCTGCTCCTCCTCCAGCCGCTGCAACTCTCTCTCCTCTCTCTCCAACTCCAGCTGCTCCTCACGGGCATGGCGAACACGAGCCTGGTGCCGGGTCGGGTAGGGGTG
>CANJKZ010000718.1:0-99690 GCA_947471745.1 Closterium sp. Naga37s-1 | reverse complement strand
GCACGCGCCCCTCTCACCTGCACGCGCCCCTCTCACCTGCACGCGCGCTCTCACCTGCACGCGCCCCTCTCACCTGCACGCGCCCCTCTCACCTGCACGCGCCCCTCTCACCTGCACGCGCCCCTCTCACCTGCACTCGCCCCTCTCACCTGCACGCGCCCCTCTCACCTGCACGCGCCCCTCTCACCTGCACGCGCCCCTCTCACCTGCACGCGCCCCTCTCACCTGCACGCGCCCCTCTCACCTGCAACGCGCCCCTCTCACCTGCACGCGCCCCTCTCACCTGCACAGCGCCCTCTCACCTGCACGCGCCCCTCTCACCTGCACGCGCCCCTCTCACCTGCACGCCCCCGCTCTCACCTGCACTCTCGCGCCCCTCTCACCTGCACGCGCCCCTCTCACCTGCACGCGCCCCTCTCACCTGCACGCGCCCCTCTCACCTGCACGCGCCCCTCTCACCTGCACGCGCCCCTCTCACCTGCACGCCCCCTCTCACCTGCACGCGCCCCTCTTCACCTGCACGCGCCCCTCTCACCTGCACTCGCCCCTCTCACCTGCACGCGCCCCTCTCACCTGCACGCGCCCCTCTCACCTGCACGCGCCCCTCTCACCTGCACGCGCCCCTCTCACCTGCACGCGCCCATGGTCATCCAGCAGCAGCAAGTGGCGGTCGCGGATCATCTCGCGAATCACCCCCCTGCCCTCCCCCTCCACCTCCCCCTCGCTGCACACGCGCACCGCCACGCGTGGCCCGCTCAGGGGCGAGGCATGGCGCATGCACTGCAGAGAGCGGCGGGTGGGAGGGAGGGCAGGGCAGGAAGAGAGGGAGCAGGAGAAACGGCTGGCTAGAAGCAGCAGGTGGCACGGGCTGGTATAGAGGCGCGCATGCAGCTGTGCAAGGGCTGGTGCCCCGGCAAGCTTGCTTTGTGCATGACTCCATGGCACAGGCAGGAGGGAACGAGGCGAGAGGGCGACGGGCGAGGTGGGAGCACCTGGAGGAAGTGAGCTGTGTCACGCGGCCACGAGGAGAAGCGATACAGCGGCCGCCACTGCGCATCCTCCTCACAAGCGGCCTCCCCCCATGCTGCCTGCTTGCCATCTGCTCCTGCCCATCTCCCGCCTGCTTCACTGGGCCCCACGCGGCACAGCCTCTCCACCACATACCACTGCTCGCCTGCCCTAACCGCTGCTGCTGCTGCCTGTCCACCTGCAGCATGCGTGAGGCCGCGGTGGGCACGGTGTCCCGTGGCCACGCACCACCCCCCGTGTAGAAGTCATTCATCATCGGGGTCTGAATCTGAATCTGCCTCCCCGCCAGCACTCCTCTCAGCCATGCGCCCATCCATTCCTGCCTCTATGTGCTCCACTGCCACCCCTGCACGCCTCTCTCTACTGCCCTCCATCCCTCCCTGCCCCTGTCCGCTGCTGCTACTGCTGCTACTGGCATCTCCAGGCTCTCTGCTGTGCATGCAGGCGCCATGCCGACAGCCCCCGCACCTCGTCCACGCACCCAAGGGGCTGCACTGGCAGGTGCTGGCGGGTAGGGCGGGGGCATGGGGATATGCGGTACAACCCCCGCGTCCTGGTGCTGCGGGGGACAGGAGTGGTGGGATTGAGAGGTGGCATGGAGGGGAAACGCTTGGGTGAGGAGAGAGAAGGGGTGGGAGTGGGAGTGGCACATCACAGCAGGGAATGAAGGGACGTGTGTAATGAATGGAGATGGGAGGCGAGGGGAAGGAGCGGCGTGCCTGGTGGATGGTGGGTTGGAAGAGCAGTGGTTCCAGGAACATGGGGTGGGGCACAAGGCTGGCGGGGCAGCAGGGCGTGCTGACGTCAGCGAGCCATGCCATGCCGTTGATGTGCACACAGCAGACACATCTGCATGCGGGTGAGGGGGTGAGGAATGGGGGTTGGTGGGGCAACGCATGGTGAGAGGGCATGTGCATGAATGAGAACACATGGGTAGGTGGGTGGGTTGTTGGTTGAGTGGGTGGGTGGGTGTGTAGGTGGGTGGGTGGGTGTGTGGGTACAGGACAGTACGGGATAGGAAGAGCCAAGTCACCGAGTGAGATGGCTCACTCACGTCGGACATGATCTGCCAGCTCTGCACTTGCTGGTGAGGCAGCTGCACTAGCTGACTGGACAGGCTGCTGCGCTGAGGCAGCAGGAGATGAGAGGCGAGCCACGCAGGCAGCCGCATGGTCCGGCGATGGCGCCGCTGCAGGGGAGGCAGCATTCAAAGTAGCAGCCGGTACATGTGGTTGACGAGAGGAGCGCCGGGAGGAGGACGGAGGGGAGTGGTGGTGGCGGGGCGAGTGTGGCGAGTGGCAGGACGAGGGCGGGCAGCAGGTCGACCTGGCAGGCGAGGTGGTGGCGGAGCACCACGACGCAACAGCACGTTGGACTGCCCTCCACGCACAGAGGAGAGGGGGGGTGGGAAAGGAACAGCGATTGGATAGGGGTCAGCTTACGGGGGCCCGTGGTGCTCTGCGCGGCCTTACAAGCTCCTCACAGGCCCTGCGCTTGTGGCGTGGCTGAACAGGACGAGGGCGTCGGTGCAAGTGGGAAGGAGTGTTGCAAGCTGGCGTGCGGGAGAGGTGAGTGAGGCAGGACGGTGAAAGTGAGGCAATGGGAGATGGTGATATGGTGATATGCTGCGAGCGACGAGCAGCACGTGGCGTTCTCTGAAGACTCCCTCGCCATTTCTGCATCATCAACATCACAGCATCATCAACATCACAGCATCACAACATCACAACATCAACATCACAGCATCGCAACATGCATTTCCCTGCTGTGCTTCGCGCCCATTCCCCATGTCCGCACCTCATGCGACCATGCCCCTCACACCCGTCGCGGCCTCACGTCCCGTGCGCCCCCCTCACCTCGAAGCCACGAGCCCCCGCGCTGAGAGCACACCATCTTGCGGTACAGCGCGCCGCGCGCCCAGCGCTGCAGGGCTGTCCGCCACGGGGCCTGCAGCAGTGCAGTGGGCACGCCACACACGCGAGGGTGAAGGGGAGCGCAGGAAGCCGTGAGTGACTGGAGTGCGTGCAGCATGGCATCTGAAGTGCATCGCCCGCACGCCCAGCGCGGGGCAGGGCTGTCCGCCTCACTGGGCCTTCATGCCGCAGGGAAGGCGCGGGACACAAGCGCCATACGGGCGAGAGTGGGTGAGAGAACACACAGCAGCCATCCGCGCAACACGCTGCAGGCGGCGGGGGTCGGGCTGGAGGTCCAGACGGCAGTGGCGATGCGCGAGAAACGGGTATGGGCGCGAGGGGCGAGGGGTGAGGTGGGTGGAGCGGTTGGTGAATGACGGTGGTACATGGGAACGACTTGTTGAAAAGGAAGGCATCTCACGAGAGCAGGTCGAGAGGAATGCTCCTCGCATGTTCCTCATGCAGCTGTCCGGAACAGCCCACGACGTCCTCTCCCCACGCCTCCCCCACTCCCCCGCCTTCCCCGGCCCCTCCGCCTCCCTCTCCCCCCACCGTCCCCCACCATTCCGCCCGCAACCCCCCCGCGAGCACACCCCCGCCGGTAGGGGTCAAGGCGCGCGGTGCAGCGGGCCGTCGTGGCGCAAGCGGAGCAGGTAGCCGCGGAGCATCTTGAGCGGCGAGGGGCCTTCCGCCTGCTCGTGCGCGTCCCATGACCGCGTCGCGTGCATGCCGGTACAACCGTTGCGGCGATGGGGGGTGCGAAGTCACCGGAGTAGCGCGATCTCACGACTCGTAGCGTGCGAGCGGCAGGCAAGCTGGCGGGGATCTCACGACGTGCGAAGAGGTGGTGCGCCCGCAACAGTTGGCTTTTTGGGTGGGCTGGGAGGGAGGGTGCGCTGTTGGTTTTTGGGTGGGCTGGGAGGGAGGGTGCGCTGTTGGCTTTTTTGGGTGTACCCACCCACCATAAATCGGCTCATTACACTACTGTCAAACAGTGTTGGTCTGTTTACTAATCCATGAAACATCCAATATAAATGTGACACGAATCAATATAATCTGCTTACTTTCAAGAAGAGTTCACATCATGGTGCTTGTTGAGATAACCTCGTGATTGAATGGATAGGATAAAGAGCCTTTTGAGTTAAGAAAGCGGATGTCTGTGTCAAGACACTATCATTGTAAATGTAATTAACAATAACATTGTAATATTGCATGTATTGATGTGTATAGTGTTGTCGGGAAAAGGCCCTGCCCTCTCTTTAGGCGAAGCCGACTTTGTTGTCTGACATGTTTCGATCAGAAACTAGATCGTAACCAGGATCACCTCGGGAAGGTTCGCAAAGAGTGCGTGTTAGTGGTGAGCCCTTGACCTCAAATCGTAGTGAATGTAAAATGATTGAGATAATGACATGCGAATACAAGCATATAAATAAGAGTACAAGGGAATACGAAACGACCTAACTAGCCATGTACTCTAAGTGGTACATTCCCTCATTGCAGCGAAATCCAACCGTGCGACTCCAGACGGTTATGAACCATTCTGGCAGAATCCCCGCCACTGCTGCTGCCTGGTGCTGTCTACCCTGACGGTCCAGATGCCCTGTAACCGTACGCGACCCTTCGTGTCATTCTTCT
The DNA here is from genome assembly GCA_947471745.1 of Closterium sp. Naga37s-1. Classification (NCBI taxonomy): domain Eukaryota; kingdom Viridiplantae; phylum Streptophyta; class Zygnematophyceae; order Desmidiales; family Closteriaceae; genus Closterium; species Closterium sp. Naga37s-1. The sequence continues at coordinate 95,113 of CANJKZ010000718.1, read as the reverse complement.
TCAGCCTCGGTACTGTGTACCTCGATTGCTGCTGTTAGGAGTGTACAATGTTCTTTCTCAATTTTACTATTCGTAACACCCCCCTTCACTCCTGGCCGTAGCAAGTCTTGGCCCGCTTGACTACTATGCTGAGATCGGCGCAGTGCTGGTATAGTCGCTTCGTGAGGAAGTCGACTGCCATGTCACCCGTCGAGCAGTAGGTCAAGAGTCATCCTTGCCTTTGTCAACTTCGTCCTTGACGAAGAAGTACCGCAGCGCAATATGTTTGGTGCGGTTGACGAACCCAGGTTTGTTCGCGATCCTGATCGCGCTCTGGTTGTCGCAGTGCAGGCGAAAGGTGGTCGAGGTTGAGATTTCGCTTCCTGTAGGAGCTCCTGTCGGTAGAGCCCTTCGCGAACAGCTACTGTCGGGGCGATGAATTCAGCTTCGGTCGATGACATGGCAACCAACTCCTGCTTTGTGAGTTTTTGGAGATGGGACCTGTTGTCTCTAGGCGGAACAGGAAGCCGGTTCAGAACCGTCGATTGTTGGGGTCAGCAGTGTGATTGGTGTCCACGTAGTCGATGAGGTTGAAGGACGGGGTCGTGACTGTGGAGTAACAGAGCCCGACATTGGGCGTGGAGATGAAGAATTGAAGGGCGCGCTCAAGATCCAGGTCATTTTCAGCCGTTGGTTTCCGTGAGTACTGAGCTAGCGGCTCGCGATGTCAAACTTATATGCTATAGTCTGTGTAGGCTGTAGTGGGGTGGTTCATATGGGATACAACACTTTAGGGTTTCCTACTTGTACTCCTCATGCTGCTCAATGCAATCATTCCTCGTTCATATTCTCACGTGGTAGTTAGAGCAGAATCGTTCCTAGGGCCCACCGAACGTTCCGCCCTGCCCTAACTGAATTTGTTTTTTTTAGCTGCCCCTGCGGCCGCGCTGCCCTTGCAGCCCGCGTGCTGCCCCTGCGGCCGTGCTGCCACTGGCAGCCGTGCCTGCCCCTGCAGCTGTGCCTGCCCCTGCAGCCGTGCCTGCCTCTGCAGCCCGTGGGAGCTGCCCCTGCAGCCCGCGCGCCGCCCTCCCGAACAGCTGTGCCTGCCCCTGCAGCCGTGCCTACCCCTTGCAGCCCGTGTAGGGCGCTGCCTCTGCAGCCGTGCCTGCCCCTGAAGCCCGTGGGCGCTGCCCCTGCAGCCGTGCCTGCCTCTGCAAACCCAGGGGAGCTGCCTCTGCAGCCTGCGCGCCGCCCTAACCGTGCTCGTCGCGACGCCCCTTCGGGACCCGCGCGGCGTCCCCCTCCTGCTCGTCGCGCCCCCCCCGGGGCGTCGCCCCTGCTCGTCGTGGCGCCCCCTGGGGTGTCGTTTCCTGTTCGTTCGCGGCGCCCCCTGGGCGCCTTCCCTGCTCGTTGCGGCGCCCCCCGGGGCGCCTTCCCTGCTCGTCGCGGCGCCCCCGGGGCGTCGCTCCTACTCTTCGCGGCGCCCCCCCCCCCTGCAGCATCTGCCTCGGAGCCCCGCCCTGCAGCAGCTGCCGCGGAGCCCCCTGCCGCCGTAGCGGCCCCGCCCTACAGCAGCTGCCGCGGAGCCGCCTGCAGCAGTCGCGGCCCTCGCCCTGCAGCAGCTGCCGCGGAGCCCCCCTGCCGCCGTCGCGGCCCCGCCCTGCTGCAGCTGCCGCGGAGCCGCCTACAGCAGTCGTGGCCCCGCCCTGCAGCAGCTGCAGAGGAGCCCCCTGCCGCTGTCGTGGCCCTGCCCTGCAGCTGTCCCGGCCCCGCCGTCGCCGCCGTTGTGCGCCTACCCTGCTCGCCCGGCAAGCGACTGCCCTTCCCGCCACTGGTAGAGCACTTTGCCCTACCCGCGCTTCCCGCGCGCCTGCCTTACTTAGCGCGCTGCCACACTGCCCTGCCCGTGCTGCTACTACTGTTTCTGCTGCTACTACGGCTACTATTGCTACTGCTGCTCCTGGCGGTGGCCAGATGCAGCTCCAGCAGACGTCCGCGTGAGTCCCTCACGCCTAGAGCTACTGGAGTGGTACGCTAGTTGGGGTTGTAGGGGTGGCCGCGCTGCTACTGCTGCTCTACTGCTGTTACTGCATGCTTACTGCTGCTACTGCGGGCTACTACTGGCTACTGCTGCTCCTGGCGGTGGCCAGATGCAGCTCCAGCGACGTCCGCGTGAGTCCCTCACGCCCCAGCAGCTTTGTGAGTGGTTACGCTCGTTGGGGTTGTAGGGGTGGCCGTGGTGGGAGTCGCCCTGGAGCGGGTCGTTTGGGAGCTTCTGGTAGTGACCAGGTGCAGCTGCAGCAGCGTCCGCGCGTGGTCCTTTCGCCCAGCAGCTTCGTGAGTGGTACGCTCAGAGTGGAGGGTCACGGAGTACTGCTCGCTACATGTACGTCATTCGCACTGGTGCTCGGGCTGGTCAGCCTTGCGGGACGATTGGTCACACAGAGGTCCCGCTGCCTTTCCCGTCTGAGCGACGCCTGGCGTACAGAGTTTGGCGACGCGGCTGAGCTCCCGACTGGGTGGAGCTGCTTAGGCAGAGGGTAGATATCTTTGCTCTTAACTATGATGCTATCCTCACTGCCATGTATGCATTGCCTACTAGTGCTGAGGGTGCCTGTTACCTGTGTGTGCCGCGTGACCCAGGTATAGAGTCTACTGCTCTAGGTGCTGGTGAGGCTGCTGCTCTAGGTGCTGGTGCGTCTCCTGCTCCAGGTGCCGGTGAGGCTACTGCTCTAGGCGCTAGGGAGTCCACTCCTCCAGGTGCTGGTGAGTCTGCTCTCTCTGGTACTACGCCTGCTGCGGGCCTTGCACACTTTCACCCTTGACTCGGGTGCTTCCCGCTCCTTCTTTCGCGACTGCACCACACTCTCGCCGCTCAGTCGGCGAGTGGCAGTCTCTCTGGCTGACCCCTCTGGGGGTCCGGTCCTTGCACACTCCTCCACGGTTCTGCTATGTCCGGCGGTCCCGTCTGGCTCTCTGTCTGGCCTCCACCTCCCCTCGTTCTCCACGAACTTGGTGAGTGGAGCTGACCTTCAGGACGCGTGGGTTTGACCAGTTCACTCCTGGAGGTCAGCGGGTGACCCACTGCTCGTGTACTCGGACTGGCCGGCACCTGGCCACGTTCACCCGTCAGCCTACCGTGTCTCCTCCGGTTGCTGAGTCTGGTCAGGTGGCTGCGTCGGGTCAGGTGTTTGCTGCAGCGTCCCGGTCTGGTCCTGAGTCTGCCCCCTGCTCGTGTCGCCTCCTGTCTCACCAGACTCTCCTCTGGCACCACCGCCTTGGTCAACCCTCCCTGCCTCGTCTGCGAGGCATGGCCTCCCGTGTCCTTGTCACTGGTCTTCCCCGGTCTCTCCCTCCCCTTCCCCCGGGGCCTGCCCCTACCTGCGTTCCTTGTGTCGAGGGGCGACAGCGCGCCGCTCCTCACTCCTCTGAGTTCCCTCCGACGGATGCTCCCCTGCAGACGCTTCACATGGACGTGTGGGGCCCAGCCCGCGTCCGTGGCCTGGGTCACGAGCGCTACTTTCTACTAGTCATTGACGACTACTCGCGTTACACCACAGTCTTCCCCTTGCGCCGCAAGGGTGAGGTCACTGAGGTGTTGATCGACAGGATCCGCGCTGCCGTCGTTAGCTCAGCGAGAGTTTCGGCTCGGACCTTCCTGTTTTGGCGTCTGCACTCCGACAGAGGTGGAGAGTTTTCCTCCGACCTTCTGCGAGCCTTCTGTCGTGCGGAGGGCATCCGCCAAACGTTCACGCTTCCGGCCTCTCCGCAGCAAAATGGGATTGCTGAGCGCCGCATTGGCATGGTCATGGACGTCGCTCGTACGTCCATGATCCATGTGGCTGCTCCCCATTTTCTGTGGCCGTTCGCGGTTCAGTACGCTGCGCATCAGATCAACCTTCAGCCTCGTGTCTGCTTGCCGGAGACCACACCTACTCTGTGGTGGACGGGGAAGGTTGTCAGTGCGTCTGCGTTCCGTGTCTGGGGATCTCGAGCTTTCGTCCGCGACTTGTCTGCGGACAAGCTGTCCTCCCATGCTGTTCCCTGCGTCTTCCTTGGCTTCCCCCCTGACGCGCCTGCTTGGCAGTTTTACCACCCCACCTCGCGCTGTGTTCTGTCCTCTCAGGACGTCACGTTTGACGAGTCGGTTCCTTACTACCGTCTCTTCCCCTACCGCACTGCCCCCCTCCCCCCTCCTGTCGAGACTAGAACGGGTGAAAAGATTGACTAAGGGAAACGAGATACAAGAGGATATAGCTAACCCTAGGAATATGAAATGGTACACCTAGACTAACATAAACTAAACATATAAAATATATGTTGACACACCCCCATAGTCTAGGTGACGGCAGTCCTGTGGAAAGCAACACAAATCTCAGGGTGGGTCTCAAGGACACACACATTCTGAGAGCAAGCAAGGGTCACGTGACCGTCAGCAAGAACAAGCAAGGGTCACAAGACCAATCCACAAGAACAAGACAAATCTCAGGGTGGAGCTCAAAGTAACCACACACTCCGAGAGCAAGCAAGAGGCCACAAGCCCAGTCCACATGCAGGTATATAGCAAATATAATGAGATGCAAGAGTACAAGACAAGCAGGACAAAGCATCTCTACGTAAGCAAGTGAGGACGGGCAGGCACAAGGCCAAGCTGGGTGCAGAAACGCTGGTGGTCACAAGGCGGCAACGCCTTGGTGAAGATATCTGCCGTGTTGGCCTCAGAGACCACGCGTCGTACGAGTGCCTGGCCACGCTGCTGCAACTCACGCAGAAGGAAGTAACGAAGCTGGATGTGCTTCGACTTCCCAACCAGTCGGGGCTCCTCACACAACACGACAGCAGACCTGTTGTCGGCGAACAAGACTGGGGGAGAGCGAGGCCGCTCACCAAGGTCGGTGAGAAGGAAAGACAGCCAGCGAAGCTCCTGAGCGGCCATGGCCGCAGCGTACACCTCTGCCTCACAGCTAGAACCGGAGACGGACGACGCCCGAGTCGACCGCCACGAAACAGCACCTATCCCGAGGCTAAAGGAGTACCCCTGTGTAGACCGACGCGTTCTCCGCGTCGTCGGCCCACGACGAGTCCGAGTAACCTGTGAGTGTAACTGGCTGCTTCCCTCCAAGGACAAAGTCCCATGCCTGATGTACTCGCCACATACTTCGCCACCCTCTTAGCAGCGTACCAGTGGGACGGTCGGTGTCTCCCAGGCGCAACAAAGCGCGCAAGGACGCTAAGAGGGTAAGCTAGGTCTGGGCGAGTACATGTCATCAGGTACATGAGACAACCCACCAGCTCAGGATATGGACCACTGGGCTCAAATGACTCGTCGAAGGTGGAGCCGTGAGCCCATGATCCACACCAAGAGGGGTGAGCTGTACCTTGGAGAACGGGAAGCGAAACCGCGTGAGGATCTGCTCGACCATATGCGACTGCGTCAGCGTAATGGTGCGAGCTGCCCTGTCCCTAGTGATCTGCAGGCCAAGGTAGTGCTGCAGCTCACCAAGGTCAGTGCAAGTGTGTCTCCTCTGCAGTTCCTCCTTCACGGAGGCCAGTGCGTGTCGGTCGGGAGTGGCGAAGACCAGGTCGTCAACGTAAACAAGAACAAAGAACGGGGTCGAGCCACGGCGGACGAACAGTGACGGGTCGGCAGACGACGGAAAGAAGTCAAGCGCTGCAAGGGTCGAGCGAAGTGTGTCGTGCCACTCACGTGGAGCCTGACGCAGGCCGTAGACTGGTCGACGCAGCTGCCACTGGGTCCCAGGTGGGAAAGAGCCAGTGAAGCCAGGCGGGCGACGCAGCCAGATCTGCTCGTGCAGGCTCCCCTGAAGGAACGCGGTGGAAAAGTCTAGAGAGTGCAACTCGTAGTCGCGCTGGGCTGCAATGTGCAGCAACACCCGAAGAGTACTCATCTTCGGGGTGGGAGCGAAGGTCTGGAAGAAGTCCACCCCCGCTCGCTGACTGAAACCTCTCGCCACATAGCGCGCCTTGAACACTGGTGGTGATCCAGGCGGCCGCTTCACCTTGTAGAGCCATTGGCCACTGACGACGTTCGTCCCAGGTGGTGGGACTGCGTCGACGTAAGTGCCTGTGGACCTATAAGATGCCATCTCTGCCTCCTCAGCTGCTATCCAGTACGAGGCCCAAGGTCCCGAGACCGCCTCAGCGTGAGTGCGAGGGATCGGAATGTCAAGAGCGTCTGGATCCCCCTCAGGGGCAAGCAGCATGGCGCAGAGATGAGGAACAGCGGCCGCAAGGAAACCAAGCTCAAACTGCCTGTCCTCCAGGACCTCCAAGGGAAAGACAGGAGCACCCCCAGAGGACGGAGAACGAGCAGCGCCACTCACCAGGTGAGCGGCGTAGTCAAGGCGGTGGGAAGAGGCAAAGTCAGCGACAGTGGTAACAAGTGCTGAGACAGACGACAAGGGTGCAGTCGGGTGAGTGACCAACGCGGACAAAACACGGGAGACAACAGGACGGGAGGCACGAAGGTAGTCGGACAACGGGTCGTGAAGCACAGTGAGGGATGACTCAGGGGGCTGTGGAAGGACGGGAGGAGGTGGAACACGAGAGCGAAGAACGAGGTGGAACGGACCCGTCTGCACGGTAACGGGACCGACGACGCTCAGGGGACACAGCACGACTGAGGGGAGAACGACGAGTCCACTGGACGAGGGAAAGGGACTCAACAGGGGGAACAGGAGGGGACGGTAGGGGACCACGAACAAAGCGTGCAGGTGATGGGTCGGGGAGGTCGCGTAGTCGCAGTCGCTGCTGCTCCGCCTCCTCTGGCGTCTGCTGCGACGGTACCGGCCCCTGCTGCTGCTCCTGTGGCTCCGCCTCTGCCCTTCTCCTGCTGCGACTGCAGCTGCACCCGCTGCTGGGACCGGGACTCCTCCTCTACTCTCTCCTGCTGGGTCTGTAACTGCACCTGCTGCTGCGGGTGAGACTCCTGCTCTACTCTCTCCTGGTGGGTCTGTAACTGCACCTGCTGCTGCGGGTGGGACTCCTGCTCTACCCTCTCCTGGTGCGGCGGTGACTGCTCCTCTACTTGCTCCTGCCGGGTCTGTAACTGCACCTGCTGCTGCGGGTGGGACTCCTGCTCTACCCTCTCCTGGTGCGGCCGTGACTCCTCCTCTACCCTCTCCTGCTGCGGCTGTGACTCCTCCTCTACTCTCTCGTGCTGCTGCTGCTGGTGTGCCCTCTCAAACCGCGCACGCTCCTCCCTCTCCAACTGGAAGAGACGCTGCTCACGGGTCAGGAAACGTACAGTGCGCGTTGTAGGCGCCACAGTGCCAGTGCCTCCAGCTCCAGCACCCCAGAACCAACACCTCCACCGTCGACACCCCCGGAGCCTCCAGTGCCTCCCGCAGTAGCACCCCCGGGCTCCGCAGAAACCGGCCGCAGAGAAGAACGAGGAGGGAACTGCGGGATGGACGGGAAGCCAGGGGGTGACGCGGGGCGAGGCCGCCGGCTCGAGGCTGCCGTGTCCTCCACGGGAGTGACCTCCACACCCACAACCCGTGCACCCCCAGAGCCGACACCACCAGCTCCTGCAGCCCCAGTACCCTCACCCTCCGCAACTGCACCTCCCGCACCCTCAAACACGACACGGACTGGACGCTGCGGGGGGGACGACTGCGGAGTGACGTGCGACACACCTGACGGGGCAGGACGCGAAGGGGGGGGGGCTACCGGGGCGACTGGGGGGGGCTCAAGGGTGAGGAACAGCGGGGGAGAAAAGGCCTCAGTACCTCGGTGGGGGCGACTCCTGTAGTAACAGACAGGACTCGTCGAACGTGACGTCCTGAGAAGCGAAGAACTGTAGGTGGCCGGGTCGTAGAACAACCAGCCGGAGGCGTCCAAAGGGAAACCAAGAAAGACGCAGGCACGGGTGCGCGGAGACAACTTGTTCGCACCAGGGGCGCGAACGTGAGCCAGAGAGCCCCCAGACACGGAAGTCAGCTGCTACGCCCGGAGAACCTGTCCAAAGGGAGACCGGCGTCACCCGTGGCCGTGCGTCACTAGGCCACAGGTTCAGCTGGTGCGCGGCGTAGCGGACTGCCTGGGGCCACAAGAACTGGGGGGCACCGGCATGGCACATGGAGGTCCGGGCAACCTCCATGACCAGGCCGATGCGACGCTCGGCTACCCCGTTCTGCTGCGGCGAGGCTGGTAACGTGTAAGTCTGGATGATCCCCCGACCCTGATAGAACGTCTCCAGTCGAGTGGAAGAGAACTCACCACCACGATCCGAGTGTAGACGGAGCCCACACAGGCCCTGGGCGCCACCCCTCGCTAGTAGCCACGGCTCGAGGACGGTAGGCACGTCGGCCTTCCGTCGCAAAGGGAAAACCGTGGTGTAGCGGGAGTAGTCGTCCACCACAATCAGGAAGTAGCGCTCCTGACGTGGGCCAAGGACCGGAGAGGGGCCCCAGACGTCCAAGTGCAGGGTCTGGAAGGGAGACGTGGTGGGGGGGAACGAGGAGGAGTGAGGGGCAGCGCGCTGCCGACCCTCGACGCAAGGAGTGCACGGCGGCGCTGGAGAGCGGGGAAGCGGGGCAAGCGACGCTGGGAGACCTGAGACCAGACGGTGACGTGCCATCCTACTGAGACGTGGGAACGACGGGTGACCTAGACGGTGGTGCCAGAGGACCGACGGGTGGGTGAGGGACCGACAGTCACACGACACAGCGGCTACCTGACCTGACCTGACCAGACCTGACCCAGTGTGGTGGGACCCGGTGTGTAGTGAGTACAGACCAGAGCCCGGCTCCCTGCGAAAGGTGGCCAGAGGGGCCCCAGTGGTACCGACTGTGCAGGAGGCAACTGACTCCTCTAAGGGAAAAGTGGTGACTACTCCGAGGTCATGGAGGTGGCTGACACCCACCAGGTTCCTAGAGAACGAGGGGGTGTAGTAACCTGTAAGGACCCCAGAGGGAGCAGCCGGACACGGGAGAGTGGTGGTGCTGCGAGCAACCACATGTCCCACAGAGGGGTCGGCCAAGGCAACAGTGACGGGGGTGCGTAGTGGTGTGAGGTCGGCGCGGTCACGAAAGAAACAGCTGGACGCCCCAGAGTCGAGTGTGAACGACAGGGACGCAGTCTCGGTGGTCGAACCTGGACAAGCTACGCTAGCAGGGAAAGCACTAGCAACCTCTACAGCACCTAAGCTAGAGAAACAGGAATAGTACGCAAAATCATCAACAATAGAGTCATCGGCATACATCACAGACATAGAACGCACAGCCTCATCTAACTGAGGTGCAGTGATGCTATACAACTGCGGGCCAACAGAACGAGCCAGTGAGGCCCAATCGGGGACAGTGCGGGTGGGGCCAAACTGCGCACGGTAGCGGTCAGTGAGCTGTGCAAAGCACTGACCCGGGGGGTGGAAGCGGCCACAAGGGTAGCCTCCACGCGGCCCAGTCAGCACCCTATACTGGCAGGGGGGGTGCTGGGCTGGACCACGCGACGTCCAGCTGGGCGGGCCGCTGCTGCTGACAGAGCTCCCGGGTCCAGGGGACCTCCACTGCTGCTGCGGCGTCTGCTGGCGCTGGCCCTGGAACTGCTGCTGCCGCTGCTGCTGTGGCTGCGGCTGCTGCGGCTGCTGCTGGTGAGGCTGCTGCTGCTGGGGGGCCCCACTACCTCCACCTCCACTGCCTCCTCCTCCGCCTCCTCCACCACTCCCACCCCCTCCACCTCCTCCACCACCACCCCCTACGCCACCTCCACCACCGCCCCCTCCGCCACCCCCACCACTGCCACCACCTCCTCCCTTCTTACCCCCCTTCTTGCCCCCTTTGTTGCCAAGGGCAACGGCTGCCACCTCTGGTACAGTGGCAACAGACGCCGAATCGACAGGGGAAGCTAGGAAGGACGGAGCACATCCCTCAAAGATGGGGGGGGAGGGCAGTACCGGAGGCAGCAAGCAAGGGAACGGGCAAGGTCCTCAACAGCAGTGAGCCTCTTTTCAAAGAGGTCAATGGTGAGGGACATGGGGTTAACAGTGAGAAAGTGGTCACGGGCTGTAGCAAAACGGTCAGGGAGGCGGGTGGACAGCAGGTACAGTGTCATCCACATCGGGGGGGGGTTGGCGGCAAGTAGGGCATCATCAGGGGCAGCAGAACGGAGCTGGGCATCAAGCGAGCGCAAGTGCAGCACAAGGTCAGGGACGCGGTGAAACGAGGGCAGGTCAGGAAATAGGAAGGGCAGTACAAGCCGACCGAGGGAAGCAGTGGTTGGGGTGGAATAACGTTTGACGACAGCATCAAACAGGCCCTTGGCCGTCACCTCCTGCTCGAAGTGCTGCTGCTCTGTCAGGGGCAGGAGATCGGTGATGGCGAGCACTGTGGCGTCGTCCCGCGCCGCCCACCGACTGGCCGCCAGCTGCAGCTTCTCAAAGCGAGCTTCCTCTTCGTCCGACGGGGAGGAACCTAAGGGGTCGGGTTCCTTCGGGGCTACGAGTTTGCCCGTGGCATGGTCCAGAAGGCGAACGTCGTTCTCGATCCTACTCCCTAGGAAAAGCTTGAGTTTGCGGAGCCATCCTGGGAAGTCTACCGGCCTACCCTCAGGATCAAACGTGAGAATACGAGAAGTGGCCATGGGAGGAGGCCCTGGCGCGAGGGCAATGAACGGGCACGCTCGGGTGGGGTCTAGTACGTTTGAGAGCGGTACCAGGTGGTTCAGTGAGGTGGATAGCGGCTGGTTATTGGTGTGGTGACGGGAACGGGTGGGGCAGCAGCTCTGGCTGGTACAGGTGGGGCAGTGGGTGCAGTTCTGTGCGGTGCTGCGTGGTTCTGTGCAGTTCTGCCCTGTTCAGTGCGGTGCTGCACGGTTCTGTGCGGTTCTGCACGGTTCAGTGCGGTGGAGAGTACGGGGTGGGGTAGCAGCTCTGGCTGGTGCGGATGGGTCAGCAGGTAAGGTTCTGGGCGGTGTCGCACGGTTCTGTGCGTTTCTACGCGGTGCTGTACGGTTCTGGGCGGGGGAGAGTAACTGGTGGGGCGGCTGGGATGGGTGGTACAGCGGGCACCAGGTGGGTCAGCGGGGACGGGTGAGACGGTACCGCAGCTGGCGGGCTGTGCGTGCGTGCGGCTATTGCTGCGCGTGCGTGCAGCTATGGCCGCGCGTGCATGCTGCTAATGCCGCGCGTGCGTGCTCCTAATGCCGCGCGTGCGTACGGCTAATGCTGCACGTACGTGCGGCTAATGCTGCGCGTGCGCTGCGGTCGCATGTGCGGCTACGACTGCACGTGCGCATGGGCCTGCTGCGCGCTAGCGGGCTGGCGAGCTACGCACGGGGCAGAAAACGGGTGAGGCGCGGGTGAAAAAACGGGTGACGCTCTGGGCTAAACGGATGACGCGCTCAGGGCACTACGGGTGACGCGCGAGCTAAGGGGGGGTAGCAGGGCGCTTCGGGTATTAAGTGGCTACGTTCCTAGGTCGGGGCATGGGGCGGTGGGCCCATAGGGTCGACTAGCTCTATACCATGTCGAGACTAGAACGGGTGAAAAGATTGACTAAGGGAAACGAGATACAAGAGGATATAGCTAACCCTAGGAATATGAAATGGTACACCTAGACTAACATAAACTAAACATATAAAATATATGTTGACACCCCCCGCCGCTCTTCCTCGCGCCAGGTCCTCCCCCGGTAGACTCCCTCCCCCCTCAGGGTCCTGCCCCCTCAGGTGTGTCCCAGGTAGATGCAGTCGAGCCTGTCGAGGTAGCTGTTGACTCTGGTGCTGCTAGTGGTGCTGAGCCTGCGGGTGCCGGGTCTGGGGGTGCTGAGCCTGAGCGTGCGGAGCCTGGGGGTGCTGAGTCTGGGGGTGCTGAGCCTGGGGTTGCTGAGCCTGGGGGTGCGGAGCCTGAGGGTGCGGAGCCTGAGGGTGCTGAGCCTGTGCGTGTGGAGACTGGAGGTGTTGCGCCTGGAGGTCCTTCGGGTGCTTCGTCCCGGCGGGAGCCACTCTCTCCACAGCAGCTGCGCTAGTGGTTTGCTCGCCGCTGGAGCCGTGCTGCTGGAGCTGGTGGTGCGACGGGCGCTGGAGGTCCTGCTGCTGCTGGAGCTGCTGGGGGTTCTGGAGCCACTAGTCCCGGAGGTGCTCGTACTGGAGGTACTGGAGCTGCTGGGCCTGGTGGTGCTGCTGGGGCTGGAGCTGCTGGAGGTGCTGGAGCTAGCGGTACTACTGGAGTAGGTGCTGCTGGAGGTAACGGGGCTGGAGCTGCTGGGGCTTCTGGTGGTCCTGCTGGAGTCGTTGCTCCTGTGGGTGCTGGAGTTGGCGCTACTGGAGCAGCTGGAGGTGCTGCTGGAGTTGGTGGTGCTGCTGGAGTTGGAGCTCCCGCTGGGGGTGCGGGTGATGTCCCTGCTGGTTCTGGAGGCGCTGCGCGGCCGCGGCCGTACTACTTTCCGCTCCTTCAGCAGGTTCTTGGTCTCCCGCCTTCTACTGGTCCCGCTCCTTCCTTAGAGTGTCCACTGCCTGTCCAGTCGCAGTCACAGTTACAGCCCGCCTCCCCACTACCTGCTTCTTCTCCTTACACTTTTCCGACCGGAGGTCTTGCTGAGCGTCGTGAGCCTGCGTCTCGTCCTGCGTCGCCTGTTCGTGCTGCTAGCACTAGTCGTCGTGGTTCGCATCAGCGTCCTCCTCCTGTCCCTCGCACGCACCGGATGGCTCTGCGCCCTTCTACTGCTCCGCAGCGTGTCCCTCTGCCGTCTCCTCCTGCGTCCTCTCTTCCTGCCCTTGCTGACCCGGAGTCTGACTCCCTTCGTGCTGCTAGTCCTACTATCACACGTCTCTTGGCCACTATTGTCACTGACCCTTCCTTTGAGTCCACTGCTGCGTCTGCCTTAGTTGCTGAGCTTGTCGACTTTGCTGCTCACTGTCGTCTAGACTACGCCGCGAGTCTTGTTGCTGAGTCTGAGTCTGTCTGTCCTCCGTCCGTCGGGGGTGAGTGTGCTCTTGGCACGGACGTCCTTGAGGACAGGCAGGAGGACTTTGAGTGCTTTGCAGCTGCTGTACCTCATCTCGTGTCTATGCTGATTGCACTTGAGGGAGACCCGGATGCACCAGACATCCCGACCCCGCGCTCTTACGCAGAGGCGATAGAGGGTCCCTACTCCTCTTAGTGGCAGTCAGCCATGGACGCAGAGATGGCATCCTGGAAGTCCCCCTCCTGGGGCGAACATCGTCAGTGGCATGTGGATTTTCAGGGTGAAGCGGCCGCCGGGTTCTCCGCCTGTCTTCAAGGCGCGTTACGTTGCTCGAGGCTTCAGTCAGCGACAGGGAGTTGACTTCTTCCAGACCTTCTCCCCGACCCCGAAGATGACCACTCTTCGGGTTCTGCTGCACGTCGCTGCTCAGCGTGACTACGAGCTTCACTCTCTTGACTTCAGCACTGCTTTCCTACAGGGCAGCCTGCACGAGGAGATCTGGCTGCGTCGCCCACCTGGCTTCACTGGGTCGTTTCCTCCTGGTACCCAGTGGAGCCTCCGGCGGCAAGTCTACGGTCTCCGCCAGGCGCCCCGTGAGTGGCACGACACACTGAGGACTACGCTTGCGGCTCTTGGGTGTGCTCCTTCTACTGCTGACCCGTCGCTGTTTCTGCGCACCGACACTTCGCTGCCGCCGTTCTACATCCTCGCGTACGTGGATGACTTGGTCTTTGCTACTGCTGACACTGAGGGACTCGCCCATGTGAAGTTGGAGTTGCAGAAGAGACACACGTGCACAGACCTGGGTGAACTGCGCAGCTATCTTGGCTTGCAGATCACCCGGGACAGAGCACGGCGCACCATTACCTTGACTCAGGCACACATGGTGCAGCAGGTCCTTCAGCGCTTCAACTTCACGTACTCCTCGCCTCAGGCCACTCCTCTGTCTACTCGCCACTCACTCTCATCTCTGCCTTGGGATGAGTCCGTAGAGCCGAGTGGCCCGTACCCAGAGCTTGTTGGCTGCCTCATGTACCTAATGACCTGCACTCTTCCTGACCTGGCATTCCCTCTTAGCATCTTGGCACGCTATGTTGCTCCTGGGAGACACCGACCAGAGCACATGGCTGCAGCTAAGAGGGTGTTGCGCTACCTGTGCAGTACGTCGGGCACGGGGCTCATGCTTGGAGGACGGGCTCGATTTGTCCTCACTGGTCACGCAGACGCTTCTTGGGTTGACGACTTGGCTACGCAGCGGTCGTCATAGGGTTACACCTTCAGCCTTGGTTCCGGCTCTGTTTCGTGGCGGTCTACCCGCTCGTCTTCTGTTCTCGGCTCCAGTTGTGAGGCTGAGATCTATGCTGGGGCCATGGCTGCACAGGAGTTACGCTGGCTCACCTACCTGCTGACCGACTTGGGAGAGGCGCCTCGTTCTCCTCCAGATCTGTACGTCGACAACAAGGCCATGCTGGCCTTGTGTCAGGAGCTCAGACTGGAGCACAGAACGAAGCACATTGCTCTGCGCTACTTCCTTGCTCGAGAGTTGCAGCAGCGTGGTCAGCTTCGTCTTGCTTACGTGGCCTCTCGGGCCAACACTGCTGATATCTTTACCAAGGCACTTCAGCCTTGTGATCATCAGCGTTTCTGTACTATGCTTGGTCTTGTGCCTACCGGGCCTCACTTGCTTACCTCTTGACTTTGTTTGTACTGTGATCTATATATACCTGCACTTGCATGCTTACCCTTGCTAGGTTGAGATCACTATCTTGCTTGTTTACCTTGCTTTATAATTTTGTATGTGACCTGGCCTTGTGGCGTTGAACTGGTGCTCAGAATGTGTGGTGACATTGTGATCCACCCTGAGCTTGCTTTGCTTTGCTTGACTGGTCTTGTGACCTCTTGTTCTCCCCCACTTTGCCTTTGGGGGTGTGTCAAACTTATATGCTATAGTGTGTGTAGGCCGTAGTGGGGTAGTTCATATGGGGTACACCACTTTAGGGTTTCCTACTTGTACTCCTGATGCTGCTCAATGCAATCATTCGTCGTTCTTATTCTCACACGCGATATACGAGAGTGTCAAAGTATATGCATGTTATATATGTGTAGGCTGTAGTGGGGTAGCCAATATGGGGTACAGCCCCTTTTAGGGTTTCATACTTGTACCCAACTCTTCCATAGTTGATTCATTCCTGTCTCTAGATTCTAACATGGTTTCAGAGCAGTAGGTCCGTAGGACCGTCTTTTTTTTTCGGGGCCCACCTACCGCTACCCCACGACTGTGACTGTGACTGTGCCTGTGACGTGCTGCGCTGCGCGCGCCGTCTGCCTGCTGCCTGCTGTCTGCTGACTGCGCGGTCTGCTACTGCTTAGAGCGCGCATACCTGATTCCTGCGCGCGGCCCGGTTTTTGCCCCGCGCGTCGCCCAAGCTGCCTGAGTCGCGCCTCGTCAGCCCGCGCGCGGCTCGCTGCTCCTCCGCGCGCCGCGTCGGCAGCCCGCGCTGCTTGCTGCAGCCCCGCGCGTCGCGTTGCAGCCCCGCGCGTCGCGTCCGCTGCCCGCACGTCGCGCTGCAGCCCCGCGCGCCGTGGCTGCCGTCCTCGCGCGGCCCTCTGCGGCTTCGCGCCCTGCGCCCGCAGCTCGCGTAGCCCGCTGCAGCCCCGCGCGCCGCGGCTGCCCCTGTTCGTCACGGCGCCCCCCCCCTGGACGCCGCCCCTGCCTGACTGCCGCCGTCGCTCTTGCAGCAGCTGCCGCGGAGCGCCCTGCCACAGTCGCGGCCCCGCCCTGCAGAAGCTGCCGCGAAGCCTCCTGGTGCTGTCGCGGCCCCACCCTGCAGCAGTCCTCGCGGCCCCGCCCTGCAGCAGTCCTCGCGGCCCCGCCCTGCAGCAGTCCTCGCGGCCCCGCCCTGCAGCGGTCACGGCCGCGCCCTGCAGCAGCTGTCGTGGACCTGCTCTACCGCCGATGCGGCCCTGCTGTGCCGCAGCTGTCGCGGCCGCGCCGTCGCCGACGTCGTGCGCCTACCCAGCCGCCGCCCGCCGAGCGCCGGCCCTGCTCGCCCGGCGAGCGCCTGCCCTTCCCACCAGAGGTGAGCAACTACCTTGTTCGCGCGTTGCCGCGCCATCTGCCTGCCTGTCTGCCTGCCTGCCTGCCTGCCTGCCTGCCGCACCTGCCCTGCCCGCGCTGCTACTGCTGCTACTTCTGTTACTGCTGCTAGGCTGTTGCTGCTGCTACTGCTGCTACTTCTGCTACTGCTGCTCTTGGCGGTGGCCAGATGCAGCTCCAGCGACGTCCACGCGAGTCTCTCACGGCCCCAGTAGCTTCGTGAGTGGTACGCTAGTTGGGGTTGTGGCAGTAGCAGTCGTAGCTGTCGCCCTGGAGCTGGTCAGTTGGGAGCGTCTGGGAGTGGCCAGCTGCAGCTGCAGCGGCGTCCACGCGAGACACTTACGTCCCAGCAGCTTCACGAGTGGTACGCTCAGAGTAGAGGGTCTCGGAGTACCGTTCGCTGCCCGTACGTCATTCGCACAGGTGATCGGGCTGGTCAGGCTTGCGGGACGCTTGGTCACACACAGTCCCGCTGCTTCGCCCGTCTGAGCGACGCCTGGCGTACCGAGTTTGGCGACGAGGCTGAGCTCCCCACCTGGCTGGAGCTGCTTAGGCAGAGGGTAGATATCTTTGCTCTTGACTATGATGGTATTCTCACTGCCATGTATGCATTGCCTACTAGTGCTGACGGTGCCTGTTACCTGTGCGTACCGCCTGACCCAGGTATAGAGCCTGCTGCTCTAGGTACTGGTGAGGCTGCTGCTCTGGGTGCTAGTGCGTCTCCTGCTCTAGGTACTGGTGAGGCTGCTGCTCTGGGTGCTAGTGCGTCTCCTGCTCTAGGTGCTGGTGAGGCCGCTGCTCCAGGTACTGGTGAGTCTGCTCTCTCTGGTACTGCGCCTACCGAGGCCTTGTACACCTTCACACTTGACTCAGGTGCTTCCCGCTCCTTCTTTCGCGACAGCACCACCCTCACGCCGCTCAGTCGGCCGATTGCAGTCTCCCTGGCAGACCCCTCTGGGGGTCCAGTCCTTGCGCACTCCTCCACGGTCCTGCCGTGTCCGGCGGTCCCGACTGGCTCCCTGTCAGGTCTTCACCTCCCCTCGTTCTCTACGAACTTGGTGAGTGGTGCTGACCTCTAGGACCAGTGGGTTGACCACTTCACTCCTGGAGGTCAGCGCGTGACCCACTGTACGTGCTCCCGGACGGGCCGGCACCTGGCCACGTTTACCCGTGCGCCTGGCTCGAGTCTGTACACACTGACTACTGTGTCCCCTCAGGTCGCTGCGTCCGCGTCTGCGTCAGGTTAGCTAGCGGCCCCCTGCTCGTGTCGCGCTTTGTCGCACCAGACCCTCCTTTGGCACCACCGTCTTAGTCACCCCTCGGTGCAGCGCCTTCGTAGCATGCACCGCCGTGTCCTTGTCTCTGGTCTTCCCAAGGTTCTCCCTCCCCTCCCTCCCTCGCTTGCTCCTCCCTGTCTTCCCTGTGTTGAGGGGCGGCAGCGCGCCGCTCCTCACTCCTCCTCGTTTCCCCCGACGACTGCTCCCCTGCAGACCCTGCACATGGACGTGTGGGGCCCAGCTCGCGTTAGTGGGCAGGACCGCGAGCGGTACTTCCTGCTGGTTGTTGACGACTACTCGCGTTACACCACGGTCTTCCCCTTGCGCACCAAGGGTGAAGTCCCTGATGTTTTGATCCCTTGGATCCGCGCTGCCCGTCTCCAGCTGTGCGAGCGGTTCGGGACGGAGTTTCCCGTCCTGCGTCTGCACTCTGACAGAGGTGGGGAGTTTTCCTCCGACCTCCTGCAGAGCTTTTGTCGTGGGGAGGGCATTCGCCAGACGTTCACGCTTCCGGTCTCTCCGCAGCATAATGGGGTTGCTGAACGCCGCATTGGCTTGGTCATGGAGGTCGCTCGTACCTCCATGGTCCATGCGGCTGCCCCCCATTTTATGTGGCCGTTTGCGGTCCGCTACGCCGCGCATCAGCTCAACCTCTGGCCCCGTGTCTCCTTGCCAGAGACCTCGCCCACACTGCGGTGGACGGGGGAGGTTGGCGATGCGTCCGTGTTCCGGGTTTGGGGTTCTCGTGCCTTTGTCCACGATACCACATCGGACAAGCTCTCCGCCCGCGCTGTTCCCTGTGTCTTCCTTGGTTTTGTCCCTGACGCACCTGGTTGGCAGTTTTACCACCCCACCTCGCGCCATGTCTTCCCCTTTCAGGACGTCACGTTCGACGAGTCGGTTCCCTTTTACCGTCTCTTCCCCTACCGCACTGCCCCTCTCCCCCCCCCCCCGCCGCTCTTCCTCGCACCAGGTGCTTCCCAGGTAGCCCCCCTCCCCGCTCCCGGTCTTGCTCCTTCAGGTGTGTCTCAGGTAGACCCTCCTCCCTTGACTGCGCCGGTTGAGGTCACTGGTGACTCAGGTCCTGCTGAGGGTGGTCCTGCTCGGGGTGCTGCTTCTGGGGGTGCTGAGCCTGGGGGTGCGGAGCCTGGGGGTGCTGGTCCTGGGGGTGCGGAGCCAGGAGGTGCTGAGCCTGGGCGTGAGGAGTCTGGGGGTGCTGAGCCTGGGGGTGCTGAGCCTGGGGGTGCTGAGTCTGGGGGTGCTGCACCTGGGGGCGCTGCGGCGTCTGGTGAGCTGTCTCCTTGGAGCGGCCGTCTCCGTAGTCGCTCTGCTGGTGCCTCGCCGCTGCATTCTTGTCGTCGTCTCCCTCTCTCCCCACAGCAGCTGCGTGAGTGGTACGTTGGCCGTCAGGGTCGAGCTGCTGGAGCTGGGGGCCCTGCTGCGGGAGGCGCTGGTGTTGGAGGCACTGGAGCCAGCACTGTCCCTCTCTCCCCACAGCAGCTGCGTGAGTGGTACGTTAGCCGTCAGGGTCGCGCTGCTGGAGCTAGGGGCCGTTCTGTGGGAGGCGCTGGAGCTGGTGACTCTGCTACTGGAGTTGCTTCTACTGGAGTTCCTGGGGCAGCTGGTCCCGGAGGTGCTCGTACTGGAGGTACTGGAGCTGCTGGGGCTGGAGGTCCTGCTGGACCTGGAGGTGCTGCTGTTGACTCTGAGGTTGGAGGCCCTGGAGCTGGGGGTGCCGGTTCTGGGGGTGCTACTGCTGGTGGCGCTGGAGCTGGAGGTTCTAGAGCTGCTGCGGGTGCTGGCGCTGGAGGTTCTGGCGCTGTTGGAGGTGCTGGCGCTGGTGGCGATGGAGCTGGAGGTTCTGGAGCTGCTGCGGGTGCTGGCGCTAGAGGTTCTAGAGCTGTTGGAGGTGCTGGCGCTGGTGGCGCTGGAGCTGGAGGTTCTGGAGCTGCTGCGGGTGCTGGCGCTGGAGGTTCTGGAGCTGTTGGAGGTGCTGGCGCTGGTGGTGCCGGAGCTGGAGGTTCTGGAGCTGTTGGAGGTGCTGGCGCTGGTGGCGCCGGAGCTGGAGGTTCTGGAGCTGCTGCGGGTGCTGGCGCTGGAGGTTCTGGAGCTGCAGGAGGTGCTGGAGCTACTGGTGCTGGTGGCGCTGCGCCGCCGCGACTGTTCTTCGCTCCGCCGTCACCTTCGTCTCTGCCACCGCCTGGCTCCGTGCTTCGCCAGGTTCTTAGCCTCCCGTCTTCTACTGGTCTTCCGTTACAGCCTGGCTCGCCGCTGCCTGCTCCTTCTCCTTACACTGAGCTGACAGGCGGTCTTGATGAGCGTCGTGAGCCTGCGTCTCGTCCTGTCTCGCCTGTTCGCACTGTCCGCACTGGTCATACTGGTCGTCGTGTTCCTCGTGAGCGTCCGCCGGCTGTCCCAGGCACACACCTCATGGCCCTGCGTCCTTCCTCTGCTCCGCAGCGTGTTCCCCTGCCGTCCCCGCCTGCGTCTTCTCTGCCTGACGTTCCAGAGCCTAAGTCTGACCGCGCTCGTGCTGCTCACCCTACTGTCGTTTGAGTCTGCTGCTGCGTCTGCCTTAGTCACTGAGCTTGTTGACTTTGCTGCTGCCTGTCGTCTAGACTACGCCGCTAGTCTTGTTGCTGAGTCTGAGTCTGTCTGTCCTCCGTCCGTCGGGGGTGAGTGTGCTCTTGGCACGGACGTCCTTGAGGACAGGCAGGAGGACCTTGAGTGTCTTGCAGCCTCTACGCCTCATCTCGTGTCCATGCTGCTTGCCCCTGAGGAGACCCGGATGCTCCAGACATCCCGCCGACCCCGCGCTCTTACGCTGAGGCGATCGCGGGTGAGTACTCCTCTCAGTGGCAGACAGCCATGGATGCAGAGATGGCATCCTGGAAGTCCACAGGCACTTACGTTGACGAGGTTCCCCCTCCTGGGGCGAACATCGTCGATGGCATGTGGATTTTCAAGGTGAAGCGGCCGCCAGGTTCTCCGCCTGTCTTCAAGGCTCGTTACGCTGCTCGAGGTTTCAGTCAGCGAGAGGGAGTTGACTTCTTCCAGACCTTCTCTTCCACCTCGAAGATGACCACTCTTCAGGTGCTGCTGCACGTTGCCGCTCAGCGTGACTACGAGCTTCGCACTCTTGACTTCAGCACAGCTTTCTTACAGGGCAGCCTGCATGAGGAGATCTGGCTGCGCCGCCCTCCTGGCTTCACTGGGTCGTTCCCTCCTGGTACCCAATGGAGCCTCCGGCGGCCGGTCTATGGTCTCCGCCAGGCGCCACGTGAGTGGCACGACACACTGAGGACGACACTTGCTGCTCTTGGGTTTGCTCCGTCGACTGCTGACCCGTCGCTGTTTCTGCGCACCGACACTTCGCTGCCGCCGTTCTACATCCTCGTGTACGTCGACGACTTGGTCTTCGCCACTGCTGACACTGAGGCTCTCGCCCTGGTGAAGTCGGAGCTGCAGAAGAGACACACGTGCACAGACCTGGGTGAGCTGCGCAGTTACCTTGGCTTGCAGATCACCCGGGACAGAGCACGCCGCACCATCACACTGACTCAGTCACACATGGTGCAGCAGGTCCTTCATCGCTTCGGCTTCACCTGGTCCTCGCCACAGCACACTCCTCTGGCTACAGGTCACTCGCTCTCAGCTCCACCTTCGGACGAGTCCGTAGAGCCGAGTGGTCCTTACCCAGAGCTAGTGGGCTGCCTTATGTACCTGATGACCTGCACTCGTCCTGACCTTGCATACCCTCGTGGCCTTCTGGCTCGCTACGTGGCTCCTGGTAGGCACCGAAAGGTACACATGGATGCTGCTAAGAGGGTACTGCGCTACTTGTGCAGTACATCGGGCATGGGGCTCGTGCTTGGAGGACGGGGCGACGTTGTCCTCACTGGGCACTCGGACGCTTCTTGGGTTGACGACCTGGCTACGCAGCAGTGGTGACAGGGTTACACCTTCAGCCTTGGCTCTGGCTCTGTTTCTTGGCGGTCTACACGCTCGTCCTCTGTTCTCGGCTCCAGTTGTGAGGCTGAGATCTACGCCACAGCCATGGCTGCAGAGGAGCTCCGCTGGCTCACCTACCTGCTGACCGACCTGGGAGAGCGGCCTCGTTCTCCTCCAGTGCTGTACGTAGACAACAAGGCCGCCATTGCCTTGTGTCAGGAGCACAGACTGGAGCACAGAACGAAGCACATCGCTCTGCGTTACTTCCTGGCTCGAGAGTTGCAGCAGCGTGGTCAGCTTCGTCTTGCTCACGTGGCCACTCGGGCCAACACTGCTGATATATTCACCAAGGCACTTCCGTCTGGTGATCATCAGCGTTTTTGTACTTTGTTAGGCCTTGTGCCCACGTTTCCTCACTTGCTGTAGCCTTTGCTTGTACCGTGATCTATATATACCTGCATGCTTGCTCTGCTAGGTAGAGATCACTGTGCTGTTGTTGTTGCATATATACCTATGCATGTGAACTGGCCTTGTGGCCCTTTGCTTGTGCTCAGTGTGTGTGGTGACGTTGTGATCCACCCTGAGCTTGCTTTGCTTCTCCTGACTGGTCTTGTGACCCCTTGTTCTCCCCCACTTTTCCTATGGGGGTGTGTCAAAGTATATGCATGTTATATATGTGTAGGCTGTAGTGGGGTAGCCAATATGGGGTACAGCCCTTTGTAGGGTTTCATACTTGTACCCAACTCTTCCATAGTTGATTCATTCCTGTCTCTAGATTCTAACAGAGAGATAAGGCATGCAGATGACAGAGGCGAAGAGCAGGCATCCCAGTTGCTGCTGGTAGGTCTGAAGTCCAGCGGGGGACAGGGCTTTGTTGTGAGGTTTGTGGTTCGGTCCCGGTGTGCGTTAAGGGGTGGAGAGCGGTGCAGGCGCGATGTTGAAGCGTTTGCCAAGTTTCTTCTGCATACTTGGCAGCTGAAAGATTAATAGCGTCTGGTGCGTAGGAGATGTTGAGGCCGAGGAACTGATTTACGTCATGGTTGCAGGTGATGTCGACGCACCCTGCAAGGTTCTTCTCGAACTGCTCAAGTAACTCGTCCGCTTGCGCTTACCTACTACGTTCACAATGCTTCCCATGTTCAGCTACTAAAGCGCTACAAGGACCCCAACCAGCAGTTTCAGGGACGACAGCTACTGCCACCACCACCTGTTCTCATGCAGGATGAACTAGAGTACGAAGTGGAGCACGTTCTCACTCATCGGCGCCGCGGCGGCAAAACCCTCGGGTTCCTGATACGCTGGAAAGGTTATGACCCCACCAAGAACAGTTGGGCTGCAGAAGCTGATATGGGCAACGCACGCCGTGCTCTCAAGGACTATCTTGTCAAGCAGGGTGTATCTCACGCCACCCAGATTTGAGGAGGGGACGTGTGACAGTACGACGGCTTATGCTTGGCTTTGCTAGCTTGCCTTGACTTTATTATGCTATTACTAGCTTCGGTTTTATTTATCATGCATAGATATGCTTGATTTTCTACGTTAGGTGCATTTTTATGTTCTATTATAGTTATATCACCGAACCATGTTACTTGTACCGAACTCAGGCCTTTTCGGTTGCCGCCGAATTGCTCTCTATCGAGTTCGGAAAGGTTCTGGTCAGGACGCTTCGCGACCCTCATAACATTCGCGTAACACATGGGTTACCTGCCTTGTGTCGAGACTATATATAGCTTCGTGTTGTACACAGGCAAATCAATCATTTTACAACCCACTTTTCTGAGATCGATCCTCGATCCTCACAAAGCTGATATGGGCAACGTTCGCCTTGCTTTCAAGGATTATCTTGTCAAGCAGGGTGGTTCTCATGCCACCCAGCTTTGGGGGGTGGACGTGTGAGAGTACGACAACTTTGCTGGACTTTATTGCTTGATTTTGCTTTATTATGCATTATCTAGCTTAGCTTTGTTTTATCTTGCATGTTTTGCTTGATTTCCTAGTTTCGTTGCTGAACTATAGTTATTATAGTTATAGGCACCGAAATAGGTTGAGTGCACTGAATTCTAGGCTTTTCGGTTGCCACCAAATTGCCTTCTACCGAATTTGGGAAAAACCCGTTCAAGACGCTTCGCGACCCACGGAACCTTCTCGTAACACCCGGGTTACTGCCTTTGTGTTGAGCCTATATATAGCCTCGTGTTGTACCCAGGTGATCATATTATACTTTCTGAACCAGTTCCTTCGATCCTCACAAACAAGGTGCGGGTACCACGGGAGGCAGCTACAGCGTAAGCACTGGTCTCAGCCTCCAAGAGTCGTGACTCAACGAGGCTAGGGTGAGCTCGGTGGGTCGAGAGAGAGGAAGTGGTCTTGGATGGGGCAATGGGAGTCAAAGAGGGAGTTCTCAGCCAGAAACTCTGGCTTGAGAGCAGCACGATGGCGAAGGTTATTGGAGCGCAGGTGAGTCATGAGGTCAGCGTCAGTGGGGATGTTGGACTGAGGTACGGCAGAAGCGGGCGGCCTAGGACGGCAAAGGAGGGGGAGAAATAGTGTTTCACTACAGCGTCGTAGAGCGCTTTGGCCGTTTTTAGCTGGCGAAAGTGGGCTCGCTGGTCGGACGGGAGGTGGTTGCGGACTGCAAGCGCCGCAGTGGCATCCCGAGCTAACCACCGTGTACTAGCTATTTGGTAAGCCTTATACTACTGCTGTGCTTCTGCTGTCGCGGTAGGGGCAGGCGCAGTCGGAGTGGGGTGAGGAGAGGGAGCCTGAGGTGTGCTCAAATAGAGATAAGTTGTCCTTGGTAACGCTAAGAAGGTACAAGTAAAGCCCCTCGAGCCAGAACTCGTAATCGACAGGGCTACCCTCGGCATCAAACTCCAGTACAGTGGGAGTCGCTATAGTGAGCAGTTCGGCCTAGCGACAGTGACGAAGAAGGCAGTGAAAGGGGCAGTGCTAGGATGGAGAGGCAGCAGTAGGCCCGGGCGACACGGATAGGGCGGCTCGGCAGGGCGGCTCAGCAGGGCGGCTCGGCGCAGAGTGCGGCAATGTGGGCAGCGCGGGCGGCAATGCGAGTGGTTGGGCTGAAGTGGGCGGCGGGGCTGTAGCGTGGGTGGCAGTAAGGGCAGCAGCAGAGCGAGCAGCAGCGCAGCAGCTCGTGTGGGGCAGCGTGCGGTTGGGCAGCGCGCAGGCGCGGCGCGCAGCAGGGCGGCTCGTGGGTAGCGCGGCGTGCGGCGAATGGGGTGCAGCGGATCGCAGTAGCGGCGTGCGGCAGGCGGTGCAACGTGCGACGTGCTGGGCAGCGGGGCACGAAAAAAAAAAAAAAACGGTCCTAATGACCTACTGTACGTAATCTGAAACCATGATAGAAACAAAGCCGCATGAATGATTTGCATAGAAAGAGAACTGGTGCAACTACCTAACCCTAAAAGGGTCATACCCCTTAGACTAGAGAGTAACCCACTACAGCCTTCACACGTACCGTCTGGCCCAGGATAGTAGCGCATATGCGCTTATAACAAATTCATTTTTTTCAAGGGGGGGCGCTTGTATTTGAGTAACGGCCATAAGCGCCGGCGCTTATAAAATGACAAATACATAAATACAATTTAAACGAAACAAGTTGTACATTTCAGTCTCGTAAATTCAATGGAATCGAAGATTTACAGCGTCCTAAATCAAAATCGCGCAAGGGTTATTCTCTGACGGTGCACAGAGCTATGGCACGTCACTTCGCAGCCGTACCAGCTCATCCTGACTGGACGCACAACCATTGAGGCCCTCGAAAGTCACAAAGTTCAAAATGGGTGCTGGTTCGCTGCAAATTTGAAAATCGTTATCGTTTTAATCAGGATTGGAAATTTAAAAATGATGCATGCGCTTAAAATATTGTTGACTACTGTTGGGATCTAGAGGCTACTAAGCACACCTTTAATTCACACTTAACAGTCCCCACGGGGTCACCTCCAAGGGTCCTTGGGTGCCTGGCAAGGCCAGCCCCTATCCAAGGGTCCGTGTTATGTCGAGGGACACGCCAAGTATGGAAACAATCGCGTGCACTAGAGCATTTCCAAGACTCCTTGCGCAGCGTTATGACGACGAACTGGTCGTGTGCGGAAAGTTCTCTTCACGTCAATACGATGATAGAGAAAAACTTCACTAAATGGATTGATTTACAACTGAGCACAAGCACGCATTTATATTTCGCCTAGCACACAAGCATAAGAAAGCACAGAGCAGTTGTTTAACTATACTTCAGGACTTCGCCAGATGCGCCAAGGAAAACGGTTGTCGAACTGCTTCGGAATTTGGCTTGGTTCTCCCCTGTAGAATAACTGTCTTCAGATTTCATGTCTACAAAATTCCCTGCTGACTCCCCTCGTGAACGTTCGCGACTTCTCGTGCGCAATCATATACACTCGTGTGAGATTACGTTTTCACGAAGTCTCACAGTTGAAAAACGGTTTTCACAGTTTTTCTCCTGTATCGAAATTGTCCCTTTACGCGCGCGATCTTTCCAGCGAAGTTATCTGTAAGTCGAGTCAACGCGGGATACGGTTTTTCAACCGTAATCACGAGCACCCCACGACTGCAATCATGCACGACCGATATTTCGGTCGTGCTGTACAGTGCTCTGTACTGCGCGTGGGCAGGCCGATCATTCGCCCTGTCCTGTTGCGATCGTGGGCCATGCCACGCTCGCAACAGTGCGAAGGCACACGCGCGGGCCTGAGGTCCCACACGCACGATCAGGACCCCACGCGCGGGTCCCGATTTCCTCGCGCGGTTGACCTTGACCATCGAGAGAAATATCCAAGGGTCAACATTGATGAAATCACAAACATTCACGAACAGCGCACAAACTTCACGGAATTTCATGAACACAGTCACAAACACAAAAATCACGAACATAGAATTAACGCACACTTATGAGAACTCGCGAAGCAACGCAAACGCACACGAAGTCTTGCATTCACACACGGACATTCACGAACACTCAGGAACGCAACCTTTCACGAAAACTCACAAAACTCATGAACCGTTGAGGCGATTCACGAGCCGTAAACACAGAAGCGCACCTCACGAAAAAAACGCAACTCGCACACAACAAGTTACCTTCAGAACAAACACCTCACTTTCACTCAACGTCGACAAATAGGCGGTAGGTTGTCGTGCAAACCATGTATTGCACTCAACAAATATATCAGGGTTTTACAGGGGGGCGCTTATAATCGAGTTATGGCCATAAGCGCCATGCTCCAGATATAAGCGCCGGCGCCTTTAATATGACGGCGCCTATATCCAGGGCCGTACGGTATGTATAGCATTTTGACAAATGACTGTCACGCGCACCTTGGTTGTGACTTCTTTCACGAGATCTGCATCTAGCTCTTTATCAGAGTCATCCTCATTGAAGTCATCATCACCAGCTCACTCCAAGTCAGGCCCTCAGATTGGTTTGAGGGTATGCCGATGGATCAACGTGCCCTTGCCAACCAGGTGTCCAAATCAGCGTTCGTGGTTTTGTTTATACTGGTTTTGTCAGTGTAAAAATTCATACTGAACTGAAACAGCAGTGTAAAAAAACCATCAGAGCTGATGCAACAGTGCATGCATGTTTAATCACGTTATCATTGTGACAGCACTAGATCTGGCTGGATTCTGAAATTACTACTAACTCACATCTCATCATCCGAATCACTCTCATCATCACCACTACTGCTACCGGCACCATCACTCTCACCGTCATCGCCTACAGAACCATGCATGCCCGTGCCCTCGTCTAGCTCCTCCTCCTCCACTTGCAGCACCCGACGGCCACTCCCCTTAACAAACTTGGCCCGCTCCTTCTCTGGCGCAGCTTGCTCCTTGCGCTTGCTGGGGTGCCTTTTCCTGGTGCTCCTCTAGATGTCCACCACCTTCTCCCACTCCATGTCGTAGTCGAGCAGGCTCATTGCCAACAGATCTCCTAGCTTGGCGTTGCAGAGGCTCGTCCGTCGCCACGACTTGATGACATTCTGGCGGGATTACTCGCGTTCAGACTCGACTGTGCTGAGTGGCAGAACAGCGACCGCAGCCCACAGATGGACTAGGTTGGGGTAGCTGGTCTGCCAATCGCTGGTCTGCAAGATGGCCTTCAAACCTGCATGAAAGGGCTGCTCCTCGTTGGGGGCAGTGGAGAGCACCGGCAAAAAACGTGCGCAGCTCCGCTCGTGCTTCATGATTCTGGACACACTGCCAAACGGGAAAGCACAACCGGGTAGAACGTCAAACACACAAAATGGGAAGAACGTCAACCACGGAAACGTGCATGCACACATGCAGGTCAGGGTTCTATGTCTAGCTCACCAGACAAAATGGTGTCCCGGTTCTTGGCCTGAAAGAGATGGACGAGGCCGTGCAGGTGCTCCTTGCACTCTGCATCTCTTGCCTCGACGCCCCTCGGCCACGAGCGGGGCATGAAGAGCTTCGCCCCGTTCAAGCGCGTCAGGTCCCCCAAGCGCAGCTCGAGGTTGTACACCAGCTCGCGGGCGAATGAGCGGTAGCAGGTGTAACATCCTTGCATGTCTCCAGTGCCAGTGGTGTATCCCTTCATAGATTCCTCATGCAGCTAAAACTTGTGTACCCGGGGCTGACCCCCCTTCTCCACCCCCTCCACGGTCACTTCACGGCAGTCGGGCAAGGCGTGCCGCGCGAGGAATGCAGACAGCAGCTCGCGTCCCACCGCCAAACTGCTGGCCACAGTTCAGGTACCTTTGCTCGATGTAGATGATGGTCCGCCTCACCTGAGAGTGTTGGTGCAACCCTACGGTTTGCACTCGGCTTGTTGTCCGTGTGCGTGAATGTGTGTGTGTATGGAATGGTATGAGGGCATGGGATAATATATATTTCATGCTTATAATTGTGTGTGAATGTTGAGTCATGATGTCGAGTGTGTGTGTCGAGTCAATAGCGAGTTATCGCTAGACGCGTGTTACGCGGTCGTTTGTGTCTCGCGCGCGGTTTCTATTTTGTCGTGCGCGGTTTCTATTTTGTCCTGTGTCGAACGTTCGGCGTGTCGCAGGTGTGTGCAGCAGACCCATCAAGAACTCAAGGATGAGTTTGTGATGAAGAGCCCGAGCTTTGGTGTCAAGCCTCAAGTGATTTCGAAGCTTGCCAAAAGGGTACACCTCAAGATATTGAAGATAGTTACATTACTTTGTGTAGTGTAACATTTCACTTGGTGTAGGCCCTAGTGAAGGGTAGTTTCGAGACACTTCGTGGTTGGGGACAGTGTGGCACTGTTCCACATCACTGTACCTCGGCTCTTGGGGTTTGTAGGAGCTGGGAGTCATTCCCAACTCGTAACTCTTCCTATCTTGTGTTCTAAGACTATAGTGGCTGCCATAGTACCGTTCGTTCAAACCAACGCTGTGTCGTCAATTCTTTATCAAATCGTGCAATCTAAATTGCTAATTGTAGACGACGTGAAGACGCTCCAGATCCAATTTGAATCAAGTCATTTGCAGCTGTGAGCAGAACGCTATCAACATTTGAAGCCGCTGTGCAGAAATCCGTCTGTGCTCTCTATCTTTCGTTTTAGGCACATTCAAGCCTATTGTGACTATAACAAGTGGTATCAGAGCCCCTTGGAGCAGTTTCGACAATGTCTGGACCTGAGGAAAGGGGTGGCAGAGGTGCTGGTGGCAGTGGAGAAGCTCAAGCTCAAGGCCAACCCCGTGATTCAGCCATGGCGCCCATGCAACCAAGTCTTGGCCCACCTAGGGATGAGCCTAGGGTGTTTGGGCTTGACAAGTTCAACGGTGACAACTTTGCTGAATGGTCCTTCCAGATGGAGAACATCTTTGACCACTATGACCTGCTGGAGGTGATGGAAGGAACGGAGAAGCGCCCCGAGAACGACCCGGAGAAGAGCCCGTGTGGCGGCACTACGAATTGAAGAAGACGAAGCGGTTGAAGAAGGGGTGCAGAAATTCTTCGACTTGTTGACGCGGCTTGAGGGAGCTGATTTGAACCACAGTGAGCTCCAAAAGAAGACCAAGTTGCTGGCCTTACTCCCAGAGTCATGGTCCTCGCTCATCATCAACCTTAATCGCGACTTGCCCCGCCTCTCGCTTGAAGACGTGAAGCGAGCTATCCTTCAAGAGGATTTCCGCCGCCGTGAGTTGGCGAGTGCGGATGGCGCTGGGGCAGCGAGCATCGGCCGTGGATATGGTCAAGGAAGAGGCAGAGGACGAGGGGGAGGAAGGTTTGGTGGCAGCAACTTCGGCGGAGGCCGCGGGAGTGGCGGTTACGGCAGCGACGACAAGAGCTACGGACGCGGTCGCGGCCGATTCGACGGCGAGTGTCACTATTGCCACAAGAGCGGACACATGTGGCGCGACTGTTACAAACTCCCTGATGGTTGGACCCCTGCTCAAGGCCAAGAGGGTAGAGGAGCAGGAGGAGGGAGAGGACGAGGCCGTGGAGGCCGTGGCGGTCGCGGTGGCGGAGCTGCAAACATGAAGAGCGGAGACAACGACAAGGACCCGAGCGACGATCGATACCCGGGTCTATTCTACTTCGTGTCGACGCAAGTACCGGCTGGTCCAGAGAAGGATGAAGGCTTTGAGGAGCCAGCAGCTGTGGGGAAGGTGACCCTACACCCCCTGGACTATTGGGTGATTGATAGTGGCGCTACCTATAGCATGACACCTCGCCCGGACTTGCTCACCGAACTCGAGCCGTCACCGGTGAAGCATGTCACATCGGCTTTGGGGCAGCGAGCAGAGGTGAAAGGCATGGGCAAGGCCATGTTCAGGGGTGCTGATGGGAAGATGGTGGGCCTCAAGAACGTGCTTTGGGTGCCCAGCCTTGCTGCAAACCTGATTTCCGTGCGGCGGTTGGCAAAGGCCGGCATGGACACGAACTCGAAGGGAGCCAAGACCTACACCGCAAGGCTTGGCGATCGAATTCTTTGGGACCTTCATGAGGACAGGGATGTCTACAACGAGATGTGGCAGATCCCAGTGGTCCTTATGCCTAAGGAGAGGCAAGTGGCAGCAAGCATCAGCACCAAGGATGGAGCGGTCGGTAGCGACGATGGCGCGAACGGTCGCGCTAAGGAGAATGAGCTCAAGAAGAGCAAACCTGGAGGGACCAGCAAGTTCAGTGAACCTAAGGAGAGTGGTGCAGCAACCAAGGAGCAGCAAAAGGGTGAGGAGAACCCAGAGGCAGCAGCGGAGGAGGACTACGGAGAGAGTATGTGGGGCGCTATTGCGAGCGCGGCATTCTCCAATCCAACTTCGGCTACGGGGGAGTGTAATTGGCTCACCTTGCATCGGCGCATGGGGCATGTGGCCCTGCCCATCTTGCAGCAGCTAGTGAAGAATGAGATGGTTGCTGGCATACGTGTGAAGGGGGAGCCCGATGAGGTGCTTGGCTGCCCGACGTGCATTCAAGCCAAGTTCACCCGGTTTCCGTTCCCTAGTTCGGAGGCAACGGCAAAGGCACCGCTTGATGAGGTGGTGATGGACGTGGTGGGCCCCCTGAAGCTTGGAGCTGCTGGAGCTGAGTATTTTCTCACCATTGTCGACGTCTACACCCGCATGACTTGGGTGTATCTGCTGGTCAAGAAGAGCGACGTGGCTGAAACGTTGAAGACGGATTGGTTCCCGATGGTGGAGCGGCAACAAGACCGTCTAGTCAAGTCAATCCGCACCGATCGAGGGGGAGAGTTCCTGAGCAAGGAGTTTGGGTTGTGGCTGAAGAAGAATGGTATTCGGCACTCCCTCACCATGCCATACTCCCCTGCAATGAACGGCATCGCCGAGCGAGCGAACCGCACAATCACGGAGGCGGCACGCGGGTTGCTCATTGAAGCCGGGCTACCCGACTATTTCTGGCCTGATGCGGTGCGGAGCGCGTGTGTGGCCAAGAACAGAGCCTTGACTCATGTGGGAGCAGACAAATGGGTGCCCTATGTGGAGTGGCTAGGAAGGAAGCCAAAGGTGGATATGCTTCGGGTGTTCGGGTGCATGTGCATGGCGCTCGTGCCTAAGCATCTTCGGCACAACAAGCTTGGTGCCAAGGCGGTGTGGGCCGTGCACTTGGGCATGGCTCAAAACAGCAAGGGATGGCTTCTTTGGGACCCATTCACCAAGAAGTTCTTGGTGAGCAGGGACTCCAAGTTCATGGAGAACTTCATGTACAAGGATTGGAAGGCGGAGAATGAGGCGAAGATAGGCGTGCGGTTTGGGGAGGTGAAGAGTTCCGGTTTGGAGCATGTGGAGCTGCCTTTGGAGCTGAGCAGCGGCAGCACAACCACAAGGCAATCCTCCCTTGTGAATGGGGGAGAGGAGGCCAATGATGCAGAGGAAGAAGAGGAGGAGGTGCAGCAAGTGAGCGAGCGTGCACCGTCACTCCCTTCCCGTACTACGAGTGCTCCACGGATTCGAGCCACACCGCAGCAACGCCAAGGCCCTCAAGTCCCTGCAGCTGAGGAGGAAGGAAGGGGGAAGAGGAGAGTTCAACCCCCTAATAGGCTGACCTATGATGCGCCGGGAAAGCAGGGCAAGACAGCCCTGGCCGGAGCGGCAATGATGGTCGGAGACGACGAGGAGAGTGACTACGAGGAGTGTGCCTTCGCGTTCTTCTCTCCGGTGGAGATGCCGGGAGAACCAGCAACTCTCAAGGAGGCTTTGGAGAGTAGTGATGCTGAGGAGTGGAAGAAGGCCATGGAGAGTGAGCTGAAGAGCATCGAGGAGAATGACACGTTTGAATTGGTGGAGCTACCGGAGGGGCGTACGGCGATAACGTCCAAGTGGCTCTTCAAAATCAAGTCGGATGCCGACGGCAAGATCGAGCGCTACAAGTCTAGGCTTGTAGTCAAGGGGTACCAGCAGAAGGAGAAGGTGGACTTCAAGGAGCTGTTTGCCCCTGTGGTGAAGCCGACGACGCTGCGAACCCTATTCGCGGGAGCCGCCATCAAAGGATGGGTAGTAAAGCAAATGGACATCGTAACGGCATTCCTTAACGGCATCCTTGAGGAGGAGATTTTTATGGCGCAGCCAGAAGGGTTTGATGATGGTAGTGGCAGAGTGTGGAAGCTGAAGAAGGCCCTCTATGGGCTGAAGCAGGCCCCTAGGCAATGGTACATGAAGCTGCGCGAAGTGTTGGAGGGGATCGGCTTCACTCCCTCAACGGCCGATCACTCCTTGTTCATGCTTGGCGAGGGGGAGCAGAGGAGTTTCATGGTGGTTTATGTGGATGACATCCTCATTTTCTCACCCTCTTCTGACCTTGTGAAGGAGGTGATGCTGAAGCTTCAAGACAAGTTCAAGTGCAAGGCCCTTGGTGACGTGAGCTTCTACCTTGGGCTCCACATCGAACGAGATGTGGAGAAGCGGTGCATGCGGGTGCATCAACGAAAGTACCTGGAGGCATTGGCTGCCAACTTTGGGCAGAGTGAAGGCCATGTGGCTACACCCTTTCCCTCTGGGTTCAAGTGTGTGAAGGGACCAGAGGAGGAGAGCGTTGGTGAAGAGGAGAGGCGCCGATTTCACTCGTTGGTGGGCAGCCTCATGTATGCGGCGGTAAACACCCGACCGGACGTCGCGTTTGCTACCGGGCAGCTGGCTAGGGTTGTGCAATGCCCTAATGAGGAGCAGGTAGCAGCTGGAATGAGGGTGGCCAAGTATCTTGGCCAAACACCGACCGTTGGGCTGCAATACTCGGCGGCGGCACAAAGGCGCCAAAAGGGCGCGGATGGTGTTGAACCCGGGCGTTTGTTCCTCACCGCCTACTCGGATGCTTCATATGCATCAGAACCAGAGGACATGACAAGTGTGGGAGGCTTCATATGCTGTGTTGGTGGAGGCCCAACTGCTTGGGAGAGCAAGAAGCAGGTTGACCAAGCTTTGAGCTCGGTGGAGTCCGAGTACATGGCACTCTTCCGTGCCGTACGGGAGATTGTGTGGCAGCGGCGTTTGTTGGCTGAATTGGGGGAGGAGCAGCAAGGACCTACCCCACTGTACTGTGACAGCCAGGGTGCCATTGCTCTTGCTAAGAACCCTGTGTTGCATGGACTCACGAAGCACATGAGGGTGAAGTGGCATTGGACGAGGAGCATGGTAACCGCGGGTGAAGTTGAGTTGCGCTACGTGAAGACCACGGGGCAGCCGGCTGACATGATGACCAAGAGGCTGGTGGAGCAGCAGCATTGGAAGTGTTGCAAGCTGGCTGGGATGGCTCTGAACTGAGAGAGCAACATATCCTAAGGCCAACAATCCGAGGGGGACTTTGTTGGTGCAACCCTACGGTTTGCACTCGGCTTGTTGTCCGTGTGCGTGAATGTGTGTGTGTATGGAATGGTATGAGGGCATGGGATAATATATATTTCATGCTTATAATTGTGTGTGAATGTTGAGTCATGATGTCGAGTGTGTGTGTCGAGTCAATAGCGAGTTATCGCTAGACGCGTGTTACGCGGTCGTTTGTGTCTCGCGCGCGGTTTCTATTTTGTCGTGCGCGGTTTCTATTTTGTCCTGTGTCGAACGTTCGGCGTGTCGCAGGTGTGTGCAGCAGACCCATCAAGAACTCAAGGATGAGTTTGTGATGAAGAGCCCGAGCTTTGGTGTCAAGCCTCAAGTGATTTCGAAGCTTGCCAAAAGGGTACACCTCAAGATATTGAAGATAGTTACATTACTTTGTGTAGTGTAACATTTCACTTGGTGTAGGCCCTAGTGAAGGGTAGTTTCGAGACCCTTCGTGGTTGGGGACAGTGTGGCACTGTTCCACATCACTGTACCTCGGCTCTTGGGGTTTATAGGAGCTGGGAGTCATTCCCAACTCGTAACTCTTCCTATCTTGTGTTCCATAGTGGCTGCCATAGTACCGTTCGTTCAAACTGACGCTGTGTCGTCAATTCTTTATCAAATCGTGCAATCTAAATTGCTAATTGTAGACGACGTAAAGACGCTCCAGATCCAATTTGAATCAAGTCATTTGCAGCTGTGAGCAGAACGCTATCAACGTTTGAAGCCGCTGTGCAGAAATCCGTCTGTGCTCTCTATCTTTCGTTTTAGGCACATTCAAGCCTATTGTGACTATAACAGGGAGTGCACTGCAGTGAGGTCAACCTGTTGGTAGAGGGAGAAAGGGTACATGGAAACAAAAGATAAGTAGAAGGGAGAAGAACGTAGGTTGAATAGCAGGTTGACCAGTAATAGAAGGGAGCAGAACGTAGCACAACAACTCACATGACGTTCCTGGAATAGCAGGTTGAGCGCGTTGAGTGCCGTGTGCACATATGCCAGGAAGAACAGGAAGAAATGATATTTGAACGATGTGACTAGGAGGTACATCGTCGCGTCAGACTCCTCGAGGAGAACGATGACAGCAGGCAAAACGCCGACGAATCGTGCGATTGCGTCGCCGTGACTCAACCAGCGGACGGAATGGATCCCCTGGACCTCGAGGTTGGTATGAGTGAAGTCTTCTTGCAGCTCCTTGAACTTGAGGTTGGAGTTGTTAGATCTGCCGCCACTGAGCGGATAACAGCGTCGATAATGCCAAGCTCTGGTAGTGCCTTAGCCGCATCCTTTGCAGCTAGCGCTTCCCTGCCATAGGGACAATAGCACAGTCGGTCGGTTAGAACTCAAACAGCAACATATCAAGTTCCACATATCAAACAGCAACGACACCAAACAGCAACATCTTACCTGTGTGCGATGCAGTGAGAGGCCACCACGTGCGGGATGTGCAGTCGAAGACGCCCAACGAGGCCAGTGTCATTGCCGATCATTATAGGAGCCCCATCGGTGCTGATACCCGCCACCTTCTCCAGCGGCAGACTGATACTGTCTAGGAATCCTTTGAGCACAGCATGAAGAGATGATGCATCACACTTCTCAATGGAGAGGTTAGCTAGAAACTCGGTGACGACGGCATGCTCACGCAGAATTGTTACGAACAAAATCATGTGCTTCACTTTGACGCGGTCTGTACTCTCGTCGCAGCTCAGACCAATGTATGGACTCGAGTCAATGAACTCTCTCTGGCGCGCACAAAGGTATGTCGCTATTGCGGCAGTAATCTCTTCGAAGCCGTACCTGCACGGGCATCAACACATGTGGTTAGTGATAGACTGAGATAGTTGACACTCTGCACAGATATGTACTAGAGCACTGTTACTTACGTCGTGTAGTAGGCACCATAACCGCTCTTTGGGAAGCCGGGTGTGCCACGCTGCGCCAGATGTCGGACGAGGTCCACGTACATCTCGATCGGGGCATCGGACTTAGCGATGAAGAGTGCGGTCTCAAAGAGCCCGATCAGGCGCTCCTTCTCAAGGTCTTTCACCTACGGGTTGTCGTCGATCCGGCGGTTAGCCTTGAGCGCTGCCTCGGCTGTCCTCTGTCTACGCAGAGCTCGGCGGTGCTTCCTTGTGCGCTGATGCTTCCGCGTTGCCTGGGTCTGCACATCGGTCGCCCCTTCTCCTTTGGCGCCGAAGTTCGTGCCCACACCACCGTGCGCAATGCAGACCGTGCACTTCATTGACAGGAACCCGGCTTTCGTCTGACACAAAACAAGCCACGGGTAGTCGCCAGACCACTGTTTGTTGTACATAAATAAGGCTACCTGATATTTCTCCTCGACTATGTCGGGCAGTTCCGTTTCAGAAGCAGCCTCAACTGCTTTCCCCTTGAATTTACGATGTTGGGCCTTCGGGAAGGAGTTCCCTACAACAGACGTTGGCGTAGCCTGACTGGCACCCCACTAGATCTTCGCCTGGAGGTAATTCACTTTGATACCCCTTTTGAGACGTGGGCCGACGCGAGTAGATCCGGCAGCGATAGGATGACGGTTCCGTGTGGGTTCGGAAGCGGCACGAGTTGATGCGGTAGCGACAGGAGTTGATGCGGCAGCGACAGGAGGTGATGCGGCAGCGGCGACATGCGTCGAACACTCGCTCTGCGTCCAGATGGTAGGTGCCTCGGGGCCCGAGGAAGGGAGAACAACGGCCCGAACTGATGGCGAGACTAACGCGGGAGCAGCTGAAGCTCGTCGTAAGAAGTCAAGGTCAGCAAGGGCGACTGGCTTCGAGGCAGCGTTGGAAACAGGGCCGTCGCCTGCGGGCGACGAATCCGCCATGGCTGATCAGCTCCAAGTAAACCCCCAACTCCAGTATTGAATTTAGGGTTGGGAACTCCTTTCAGAGAACATGCCAGGCGATTTTACCCGGTTGCTATAAATTTCTATCTGTTGATAAGAACCACCCCCATTGTTTCAACGAATTTACAATAGCATACCGTAAGACCCTTGGGTGGTATATCCAGAGCAGGGCCTCAGATTTGTTTGGCCTAGGATGAAAAAACAGAGTTGGTACAAAACGTATTCCTGATAATCAGGCAAATCAGCCATTTTATGCCATTTTACACTACAAATCTATTAAAAATTCCTGTTTCTTTTCAACAAATTGCTGAAAAATCAGCCTCACTTCTAAAAAGGGTCTGAAATCTCAGCCTTTTTCACCTAAATCAACCTTTTTTTCGCTGACTTCTGAGGCCCTGATCCAGAGGATTTTGATATGAGCACAAATTGGATATGGTAGTTGCCTACTCGTTTAGGTAACCTCCATGCAATAATGTTTCTTCTTGTAGAAAAGACGCCGTGTGACATTGTAACAAGGTTATGTTTCTTCTTTTAAGCCAACTCAAAAGTCATCTCCACATTATCCCATCTATGAAGACTCTTCCCTCTTCTTGGCCTTGGGCTGGCAAGTGATCTTGTGCAACGGCCAGTGGGCCTTCTGGCACTCCCTGCTGCAGTAGGCAGCCTTGCCGCACCGCGAACATAGCTTGAGCTGCAACCCCGCCCCTTCCACCCCGACACACTGTGCCCACGAACACACACGCCGCCCTCCCTTGCCACTGCGCCCCTGATCAGAGGCAGCAGCAGCAGCAGCAGCACTGGCAGCAACAGCATCCACCTGAGCCTGGCAGCAGTAGCTGGTCTCCCCCAGCAGCATCTCCCTCAAACACGCCAGAGGATTCACCCCCCCCCGGCCACGGCTCCAGGTACCACGCCCCTGCATTCCCCTCCCGCCCCTCCCCACTCTCTCCCCCTTCTGGGCCTTCCCCTCCCCCATACGAATCTCCACCCCTAGCATCACCAGCGGCAACGACAGAGTCACTCACCGCTTGCCTACGTGCCTCCGCCATGACCTTCTCCTCCTGTAGCACGCGCTTCATGGCCGCACAGCACTCCTCCAACCCATCCCCCTCACCACCAGCCACCCCCGCCTCACCAAGACCCTCCACAGCAGGCCACGCCATAACAGCAGCCCGCCGCCAGCTGTCCACTTCCTCCCACATCCTCCACTCCTCGATCCCCTCCCACCTTCCCTGCCGCCCCAACCTCTCCTCCTGCCCTACCCCGTCCTGCCCGACAGGCTGGAGAATGCTCGTTACCCCCCTCTCCTCCACAATGAGCTTAATGCCACAAAACAGAAACAACACCCGAAGCTCCTCCATCACGCCTTCCAGCAGCGGCGCCACAAGCGAGTCTGGGACCACCGCAGGGATGGGCGCCACGTGCAGGGATTCCAAGAAGCTTCTGAAGCGCGCCGATCGGGGCGGGAAGAGCGAGAGGATGCACTGCAGCAGCGCGGACGAGGGGCGGTAGGCGAAGTTTGCGGCGAGTGAGGAGAAAGTGACTGCATCCTGGTACCCACTGATGCAGTACCGACAGCGGTCGCAGGCCGACGCGGGGTAAAGGACGCCTGCGATCATCTCTACAATCATCTCCACCTCGGTTCTGGACCGTAGGATGGGCTTGATCTTGCCCTCTGCGAACGGCCCCAGAGCCAGAGGAGTCCAGGTTCGATCCTTCAGGTCCATGCAGCTAGCCCAGGAGGTGATAGCCCGGGCCAGAGGACCATTCCTGCCCTCCCTTGCCAGCCTTGCAGGGGCGAACCTTCTCAGAAACTCCTCCACGCGGTGACCCAGTGTGGGGAAGAAGGGGCCGCTGGAGTTGTTGCGCAGAGTGCCTATGAAATTGGGCGAGCCAGCGAGGGAGGGGCCTGGGTATGGCATGTTGAGCTCCCTCACGTTGTACTCCTTCTTCATCTCCTCGCTGTCCAACTCACCGCCATGAAATGCCCCCACCTGGAAGGTCTTGAGTCCAATAAACTCCCCAGGATCTTTCAAATTCGCCGCCACTGCCGCCCTGTCCCCCTCCGGAAACTCCTTCCAGCCCGTCGTTGCCGAGCCTTCCAGGCCTGGCGCACCTGCAGGCTTTGACACGGCGCCGAACCTGAACATCAGGTTCGGGAGGTCGTGGATTAGGTGGGGAAGAGAAGGGCCTGGATCTTTCATGTAGTGCTGGGTGCAGGCGTCGGCGGGGTTGACCTTGAACCCGTAGAGTCGCACCCATCACAGCAGGCAGGTGACTCGGTACGTGAACAGTGCCACCACCCCGTTACTGTTCACCGGGACAAGGCCGGCGCCGCTTGCAGCACCAGACCCACTGGCTGCAGCACCAGACCCAGCACCAGCAGGAGCAGCAGGAGCTGATGCTGGTGCGTCTGAATCCACTGCTCGCTTCCCTCTATCCTGCACTCCACTTCCCTCCACACTCCCCTTCTCCGCAGCCAGCCGGTTCCGTGCCTCCTCCACAGCAGCGTCCTCTACCCTCTCCTTGTCGCGGCTGCCGGCACAGTCGGAGAAGATGAGAGAAGCTCTCACAGCAAACTGCGGCCGGCAGAAGAGAGTGGCGCACTTGAGGGCAAACTCGGTGGGGTCGGCACCAGATATCACCATGCCACCGCTGCTTGCCGGCTTCGGCTTCCAAGGCCCCTTCATTTTCTCTTCCCTCTGTGCTCTCGCCCTTGGAGCACTGCGAGCAGCAGCAGCGGTACTGCTTGCCTGCCAGCCCTCCCTGGGCGGCAATCTCCCCCACGCGCCGCACATACTCCTCCCACTCAACCCCTCCTAACCCCTCCCTCCACTCCTTCCCCTCTCTTCCCTCCCCCCGGCTCGCTCCTTCCCCTCCCGCCTCCCCATGCGCGCCCCTCCCCCCCGGCAGCAGCGGCAGCATGCGGGCAGCAAAGCTAGTCTCCAGCTGCTGTTTGCCCTTCACTCCCAGCACCTGCAGCAGCAGCGACGCCACGCAGTCGCCCTGCACCTGCTGCCCCGCTCCGAACTGAAACGCCAATACGGAAAAGGCCATCTCAGGGAAGCGCAGGTGCGCGCGCCAGAGAGTGACGAAGCGCGGGAACCTGGCAACAAGCACGAGGAACGCAGCAATGGACACGGCCATGCGGTAGAGCGTCCAGCACCGGCTGCACTGCCAGCAGCACCACCACAGGGCGCGAGGAAAAGGCGCAGCAGCACAACCAGCAGACAGGCTCCGCGCGGCGCTAGCTTCTCTGCGTGCCGCCGCGTATTCATTGACATGCATAATCTCTGCCATCTGCCGCCGTATCTACTGGAAGTCCAGTAGCAGGCCGACGCGTGGCTCAGCCAGCCATTCGAGCATCATGGCCTCTGCTGCAACCACAGGCGCCGCGTCCGCCTTCCATCGATACTGCTGCGCCAACGATGCCGCTGCTGCGCCAGTAGAGGCGCCGCTGGTATTACCTGGAAAACGGCGAGGAGGGGCGGAGAGCGGGACGGTGGCGGAGTAGGCGAGGATGGGCGGCGTGGGCTTGTTGGCGAGGCGGAAGGGCGGCATGGTGGGCACCACGGGCTGCTGCAGGTGCTTGCGCAGCGAGGCCAGGCTTGAGATGCGGAAGGTGATGGGCGGGGCGGGGCG
The DNA here is from genome assembly GCA_947471745.1 of Closterium sp. Naga37s-1. Taxonomy (NCBI): domain Eukaryota; kingdom Viridiplantae; phylum Streptophyta; class Zygnematophyceae; order Desmidiales; family Closteriaceae; genus Closterium; species Closterium sp. Naga37s-1. The sequence goes on along the minus strand of CANJKZ010000718.1, from coordinate 55,094 downwards.
GAGCATACGGGAGAGGCAGCAGGCGCAGAGGGAGTGCGACCACGGCAGGTGCACATCCACATAGTGCACCACGTGCGGCCGGGCCAGCGGCACGTGCTCCACGTGTACCATCTGCCTGCTGCTGCTGCTGCTGCTGCTGCTGCTGCTGCTGCTGCTGCTGCGGGGTCCGCTGCCTTTACCACTGGTACCATTGGTACCACTGCTAGTGCCTGTGGTAGTGGCAGACGCAGTAGTGCGGTTGTCTGCTCTTGTGTCGTTGCCCACGGCAGAGGCAGGAGGGGGAGCGGAAGGTGCGGCGGCAGGTGCAGGCGCAGCGAGCGGGACGGGAGCTGGAGCAGAGACTGGAGCAGAGACTGGAGCAGGGGAAGGTAAGCTCTCGAGTTGGGAGTTCACGACAGGAGTCGACGATAGGTCTCCGGATGCTGGGTGTAAGGCATCCACCCCAGGAGCGACAGCTGCGTCAGTTGCAACATTGCTGGTGCTGTCGCTGGCGTTCCCTGCATTTCCCCCCGTCGCCGATTTTGTCCTCACTGCCAGGACTTTAATCAGCGTACCTGATTTAAGCCTGGCCTTTTCGGCGGATACGGAAGGTGATAAGTACACACTTGCCCAACAGCCATAAATCGAACAACCTGCTTCTCTTCGCTCTTGCTGCTGCCCTTATCCGCGTCATCCTGCTGCCGACGTGTCTGCTGAGTTGGCACGCAGCAGTGCGGCAGGTGGGACTGAAACAGCTTGTCAAATGCTGATTGTAGAGGTTCGTGCAAATCAACGGTAATGGTATAGTCCACGTGTGAAGCTGCTAGCTGTTGGATCGTTCTTTCGTTCGCGGATTTAGCGGTGCGGTCAGTCGCTGTGCTGCTCGTGGCGTTGTCAAGGTGACGATGACTGAGCAGAGCAGCGGGAACCCTAAACCGAAGTGCGAACTCCATGATGCCGACGAGGAAACCACAACCACGAGGTAAAGAAAGAGATGCTGTTCGCCTAACCATAATCAGCTTTTCCCGGGACACCCATCGCAAATCCGGCGCTTTTGTGAACGTGTAGCTAAACTAGCCGACGCCATTTTGCTAAGTTCATCCCACATCCCATCGCAAATCTGGAGCAGAGGGACAGGTTTCATTCGAGGTTTTATATTAGGACGCGTCACACATGTCACACCAGCTGAGGGTCGGGATCACACGCCGAATTCGTGAGCATGGATCGCCACAGGGAACCGAACTGAAGTTTTGTGACCCGAGATTTGTTCAAGGTGACCCATTCTTGAACAGCTCTTCAATAACATTGTACCGCGCCCCCAGGTCCCACCTCTCGATCCTCGCAGCCCTCATTCACGACTGTCACGACTTCCTCCCAGCCCTCTCATCACGCCTTTCCTTCCCATCACTCCTGGCTCCCCCAAAGCTCTCGTCGCGCCCATAGCTCCCGTCATACCCAAAGCTCTCGTCGCTTCTATAGTTCCCGTTGCTTCCGTCCCTCCCGTCCCTTCCTTCTCTCTCTTCCCTTCGGTCCCTCCCGTCCCTCTCCGCCTCTCGCCTCTCCCCTTTCCCTACACTGTTATACCCTCCGCCCAGTTCAACCCCTTCCCTCCGCGCAGTTCCCCCCTTCCCTCCGCGCAGTCCCCCCCCTTCCCTCCGCGCAGTTCCGCCCTTCCCTCCCCGTAGTTCCCCCCCTCCCTCCGCGCAGTTCCCGCCCTTCCCTCCCGTAGTTCCCCCCCTCCCTCCGCGCATTTTCCCCCCTTCTCTACGCGCATTTCCCCCCCACGTGCAGTTTCCAACCTTCCTTACTCACCGTTCTCCCGTCGTGGCCTGTTACGTCTTCGCCCAGCCAAAATCCACGGAAACATCTCTCGCTAAAGCTAGCTTACAACTTTTTAAGCCCAGTATTTTTGGAAAATCTGCCACTGTAGGCGCGGGCTTTAATATCTGCCAGATGGCCTCCCAGCCCCACGTTAGGTATGCGCGTGTCCCGACGTCAGACTCCGACGCTGCTCCCGACTTCGCCGCAAACGCATCCGCCGCTCCTCCGTCGACCGCGGGAAGAGCGCGAGGCTCCAACGATGCGGATATCCGCTTCGCCGGTCCTGATATCCACAGACGCGTCCCGAAGCGGTCGGTGCTGCTCGCGTTGTTCCTGCTGTTCCTGGGGTGCGCGTCGCTAGCAACGTTCTACCTCATGCAGACGGGGCAGGTGGAGGCCGGCGCGCAGCAGAAGTGGACGTGCCTCGCCATCGCCTTCCTCACGCTCATGCCCGGTGAGCCTTCCTCACGCTCATGCCCGGTGACCCTTCCTCACGCTGTCCATGCACGCAATCATCAGAAATTTGATCTCAGCAGTACCCCCGATTCCACTTCCACTCCATCCCTTTCTCCCACTCCGCGTATCATGTCGTTGGCCTTTCACTCTACATTATCCCCACTCTGTCCCATTCACATCTGAGACACGTTTGATAGTTCCCAAAGGCGACTCAAATTGTGATTCAGTCACTGCATCAGCATTATCTGAAGCAGTTACGTACATGCATCACCTCTGAATGCATGCATCACCTCTGAATGCATGCATCACCTCTGGATGTCACCCTTTCAGTGACAAACGGATTCTGTGTGCCGTTCTGCCAGCCACTGCAGAGCCGTCTTTACAACCCAACTCTCTGTTGATGTGTCTGCTAATCTGCGCCTGACTCCTTCCTTCACTCGATATAACTAGCATCATTCATTCCTCGTTCCTTCCTTTGCCTTGCCAATGTTGCAGGCTTCTACGAGAGCCGCATTGCATACTACTCGTGGAGACAAGCCCCGGGATACTCCTTCTCACAAATACCTCGCTACTAGTACTGTAGCTTCATCGGGATGAGCCTGCATGTTGGTGCTCTAAAGCTGAGGGTCTGCATGCCTGCTTGTTCAATATCCTCAAATATCGTACATCTATGCACATACGGTACAGATTGTCATGATTGCCACTGCCAATAAGATCCACTCCACATGTGTCACTTCAGTTTAAAGAAGAACGAAAGCATTATTGTGGGACCCAAATACAACCTCTGCAACTGGAGCCTTATAAGGTGGGGATATCATCTCAGTTTTGACACTATCCATGGAAAGAGATATCAACACTTTTCCTTGTACGGTACCATAATCTCCGGGATAGAAACCCCAGTGGCAGTGCAAGCATCGTTCGGAGAAGAGGAAGCAGCAACCCCCTATTTTATTTACTGCCACTAATGCAGCAGTTCTTGGTGAGTACAAACAATGCAGCCCTAGTGCTAACGAAAGCAGCGGCTTTCCTGACCCCCCTCCTGCACACGTGTTTACATGGGATCGTGCAGAATGGCCTTGGTCGAGTCCCCCTCTTCTGATTCCACCTGCACCTTATAAACCGCGTTCACAACTACGGTATGTTCATGACTGTTGAGTCGACTAAAAACACGCGTGTTCTTCACTGCGCATAGTGCAGCACGGCTTCAGCAGAATCCCCCCCTTCCGACCCCACCTGCATCTTGTACACCGCCTTGACCACTATGTTCATGACTGGCAGGGCCACCACCGTGAGCGAGCCTGGAAAGGCCACCGCACGCATGCTCTTGGCCGCATCCAAAGGGGAGTCAGGAGCAGAATCAGGAGAGTTAGGAGAAGAGTCAGAAGCAGAGTTTGGAGCAGTGTTAGGAGTAACGTTAGGAGCAGAATCAGGAGCAGAGGTGGGAGAAGAGTCAGGCGCGGAGGTAGGGGCAGAGTCAGCAGGAGGTGTGGGGGTGGGGGTGGCAGTAACAGGGAGGTCATTGAGCCACTCGCACAGCTGCACGCTGGGCCTGGGCTGCGTCCACGTGCAGTCCAGCAGGATCTTGGTGGTTTGAGCTGACGTGGCGTTGACGACGGCGAGCGTTGCTGCTGGCTTCAGGGTGCCCCGGTAGAGCAGCACGATGGTCACGTAGAGCTTGTACTCGCTGTTCATGGAGGGGAGGGAGGCGGCAGGAGGAGGAGGGAGGAGGGAGGAGGGACAAGGGCAGAGGGAGGAAGGAGGTACAAGCAGGGAGGAGGGAGAAGGAAGGAGACGGGTATTGAACACGGGCTGATTCACTCGCAAAGCTCATTTTCTAGGATCGTCTTTCGGTTTTTGTAGAAAAATACTCATTGGAAGAGACAGCGAACATGGCGCCTCCTTTGAGCTTATCGCCGTTGATCCCTGCCTGGAACCTTCCAGCAGGAACCCCAACCAGCAGCTCAGGCTTACCTGCAACGACCAATTCAAAAGTTAGTCGACCACGCACTCATTTTGTTAAAACATGTTCACGTGATCGAAATCGGTGAACTGGGTAATAACGGGTCATCTGTCAGGCCAAAGAACATCTGTTCTACAGCAAAGAAACGTGCCGAACACCTGCTCCCTCTTCAAAGTCGGCTTTGCTTTCGCGAGGGCCGATCTCGCAGCGGCCACCACGAGCTGCCTGTTCGAATCCAGATACGTCAATTTCAATGCATACGACCCCACGCTAGCTGTAAACCCGACGCTGTTGAGGTCAGCCTCAGTCAGTGTGGTCTGGCCGAAGCAGTCCCACACGCTCGGCGCGACTTGCGAGCACTGCATGTTGCTTCCGAGCGAAGCCAATGCGACGGGGACACCCCTGCACCTACCTGCGCCACACAGTAGCACCTCCCCTGCGTGCCACCTTCCCTCCCATCCCCCCCAGCACCCACCTGCACGAGGTACAGCAGCACCACGAGCCAATAGCTCAAGGTGCTCATGTCATCGGAGCTCTATCCCACCACCATACCACCTTCTCCCGTCCCCCTTTCTCCCACAGCACCCACCTGCACGAGGTACAGAAGTACAACGTGGTTGCTGAGCCAGTAACTGAGCGTGCTCATGTCATCGGAGCGCGAGACCATCTGGAAGGTCTCGATGATGCGGTCAAACGCGTTGGTCTTCTCCGCCTGGAACGTGCGCCAGTGCAGCAGCGACCGGAACACCACACACGCTGCGACTGGCTGGCCTTGTGGACCGAAGGGGAAGCGGCTGACTGCGATCTCGTTCAGTAGCACCTCCTGGAGGATGGGGGGAGGGTGAAGGGGGGGGGGGGGGGAGGGAGGGAGGGGGGGAACAGGAGGAAGGAAAGGAGAAGTGAGAGGTGGGAGGGAGGGGACACGTGTTGGTCGTTCTGCCAGGTCGCCACAGGTTAAGCCTAGGAGGGGAAGATAAAGCGTGGGAGTGCCACGTTGTTCAAGCTAGTATGAGGGAGACAGGGCAAATCGGCATGGAGGAACAGGGGAGGGAGGGGAGAGAGATGCAGGAGTGCGGATGCAGGGATGGATTGTAGGAGCGGCAAGGAAGAGTTATGAAAGATGGGAGAGATATGAAAGAGGGGGAAGAGTGTAGGACATGGAGCATAAGAGGGGAGGGGGGAAGTGGGGTGGGCTCAGATATGGGGGAGGAGCGGGGTTGAGGGAGGAAGGGGAGAGCGAGCAGAAGGAAGAGAGCGAGCAGAAGGAAGAGAGCGAGCAGAAGGAGCAGAAGGAAGAGAGCGAGCAGAAGGAAGAGAGCGAGCAGAAGGAAGAGAGCGAGCAGAAGGAAGAGAGCGAGCAGAAGGAAGAGAGCGAGCAGAAGGAAGAGAGCGAGCAGAAGGAAGAGAGCGAGCAGAAGGAAGAGAGCGAGCAGAAGGAAGAGAGCGAGCAGAAGGAAGAGAGCGAGCAGAAGGAAGAGAGCGAGCAGAAGGAAGAGAGCGAGCAGAAGGAAGAGAGCGAGCAGAAGGAAGAGAGCGAGCAGAAGGAAGAGAGCGAGCAGAAGGAAGAGAGCGAGCAGAAGGAAGAGAGCGAGCAGAAGGAAGAGAGCGAGCAGAAGGAAGAGAGCGAGCAGAAGGAAGAGAGCGAGCAGAAGGAAGAGAGCGAGCAGAAGGAAGAGAGCGAGCAGAAGGAAGAGAGCGAGCAGAAGGAAGAGAGCGAGCAGAAGGAAGAGAGCGAGCAGAAGGAAGAGAGCGAGCAGAAGGAAGAGAGCGAGCAGAAGGAAGAGAGCGAGCAGAAGGAAGAGAGCGAGCAGAAGGAAGAGAGCGAGCAGAAGGAAGAGAGCGAGCAGAAGGAAGAGAGCGAGCAGAAGGAAGAGAGCGAGCAGAAGGAAGAGAGCGAGCAGAAGGAAGAGAGCGAGCAGAAGGAAGAGAGCGAGCAGAAGGAAGAGAGCGAGCAGAAGGAAGAGAGCGAGCAGAAGGAAGAGAGCGAGCAGAAGGAAGAGAGCGAGCAGAAGGAAGAGAGCGAGCAGAAGGAAGAGAGCGAGCAGAAGGAAGAGAGCGAGCAGAAGGAAGAGAGCGAGCAGAAGGAAGAGAGCGAGCAGAAGGAAGAGAGCGAGCAGAAGGAAGAGAGCGAGCAGAAGGAAGAGAGCGAGCAGAAGGAAGAGAGCGAGCAGAAGGAAGAGAGCGAGCAGAAGGAAGAGAGCGAGCAGAAGGAAGAGAGCGAGCAGAAGGAAGAGAGGAGAGCGAGCAGAAGGAAGAGAGCGAGCAGAAGGAAGAGAGCGAGCAGAAGGAAGAGAGCGAGCAGAAGGAAGAGAGCGAGCAGAAGGAAGAGAGCGAGCAGAAGGAAGAGAGCGAGCAGAAGGAAGAGAGCGAGCAGAAGGAAGAGAGCGAGCAGAAGGAAGAGAGCGAGCAGAAGGAAGAGAGCGAGCAGAAGGAAGAGAGCGAGCAGAAGGAAGAGAGCGAGCAGAAGGAAGAGAGCGAGCAGAAGGAAGAGAGCGAGCAGAAGGAAGAGAGCGAGCAGAAGGAAGAGAGCGAGCAGAAGGAAGAGAGCGAGCAGAAGGAAGAGAGCGAGCAGAAGGAAGAGAGCGAGCAGAAGGAAGAGAGCGAGCAGAAGGAAGAGAGCGAGCAGAAGGAAGAGAGCGAGCAGAAGGAAGAGAGCGAGCAGAAGGAAGAGAGCGAGCAGAAGGAAGAGAGCGAGCAGAAGGAAGAGAGCGAGCAGAAGGAAGAGAGCGAGCAGAAGGAAGAGAGCGAGCAGAAGGAAGAGAGCGAGCAGAAGGAAGAGAGCGAGCAGAAGGAAGAGAGCGAGCAGAAGGAAGAGAGCGAGCAGAAGGAAGAGAGCGAGCAGAAGGAAGAGAGCGAGCAGAAGGAAGAGAGCGAGCAGAAGGAAGAGAGCGAGCAGAAGGAAGAGAGCGAGCAGAAGGAAGAGAGCGAGCAGAAGGAAGAGAGCGAGCAGAAGGAAGAGAGCGAGCAGAAGGAAGAGAGCGAGCAGAAGGAAGAGAGCGAGCAGAAGGAAGAGAGCGAGCAGAAGGAAGAGAGCGAGCAGAAGGAAGAGAGCGAGCAGAAGGAAGAGAGCGAGCAGAAGGAAGAGAGCGAGCAGAAGGAAGAGAGCGAGCAGAAGGAAGAGAGCGAGCAGAAGGAAGAGAGCGAGCAGAAGGAAGAGAGCGAGCAGAAGGAAGAGAGCGAGCAGAAGGAAGAGAGCGAGCAGAAGGAAGAGAGCGAGCAGAAGGAAGAGAGCGAGCAGAAGGAAGAGAGCGAGCAGAAGGAAGAGAGCGAGCAGAAGGAAGAGAGCGAGCAGAAGGAAGAGAGCGAGCAGAAGGAAGAGAGCGAGCAGAAGGAAGAGAGCGAGCAGAAGGAAGAGAGCGAGCAGAAGGAAGAGAGCGAGCAGAAGGAAGAGAGCGAGCAGAAGGAAGAGAGCGAGCAGAAGGAAGAGAGCGAGCAGAAGGAAGAGAGCGAGCAGAAGGAAGAGAGCGAGCAGAAGGAAGAGAGCGAGCAGAAGGAAGAGAGCGAGCAGAAGGAAGAGAGCGAGCAGAAGGAAGAGAGCGAGCAGAAGGAAGAGAGCGAGCAGAAGGAAGAGAGCGAGCAGAAGGAAGAGAGCGAGCAGAAGGAAGAGAGCGAGCAGAAGGAAGAGAGCGAGCAGAAGGAAGAGAGCGAGCAGAAGGAAGAGAGCGAGCAGAAGGAAGAGAGCGAGCAGAAGGAAGAGAGCGAGCAGAAGGAAGAGAGCGAGCAGAAGGAAGAGAGCGAGCAGAAGGAAGAGAGCGAGCAGAAGGAAGAGAGCGAGCAGAAGGAAGAGAGCGAGCAGAAGGAAGAGAGCGAGCAGAAGGAAGAGAGCGAGCAGAAGGAAGAGAGCGAGCAGAAGGAAGAGAGCGAGCAGAAGGAAGAGAGCGAGCAGAAGGAAGAGAGCGAGCAGAAGGAAGAGAGCGAGCAGAAGGAAGAGAGCGAGCAGAAGGAAGAGAGCGAGCAGAAGGAAGAGAGCGAGCAGAAGGAAGAGAGCGAGCAGAAGGAAGAGAGCGAGCAGAAGGAAGAGAGCGAGCAGAAGGAAGAGAGCGAGCAGAAGGAAGAGAGCGAGCAGAAGGAAGAGAGCGAGCAGAAGGAAGAGAGCGAGCAGAAGGAAGAGAGCGAGCAGAAGGAAGAGAGCGAGCAGAAGGAAGAGAGCGAGCAGAAGGAAGAGAGCGAGCAGAAGGAAGAGAGCGAGCAGAAGGAAGAGAGCGAGCAGAAGGAAGAGAGCGAGCAGAAGGAAGAGAGCGAGCAGAAGGAAGAGAGCGAGCAGAAGGAAGAGAGCGAGCAGAAGGAAGAGAGCGAGCAGAAGGAAGAGAGCGAGCAGAAGGAAGAGAGCGAGCAGAAGGAAGAGAGCGAGCAGAAGGAAGAGAGCGAGCAGAAGGAAGAGAGCGAGCAGAAGGAAGAGAGCGAGCAGAAGGAAGAGAGCGAGCAGAAGGAAGAGAGCGAGCAGAAGGAAGAGAGCGAGCAGAAGGAAGAGAGCGAGCAGAAGGAAGAGAGCGAGCAGAAGGAAGAGAGCGAGCAGAAGGAAGAGAGCGAGCAGAAGGAAGAGAGCGAGCAGAAGGAAGAGAGCGAGCAGAAGGAAGAGAGCGAGCAGAAGGAAGAGAGCGAGCAGAAGGAAGAGAGCGAGCAGAAGGAAGAGAGCGAGCAGAAGGAAGAGAGCGAGCAGAAGGAAGAGAGCGAGCAGAAGGAAGAGAGCGAGCAGAAGGAAGAGAGCGAGCAGAAGGAAGAGAGCGAGCAGAAGGAAGAGAGCGAGCAGAAGGAAGAGAGCGAGCAGAAGGAAGAGAGCGAGCAGAAGGAAGAGAGCGAGCAGAAGGAAGAGAGCGAGCAGAAGGAAGAGAGCGAGCAGAAGGAAGAGAGCGAGCAGAAGGAAGAGAGCGAGCAGAAGGAAGAGAGCGAGCAGAAGGAAGAGAGCGAGCAGAAGGAAGAGAGCGAGCAGAAGGAAGAGAGCGAGCAGAAGGAAGAGAGCGAGCAGAAGGAAGAGAGCGAGCAGAAGGAAGAGAGCGAGCAGAAGGAAGAGAGCGAGCAGAAGGAAGAGAGCGAGCAGAAGGAAGAGAGCGAGCAGAAGGAAGAGAGCGAGCAGAAGGAAGAGAGCGAGCAGAAGGAAGAGAGCGAGCAGAAGGAAGAGAGCGAGCAGAAGGAAGAGAGCGAGCAGAAGGAAGAGAGCGAGCAGAAGGAAGAGAGCGAGCAGAAGGAAGAGAGCGAGCAGAAGGAAGAGAGCGAGCAGAAGGAAGAGAGCGAGCAGAAGGAAGAGAGCGAGCAGAAGCGAGCAGAAGAGAGCGAGCAGAAGGAAGAGAGCGAGCAGAAGGAAGAGAGCGAGCAGAAGGAAGAGAGCGAGCAGAAGGAAGAGAGCGAGCAGAAGGAAGAGAGCGAGCAGAAGGAAGAGAGCGAGCAGAAGGAAGAGAGCGAGCAGAAGGAAGAGAGCGAGCAGAAGGAAGAGAGCGAGCAGAAGGAAGAGAGCGAGCAGAAGGAAGAGAGCGAGCAGAAGGAAGAGAGCGAGCAGAAGGAAGAGAGCGAGCAGAAGGAAGAGAGCGAGCAGAAGGAAGAGAGCGAGCAGAAGGAAGAGAGCGAGCAGAAGGAAGAGAGCGAGCAGAAGGAAGAGAGCGAGCAGAAGGAAGAGAGCGAGCAGAAGGAAGAGAGCGAGCAGAAGGAAGAGAGCGAGCAGAAGGAAGAGAGCGAGCAGAAGGAAGAGAGCGAGCAGAAGGAAGAGAGCGAGCAGAAGGAAGAGAGCGAGCAGAAGGAAGAGAGCGAGCAGAAGGAAGAGAGCGAGCAGAAGGAAGAGAGCGAGCAGAAGGAAGAGAGCGAGCAGAAGGAAGAGAGCGAGCAGAAGGAAGAGAGCGAGCAGAAGGAAGAGAGCGAGCAGAAGGAAGAGAGCGAGCAGAAGGAAGAGAGCGAGCAGAAGGAAGAGAGCGAGCAGAAGGAAGAGAGCGAGCAGAAGGAAGAGAGCGAGCAGAAGGAAGAGAGCGAGCAGAAGGAAGAGAGCGAGCAGAAGGAAGAGAGCGAGCAGAAGGAAGAGAGCGAGCAGAAGGAAGAGAGCGAGCAGAAGGAAGAGAGCGAGCAGAAGGAAGAGAGCGAGCAGAAGGAAGAGAGCGAGCAGAAGGAAGAGAGCGAGCAGAAGGAAGAGAGCGAGCAGAAGGAAGAGAGCGAGCAGAAGGAAGAGAGCGAGCAGAAGGAAGAGAGCGAGCAGAAGGAAGAGAGCGAGCAGAAGGAAGAGAGCGAGCAGAAGGAAGAGAGCGAGCAGAAGGAAGAGAGCGAGCAGAAGGAAGAGAGCGAGCAGAAGGGAGAGAGCGAGCAGAAGGAAGAGAGCGAGCAGAAGGAAGAGAGCGAGCAGAAGGAAGAGAGCGAGCAGAAGGAAGAGAGCGAGCAGAAGGAAGAGAGCTAGCAGAAGGAAGAGAGCGAGCAGAAGGAAGAGAGCGAGCAGAAGGAAGAGAGCGAGCAGAAGGAAGAGAGCGAGCAGAAGGAAGAGAGCGAGCAGAAGGAAGAGAGCGAGCAGAAGGAAGAGAGCGAGCAGAAGGAAGAGAGCGAGCAGAAGGAAGAGAGCGAGCAGAAGGAAGAGAGCGAGCAGAAGGGAGAGAGCGAGCAGAAGGAAGAGAGCGAGCAGAAGGAAGAGAGCGAGCAGAAGGAAGAGAGCGAGCAGAAGGAAGAGAGCTAGCAGAAGGAAGAGAGCGAGCAGAAGGAAGAGAGCTAGCAGAAGGAAGAGAGCGAGCAGAAGGAAGAGAGCTAGCAGAAGGAAGAGAGCGAGCAGAAGGAAGAGAGCGAGCAGAAGGAAGAGAGCGAGCAGAAGGAAGAGAGCGAGCAGAAGGAAGAGAGCGAGCAGAAGGAAGAGAGCGAGCAGAAGGAAGAGAGCGAGCAGAAGGAAGAGAGCGAGCAGAAGGAAGAGAGCGAGCAGAAGGAAGAGAGCGAGCAGAAGGAAGAGAGCGAGCAGAAGGAAGAGAGCGAGCAGAAGGAAGAGAGCGAGCAGAAGGAAGAGAGCGAGCAGAAGGAAGAGAGCGAGCAGAAGGAAGAGAGCGAGCAGAAGGAAGAGAGCGAGCAGAAGGAAGAGAGCGAGCAGAAGGAAGAGAGCGAGCAGAAGGAAGAGAGCGAGCAGAAGGAAGAGAGCGAGCAGAAGGAAGAGAGCTAGCAGAAGGAAGAGAGCGAGCAGAAGGAAGAGAGCTAGCAGAAGGAAGAGAGCGAGCAGAAGGAAGAGAGCGAGCAGAAGGAAGAGAGCGAGCAGAAGGAAGAGAGCGAGCAGAAGGAAGAGAGCGAGCAGAAGGAAGAGAGCGAGCAGAAGGAAGAGAGCGAGCAGAAGGAAGAGAGCGAGCAGAAGGAAGAGAGCGAGCAGAAGGAAGAGAGCGAGCAGAAGGGAGAGAGCGAGCAGAAGGAAGAGAGCGAGCAGAAGGAAGAGAGCGAGCAGAAGGAAGAGAGCGAGCAGAAGGAAGAGAGCTAGCAGAAGGAAGAGAGCGAGCAGAAGGAAGAGAGCTAGCAGAAGGAAGAGAGCGAGCAGAAGGAAGAGAGCGAGCAGAAGGAAGAGAGCGAGCAGAAGGAAGAGAGCGAGCAGAAGGAAGAGAGCGAGCAGAAGGAAGAGAGCGAGCAGAAGGAAGAGAGCGAGCAGAAGGAAGAGAGCGAGCAGAAGGAAGAGAGCGAGCAGAAGGAAGAGAGCGAGCAGAAGGAAGAGAGCGAGCAGAAGGAAGAGAGCGAGCAGAAGGAAGAGAGCGAGCAGAAGGGAGGGAGGAAATGGAGTGCGAGCAGCAGGTAATCTACCTGCTGAGTGCGAAGTGTGTGAAATATCACCCGCTGCTTGTCAACGGGCATGGCGGGATTGGCACTGGCCATGCTGGCCTGGAAGGCTGGTTGTGAGAATACTCGAAACCAGCCTACAAATATAGGAGAATTCTCAAACCCAACCTGGGAGGAGTTTAGCTCGCACCTGCTGCTTGTCGATGGGCATGGCGGGGTTGGCGTTGGCCATGCTGGCCTGGAAGGCGATCAGCCTCTGACTCAGCGTGCGCACCTCCCGCGCTTTGCTGTGGTGGACACGGGGGGTGAGGAGGATAGATAATGGGGGGAGTGAGGAGGTGTGTGGGTGTGTGTGTGCATCAGGGAAGGAGGAATAAAGGGGATAGTGTGGGGTGTGGATGCATTTAGGAAAGCGCATGGATGTCGAAGGAGCTTGCAGCTAGAGAATGCATGTTCTGAAGCGACCTCACTCACTCACCCACCACCCGCACTCATCCCACGACCTGCCATCACCGCACCACCCGCACTCACCCGAGCAGCTTCTCCTGCAGCTCATGGCATCGCACCAGGGCCTCCCGCATCTCCTCCTCCCTTGCTGCCACATTCCTCTCCGCCTCCTCCGCCCGCGCCCTCTCTGCGCCCGCCAGTGCTGCCGCCACCTCTGCCTTGTGCACTGCCTCTTTGTAGGCTGCTCGCAGCCAGTTGTTCTCCTCTCGCATCTGATGAGGGAGGTGGGGAGCAGAGTAAAGGACACAGGGATGACATGGGCCCGCATGCGCCGCCAGTGCTGCCGCCACCTCTGCTTTGTGCACCGCCTCCTTGTATGCTGCCCGCAGCCAGTTGTTCTCCTCGCGCATCTGACGAGAGGGGACACGAGGGGTGGGGGTGAGTTGTAGCGCGTTGGTGACAGACACATGCGGCCCTGCCTGCCTCGCCACCTCTGCCTTGTGCACCGCCTCCTTGTAGGCCGCCCGCAGCCAGTTGTTCTCCTCGCGCATCTGATGTGGAAAGGGTGTGTGTTGGCGGGGAAGAGAGAAGGGGGAGAAGAGAGGGATAGATGGCAGCTTCTTTCACAAATTCTAGCAATCTTGATATCTGATTCTGAGGCAACCCAAACTCTTGCAGGAATCTCACCTTCTGTGCAATCTCACCTTCTGTGCAATCTCCACTTCGCGCTGCATGCTAGCAAGGATCTTATCAAAGTTGCTCGCCGAAAACGTCAGACTCTTCCCCCTCGGCGTCCCCGCCCCACTCGTCCCAGGCGTGGGCGGAGTCCCCATCCCCATCCCAACCCCTCCCCTCGGTGACGCCTCACTAGCCCCGATCCGGGCAGATCTCGACCCCACTCCGCCCAGCTTCCTCCCACTCCACGACCCCTCCTCCCCTCGCCCCACCCGCGCCCCCCCCTCAAACTCCCGGGCCGGCGAGCCCCGGAACGAGCTACTCCCATACCGTCCAAACTCCTTCCCTCCCGCCCCCCCTCCCCCTCCACCCCCTCCTGCTCCAGCCGACATTCTCCTGGGTCTCTCAGAACTAAGAGGGCCCCGGTCAGCACTCAAGGGCCCTCTGTCCTGCTCCGCTGCTGAGCCCCCGTCGTGGTCTAAGTCACCGTCCTCTGAGGGGACCTGCCAGCCTGAGCCTGAAGAGGAGGCGGCACGGGGGCGCATGGGGCGCCTGCTGCTGTCGCTGGGAGGCAGAGGAGCGCCCCCCCCTGGGCCCACACTTGCTGCTGCTCCCGCGGATGCTGTTCCTGCTGCTGTCCCTGCTGCTGTTCCTGCTGCTGCTCCTGCAGCGGCAGCAGCAGCAGCAGCGCCACTGGTGGTGCTGCCAGCGCCCACGTCCAGAGTGAGTCTATCGCGGATGGCACTGGCACCGGCTGATAGAGGGGACACAGGCCGCGGCTTCCCTCCCTTGTGCTCCTCGCCTCCCGCTGCTGCTGCTGCCCCTTCCCCTCGCCCCTCGCCCTTTCCTCCCTGCACCTGCTCCTGCTCTTGCCCCTTCTCCTGAGCTTGCTGCTGCTTCCTCTGACCTTGCTCCTCCTGCTCCTCGTCCCCACTGCCGTCCTTGCCTCTGTTCCCGGCCCTCTCTTCTGCCTCCACTAGATCCGCCTCGCTCTGTGCAGATCTTTCCAAAATGGGCGGCAGGAAATGGTTGGCAAGCGCCGTCCTGTCTGCGCCGCCCTCCACCCCCAAGACAACACACTCCTTCTCCCTATCCCCCTCCATTGCCACCTCTTTCACCTCCTCCACTCCCTCCTCCTCTCCCTCCTCTCCCTCGCCCTCGCCTTGCACAGGCCTCCTTGCATGGTCAGCATACGGGTCAACAGACGCAGCACTGGCAGCAGCAGCAGCAGCAGCAGCAGCAGCAGCAGCAGTGGCGGCGGCGGCGGCGGCGCCACTGGTAAACACCCTAGCCTCATCTCTAGCAGCGGCAGTAGGGGTTCTCCTGGGAGATACAGCAAACGGGGGAGGCCGGCGGGAGGAGGGAGAGGCAAGGGAGCGGAGGGACGAAGGGGACACGGGAATGCCTCCTGATGCCTCCACTCTCCCCGCACACCGAGCACACAGTACAGGCCCTGTGTGCAGAGGAGGGGGTGCACCCACGTGCATCCCTGCAGCCTCTGCCACTCTTCCTGCCGCTGCTGCTGCTGCTGCTGCTGTGGGAGCGGGTGCTGACACTGCAGCTGGCACTGCTTCTGCTGCTGCTGCTGCTGCAGCGGCTTCAGCTCCTCCAGCCTCGTCCCTAGACCCTGCTTCAGTCGCTCCCACCGCCCCGTCAACAGCCGCCACTGCTGCAGCTGCCGCATTTGCCAATACCCTAGCCTCATCCCTAGCAGCAGCACCATCACCAACCCCACCCGCAGCAGCAGCAGAAGCAGCAGTGGGCGTATGGCTGAGCACGTCAGGCAGCACAGAGAGCTCCTTCATCTTCACCAAGTGCTGCTGCTGCTCCTCCCGCTGCTCCTCCCGCTCCGCCACCATCGTCCTCACCTCCGCCTCTGCAGCCTCTGCCCTCGCCTGTTCCGCATCCAGCATCTCCTGCAGCCGAGCTATCTCCCTGCCGCGTGCCGCAATCTCCCTACCCCGCCGCTCCACCTCCTCTCTTGCCTCCGCCAGCTGGCACTCCAGCGCCTGTCGTCCTTTTTCTGCCTTGTCCTGGGGTAGGGAAGTGTGGGAAGTGGGGGAATGGGTGATATGGAGAGGGATGAGTGGCACGGAGGAGAATTGGATCGCCTCACCCTCTGCAGGCTCTGCCCTCGCCTGTTCCGCATCCAGCATCTCCTGCAGCCGAGCTATCTCCCTGCCGCGTGCCGCAATCTCCCTACCCCGCAGCTCCACCTCCTCTCGTGCTTCTACCAGCTGGCGTTCCAACGCATGCCGCCCCTTTTCTGCCTTGTCCTGGGGTAGAAGAGTGGGGAGAGTGAGTGGAGAGGGGGAATGGTACGGGAGAGGGATAAGTGGCACGGAGAAGAATTGGATCGCCTCACCCTCTGCAGCCTCTGCCCCCGCCTGTTCCGCATCCAGCATCTCCTGCAGCCGGGCAATCTCCCTGCCCCGCCGCTCCACCTCCTCTCATGCCTCTGCCAGCTGGCGTTCCAACGCCTGCCGCCCCTTCTCCGCCTTGTCCTGTTGCGGGGGAGGAGGGGGAACGAGGGGGTGGGGGCGGGGTGGTCGCGGGTTTGGGGGGGGTTAAAAGGGTTTAGAGATAAGAGGAAGAGGTTTCAGGGGCATGCAGAGACGGGGGAACAGACATGCAGGAACAAATTTTGTCGAGTCAGAAATCGTTTCAGAGATAGAGAGAAGAGGTTTCAGGGGCATGCAGAGATAGGGGAATGGACACGCAGGCAGGCACATACGGACTCGCATCACATCCCACTATCTCCCTCCCTGCCGCGCGCCGCAATTCCCCTACCCTGCCCTCCGCCTCCAATCACACTTTCCCATCCACCAACCCCCCGTACAGTCACACTCACTCGTTGCACGCGCAGCACCATCATGCGAATCGTATCCATTGCTACCTCCGTCTTCTTGCGTGGCGGCGCCAGCTCAGCAATGCGAGTCGCCTCCTGTGATTGGTGGAATAGAAGGCAGGCATGGGAGGAAAGCAGAGGAGCAAGCAAGCGCGATAAATAACCACAAGGCTGGGAGCTGGAAGGAGAAACAGCTGGCAGAAACTGAAAGGAGACTAGCGAGGAAGGGGCAGCGGGAGTGCTGGAGGGGTGATCAAGCTGAGATGGGTGAATGGCATCAAATGAGAGGGATGTGGGGCTGGAACGAAGGGTGGGTGTCGCAGAAGCCGAATTGGGAGGCGGGGGAGGGGTTCTAGACGGATGAGTGTGGAGGGGTTGGGCCGGGAGTGTAGAGCAGAGAGAGAGAGGTGTTTGCGGAGACAGTGGAAAGGGGTGGGGGGGTGCACGTATTTCAAGTGAATCAACCCAATCAAGTACAGGCGGGCACGCACCAGCTTGAGGTTCTTATATCGCAGCCTGGCCAGGCGTGCAAAGAAGTACTGCCGCAGGGCCTTCCATGGCTTCCGAGCCGCATAGCCGCGCCAGTGACACTGCAGAAAGAGCGAGGCAGAGAGAAGGAGAGGAAGAGAGAGGTGAATGGGGGGACGGCAGCGTGTGTTAGGCACCTCGAACGGCCTTCCAGGGCTTGCGAGCCGCATAGCCCCGCCAGTGACACTGGGGAGAGAGAAACAGGAAAAGGGGGGGAGGAGATGGGGAGAGGGTGAGGCCGGGGGAGAGGAGATGGGGAGAGGGTGAGGCCGGGGGAAAGGATGCGCATGGATAAAAGAATGGGAGGGCTTGCGAGCCGCGTAACTGCACCAGTGGCTCTGGAGAGAGGCGGGTAGAGGGGGGGCAGAGCGGGAGTGGGAGAGAAGACTGGGGGGTAGGAAGGGATGCGTGGGACAATGGGGAGGTGGTATGGATGAAAGAGAGCATGCATGGGGCGGATGGGGTGCCAGTGGATGGGGGGGTGCCAGTGGATGGGGGGGTGCCAGTGGATGGGGGGGTGCCAGTGGATGGGGGGGTGCCAGTGAATGGGGGGGTGCCAATGGATGGGGGGGTGCCAGTGGATGGGGGGGTGCCAGTGGATGGGGGGGTGCCAGTGGATGGGGGGGAGAGAACATCAAATTGCCTTCCAGGGCTTGCGAGGAGAAGACAGGTGGGGGATCCTGTCCTCACAAATACACCACTGACACACACCTGAATGCAGGTGGCAGCAAGGTTATCCCGCATGTGCAGGTAGCGCATGCGATACAGATGCATGCGGTACTTGGCTTGGATGGTGATTGCAGCCCGTCGCAGCACAAGGAAGCGCATGCGCTGCTGCCGGCCCCGTTCCATTCTCTGGATGCACGTTGCTGCCAGGCGCTGCCGCAGGTGGTACACAAACAGCCGTGCCTTGTAGGCTGGAAGGGGGGGTGAAGGAAAGGACGGGATAGGAGGGATGTTGTGAGGAAGCGCATGTGCTGCTGCCGGCCCCGCTCCATTCTCTGGATGCACGTTGCTGCCAGGCGCTGCCGCAGGTGGTGCACTAACACCCGTGCCGTGTAGGTTGGCAGCGGTAGGGAACAGAAGACAAGTAAGGGAAGGGAACGGAAGGGAAGGGAGGGGAGGGATTGTGTGAGGAAGCGCATGCGCTGCTGCCGTCCTCTCTCCATGCGCTGAATGCATGTCGCTGCCAGGCGCCGCTGCAGGTGGTGCACGAGGGAAGGGACAGGAGGAATGGAGAGGGAAGGGAGGGGCGGGGGTGGGAAGGCAGTGTAGGTGCAGAGGGCGGTGTGGAAGGCATGAGTCGGATCAGCAACGAGCAGAGCGCACATGACGAGAGCACTGGATGCAACAAGAGAGAGCCCCACTCCTAGCCATACAATAAACCCCACTCACCGCGCCAGAGCTTCTGGATGCAGAGGGCAGCGCAGAATCACCGAGAGGAGCAACAGAGAGCCCCACTCACTCACCACAACAAAACAGCGGCACAACAAATAACCCCACTCACCGCGCCAGAGCTTCTGGATGCAGAGGGCGGCGCGGGCGCGGTGCAGGTGGAAGAGGAAGCGGCGCGTGGCACGCTGAATGCGGGCAGCAGCAGCGTTCATTATCTCGAGACGGCACGTCTCCATTAGAGCCATCTGCCCCGCCCGCAGGAATATCTTCGACTTGCCGATCTGTGGGAATGGGGGAGGGAGAATGCACGTGGGAGCGTTGGTGAGTGTGCACGCTGCACAGCAGCAGCAGCAGCAGCAGCAGCAGCAGCAGCAGCAGCAGCAGCAGCAGCAGCAGCAGCAGCAGCAGCAGCGGCAGCGGCGTTTATGATCTCTAGTCGGCACGTCTCCATCAGTGCCATCTGACCCGGCCCGCAGGAATATCTTTGACTTGCCGATCTGTGGGAGGGTGAGAGGGCGCAGAAAATGGATGGGGGGGAATCCACGGGAGGAGTGAATGCTATTGCGTGAGTGTGTGCATGCACAACAGCAGCGTGCCACGGGCGTTCCACCAGGGCCAGCAACACAGCACGTCTCCATCCATCAGCGCCACCTGGCCCGCCCGTAGGAATGCCTTGGACTTGCCGATGTGCGGGAGAGGGGTGGAGTGCGGGGAATCATAGTTGTCGTGCGTCACTGCTGGTGGTTCTACCCCCACTTGCACACACGGATGCGCAAGTGTGCACATACCACCCCCCTGCCTACACACAAAGAAGCACCCACACGCGCGCACACGCACACATCCACCCGCCCACCCACACACACACAAACACACTCGCGTGGCCAGGAGGAGCTCACCTGGTAGTTCTCCAGCTTGGCATGGCGCAGAATGACCTCCACGTACTCGGGGTCTGACATCCTGTGCGCAATACGGGCACAGGACGGCATGGGAATCAGGTCAGACCAAGATGCCTTTTGAGTCAAAAGAACAAGAGAGAATAAACTCCAGCTTGGCGTGGCGCAGAATGACCTCCACTCCACATACTCAGGATCAGACATGAGGCAAGGAAGAATGGGAACGGACGAAAGTGAAAACGGGGAGGAAAGGACGAGAAGCGCGAACCTGTCGATGAGTTCATCAGAGAAGCAACAAGTGGGGGGGTGCCTCGTCGCCAGGCTGGTGAAATTTCTACGTTGCTTCTCGGGGAAGCTCCAGGTGGAGACGAATGGGAGCAAGGGAGGGACTCACTCCTTGTCAAAGAGGGTGGGCACGAGCAGCGAGAATCTGTCGATAAAGTCGTCAAAGAGGCGGCGAGTGGGGTAGCCCGCCGAGCACATGCGAATGGCCTCCAACACTCCCTGCAACACAGGGGAGGCGAAGGGGGGTGGGGTGGGGGGAGGTTTGCAAGAGGGTGATGTGGGTGGGACCGTGGGGGGGCGTAGAGCAAGTGTGCAATGCTCCAGTGCATGAACACTGGAGCAGTATCAAAGCTTATCCATAAACAGCGGTTCTGATAACTTCCTCCCCAAACCCTCCATCCCTCATCGGCCCCACTCATCCCCAACTGCAGCTGTCACAGCACCCCAGCCCGATCATGTTTCCTGGAACAGCACATTCCGCCCGACCCATCACTCCCGCCCAACTCACCCAACCCCTCACCCCTCGCCTCCCCCACCCACTCCCGACCGCAGTTGCTCCACGATGGGTATTTTTTAGAATTCTCAGAAGTGATTTCCACCACGATGCTCTTCTGAAACAGCATGACACGACCCCTCACTCCCGCCTACATTACCCACCCTTCCTCACTCGTTCCCCATCCGTTCGCCTCATTCCTCATCTCCCGCACTCACCTCCAAACCCCTTCCTCCTTATCCCCATTGCACTCACCCCCGATCGCAGCTGCTCCACCACCACGCTCTTCTCAAACAGCACGACCGCTGTACCTATCCCTCATCTCCCTCAATCAACCCTCACACCTCTAACCCCTGACACCTCTAACCCCTTTCCCATCCCCCCATCGCACTCACCCCCGATCGCAGCTGCTCCACCACCACGCTCTTCTCAAACAGCACGACCGCTGTACCTATCCCTCATCTCCCTCAATCAACCCTGACACCTCTAACCCCTGACACCTCTAACCCCTTTCCCATCCCCCCATCGCACTCACCCCCGATCGCAGCTGCTCCACCACCACGCTCTTCTCAAACAGCACGACCGCTGTACCTATCCCTCATCTCCCTCAATCAACCCTCACACCTCTAACCCCTGACACCTCTAACCCCTTTCCCATCCCCCCATCGCACTCACCCCCGATCGCAGCTGCTCCACCACCACGCTCTTCTCAAACAGCACGACCGCTGTACCTATCCCTCATCTCCCTCAATCAACCCTGACACCTCTAACCCCTGACACCTCTAACCCCTTTCCCATCCCCCCATCGCACTCACCCCCGATCGCAGCTGCTCCACCACCACGCTCTTCTCAAACAGCACGACCGCTGTACCTATCCCTCATCTCCCTCAATCAACCCTGACACCTCTAACCCCTGACACCTCTAACCCCTTTCCCATCCCCCCATCGCACTCACCCCCGATCGCAGCTGCTCCACCACCATGCTCTTCTCAAACAGCGCTGGTCGGCTCTTGGAGTTGGGCTTAATACACCGGATGTAGTGCGGTTCTGTGCGGTTCAGCGTCTCCATCAGCTGTGCCAGTTGTAGCTGCAAAGTAACAGAAAAAAAAGTGTAATAGAGGGAAAAGAAAAGAAAGAAAATAAAAGAAATAAGAAAAACAACACGCACACACACACACACACACACACACACACACACACACACACACACACACACACACACACACACACATGTAGAAGGCCCCAAGAAAATATTTTTTTTTACCTTGACCTAGGTGCCTGACCCTTTAAACAGTCACACGCTCTCCCTTACTTCAAATGAAAAACTGTTATTAGGTTCTGTACTACTCACTTTGAACGACTTCCCAAGAGAAGCGAATTTGGTGGTGGCCTTGCCGCCCTTCCCGCCCCCCTCCTTCACCTCCTCTTGAACCGCGGGGAAGAGCGCGGCCACAAAGGGATCGGTGGACTTCTGCAGCAGCGCCTCGTGCTCTGATACCACGGCGTCGAGGTTCTTGCTGATGAAGTCCACCGTGCTGTACTTGACTCGCCCTGCGTAGTGCTCCAGTGTGAAATCCGTGACAGAGCCCTTGGACTTGGTGAATCGCTCGTGCTTCAGAAAGGCGTCGTAGAGAGACATGGTGAAGGACTCGGGTGTGGACTGGGCTAGCTTGCTGGGGGTTGGGAGAGAAAGGGAAGGAGGGAAAGAGTGCCAGTGCTCTTGCGCTGGTTTGCTCGTGTGTGAGGAAAGCATAGGTGTATGAAAGACAGACAGAGACATGGTGAGGGCAGGAAAGGCATAGACTCTGCTTTTGAGGAAAACTTAGGGTCGACTCCCCCCCAAAAAAAAAAGGGGGGGGGGGGGGCACTGAAGAACACGGGTATATGGAAACGGTGAGGGCTGGAAAGGCAGGGAGATGGGACGTACCAAGCTGAATCGAGCAGTGTGAGAATGCCCTTGTCCTGCAGCAGCAGAAAGAAGCAGCACAAGGGGACGAGAGAGGACAATCATTGTGACGTCTCAAAGCGAGAGAGGACAATAAGAGCTACTGTCCACGCACATGCACCCACCCACAGCCCTGTGGGAGCAATGGTGCGAGACATATGCATGTTGTCAAGCCTGTTTGGGTGTTGTCAAAGATGCCTGAGTATGGAAGTAGATGGTTCAGAGCAGCTTTGAGGAACACGCGATGGCGAATAGAAGATGCAGCAACTCACTCTATATAGCACCAGCCGCATCAGCTCACGCCTTTCCACTGCCTGCATCTCACTCAACCACTAGTCCCACTGGCACTAGCCACACCCACCCTTCAGCTCACGCCTTTCCACTGCCTGCATCTCACTCAACCACTAGTCCCACTGGCACTAGCCACACCCACCCTTCAGCTCACGCCTTTCCACTGCCTGCATCTCACTCAACCACTAGTCCCACTGGCACTAGCCACACCCACCCTTCAGCTCACGCCTTTCCACTGCCTGCATCTCACTCAACCACTAGTCCCACTGGCACTAGCCACACCCACCCTTCAGCTCACGCCTTTCCACTGCCTGCATCTCACTCAACCACTAGTCCCACTGGCACTAGCCACACCCACCCTTCAGCTCACGCCTTTCCACTGCCTGCATCTCACTCAACCACTAGTCCCACTGGCACTAGCCACACCCACCCTTCAGCTCACGCCTTTCCACTGCCTGCATCTCACTCAACCACTAGTCCCACTGGCACTAGCCACACCCACCCTTCAGCTCACGCCTTTCCACTGCCTGCATCGCACTCAACCACTAGTCCCACTGGCACTAGCCACACCCACCCTTCAGCTCACGCCTTTCCACTGCCTGCATCTCACTCAACCACTAGTCCCACTGGCACTAGCCACACCCACCCTTCAGCTCACGCCTTTCCACTGCCTGCATCTCACTCAACCACTAGTCCCACTGGCACTAGCCACACCCACCCTTCAGCTCACGCCTTTCCACTGCCTGCATCTCACTCAACCACTAGTCCCACTGGCACTAGCCACACCCACCCTTCAGCTCACGCCTTTCCACTGCCTGCATCTCACTCAACCACTAGTCCCACTGGCACTAGCCACACCCACCCTTCAGCTCACGCCTTTCCACTGCCTGCATCTCACTCAACCACTAGTCCCACTGGCACTAGCCACACCCACCCTTCAGCTCACGCCTTTCCACTGCCTGCATCTCACTCAACCACTAGTCCCACTGGCACTAGCCACACCCACCCTTCAGCTCACGCCTTTCCACTGCCTGCATCTCACTCAACCACTAGTCCCACTGGCACTAGCCACAGCCACCCTTCAGCTCACGCCTTTCCACTGCCTGCATCTCACTCAACCACTAGTCCCACTGGCACTAGCCACACCCACCCTTCAGCTCACCCCTTCCACTAAATCCAGCACGTCCCGGTTGTCCCGAAAGTTGATGTAGCTCCAGTTGATCTCCTCTAACACCTCACCCACCCCTCCCTCCACTCCATTGGACCTCATCTGCTCATCCCTCTCACCCCACCCATGCCCTCACTCACCCCTTCCCACTCGTCCCTCGCCCATCAGCTCACCCCTTCAACGAGGTCCAGCACGTCTTGGTTGTCGCGGAGAATGGTGTAGCTCCAGTTGATCCCCAAGTGTGTTGCAACGATTGTTTTGGCGCCTCAAAACCCACCAGCCCCACCCAACAGCTACCTCTACCCCACTCACCCCTTCAACGAGGTCCAGCACGTCCTGGTTGTCGCGGAAGTTGATCTCCTCATCAGCTCACTCACCCCTTCCCTCTAGCCCCCATCATCAGCTCACCCCTTCCACCCCACCCCACCGCGCCCCACCCCACCGATCACCTCAACCAACCCAACCCATCACTCACCCCTTCCACAAGGTCGAGCACGTCCTGGTTGTCTCTGAAGTTGATGTAGCTCCAGTTGATCTCCTCCCTCTCATACTCCTCCTGCTCCAGCTTCAACACGTGCTGGTGGTGGTTGGTGGGGGGGTGTGAGCGTGGAGTGGTGTGAGTAGGGGAGGAGAGCAGTGGAGAGACGAGGGGAGGGGTGAAAGGAGAAGCAAGGGGAAGCCTGGCTCCAGTTGATCTCCTCCCGTTCGTACTCCTCCTGCTCCAGCTTCAGCACGTGCTGGTGGTGGTTGGTTGGTGGGGGTGTGTGAGCGTGGAGTGGTGTGAGTAGGGGGGGAGAGAGCAGCAGAGAGGAGAGGGGTGAAAGACGAAAGGGAAAGGCTGGAGCTGGTAGGCATTTGGAGCAACATAGAGTAGTAGAATTATGTGGTGTGATGTGTGAGTCTCTTCAGGGCTCTTTTGTATGTAATGGGTGTTTCACAGGAAGGGTGTAGGTAGGTGGAGTTCAGATCAGGGGAGACTCACAAAGATATTCTACGTTGCACCGGGTAACTGTTAGCATTACCTGGTTAAAATGCTGTTGGAGCTTCTCATTGGCCAGATTGATGCAGAACTGCTCAAAGCTGGTGGGGATTGTGGGGGTGAGGTGAGGATTGGGGGGTGTCAGCAGGGAGATATACAAGCTGTGAGACGCTCCTGACGTGGCATCACAGTAGATCGGTGAGTGCCTGAATCATGTCACTACCTGAACTGCTACAATCAAACAAGTCGATGTGCAATGATGTGGAGACAGACTAGAACGCTGATGCTCCACAGTTACACGTGTGTGTGAAGCCCTCAGCAGCAGATAAAGATAGGAATTTACCCAGAAAATTAACGATAGAGAGAACCAACAGATGATGCCCAAGAGTGCAACGGATTATGCTTGCCATGAGTGATTCACATGCTTGACTTGACAGGAGTGCAAATGTCCCCTGGTTGGTTCTACCAGAATGGATGCACAAAACGATGCATGACACCTGCTGCAAATGTCATCCAACGCCACGAAGTCTTAACAGAATGTGAGGGAATTTCGAGGTACACCTGTTGAGTTTGAAGTGCTCGAAGCCGTAAATATCAAGCACGCCAATGAGAGCCATGGAATTGGCGTCCTGCCCAATGGACCGATTCACCTTCTCCACTATCCTGATAGAGGTGGCGGGGGGGGGGGGGGGGTGCATGTGTGTGTGTGAGCGCCATGGAGTTGGCGTCCTGCCCAGTGGACCGAGTCACCTTCTCCACTATCCTGCGATTGGAGGGGGAGGGGTGTGTAAGGGTTAGGAGAAAAGGGGGTGTTGTGGGAGTGTGAGGAAGAGAGAACATTGGCGCCCTGCCTAATGGACCGATTCACCTTCTCCACTATCCTGGTAGGGGGGGTGGGTGGGGGAAAGCGAGAGGGAGAGCGAGAGAGCATTGGATTCGTGGCATCCTGGCCAATGGCATGGCACGTCCTTTCGATTCGACTCACACACCACCTCACGCATGAGGCATCATCACCTTGAGCCTTCCAATGCCATGCCGGTGGTGGAGCTTGGCTAAGAGTAGCAACCACCGCAAATCCCTTCCAACCACCGCAACCTTTTCATTCCCATCCACTTTGCTCGTAACAACAACCACCAGTCCAACCCCTTCAATCAACCAGTCACCCACACACCAGTCAAAGAGCTTGGAGTAGAGTGTCTTAGAGAGTGTGACAGCGTCCTTCTCATCCAAATAGCTTTTGATCACCTCGCCTCCCACCACCACTGCCCACCCACCCACCCACCATCTATGCAACCAACCAACCACCCACCAGTCAACCAACCAACCACCCACCAGTCAACCAACCACCCACCAGTCAAAGAGCTTGGAGTAGAGTGTCTTAGCGAGCGTGTCTCGGCGCACAACCGCGCCCTTCTCGTCCAAATAGCTCTTGATCACCTCGCCTCCCACCTTGCGCTTCATCGTGCACAGCGACTCCTGCAGCTTCTTCTTGTCACACCTGGGGGGGAGTTGGGACAGGGATGTGATGTGGGGGAGAAGAGGCGTTGTGTTGCATGCGAAACAGCACGGTGTAATCAGAGCATCACCTCGCCGCCCACCTTGCGCTTCATCGTGCATAGCGACTCCTGAAGCTTCTTCTTGTCGCACCTGGGGGGGGTTGGGGAAGAGGTCGGGATGGGGAGAGC
The DNA here is from genome assembly GCA_947471745.1 of Closterium sp. Naga37s-1. Classification (NCBI taxonomy): domain Eukaryota; kingdom Viridiplantae; phylum Streptophyta; class Zygnematophyceae; order Desmidiales; family Closteriaceae; genus Closterium; species Closterium sp. Naga37s-1. The sequence continues at coordinate 29,539 of CANJKZ010000718.1, read as the reverse complement.
GAGGTCGGCATGGGGAGAGCGAGGTCGGCATGGGGAGAGGGATGTCGGGAACAGTAGCGGGTGTGTGGCATGAGAAAGAGCACAGTTTTATCGAACCATCTCACTGCCGTCCATTCCACCTTGCGCTTCACTGTGTACAGCGACTCCTGAGATAAGCGGGGAAAAGGAGGTGACAGGAAGAAGCTCCAGCCTCCAGGAGCAGCATCAGCTGCAGCAGTTGGCAGAGGCGGCGGCTGCAACAACAGCAACAGTTAGCAATGAGCAGGGATGCGCTGACAGCTCAAAAACAGGGGAGAATAACGGACACGGCACGTCCTAGGACGTTTTTCGAGACCAGGGTGCTTACGAGAGCAGGTGGGCGACGTTCTCGAGGTTCTCTTCCGAGTGCTTGACCACAGCAGAAGTCAACACAAGTCCACAGGGCAGGTACTGACAAGAAGTGAGCTGGCATCAGCAGACAGGGTGCTTACGAGAGCAGGTGGGCGACGTTCTCGAGGTTCTCTTCCGAGTGCTTGACCACAGCAGAAGTCAAAAGAAGTCCACAGGGCAGGTACTGACAAGAAGTGAGCTGGCATCAGCAGACAGGGTGCTTACGAGAGCAGGTGGGCGACGTTCTCGAGGTTCTCTTCCGAGTGCTTGGCAATCCGCATCTTGTCGCCCTTCTCCTTGAACTCCACGTTTCCCAGATGCAGAATTGCTGCCACTATGCCGAATATCGATGCCTGCATGCATGCACCGGGACAGGTGGAGGGTTTAAGAAAGAAGGGAGTTGGAGAGGAGGGGGAGAGGAAGGGGGGAGAGAGAGAGGGCGAGTGGGGGGTGTGTGTGAGGGGGGAGGGAAATGGCATGTTTGGATAGGAGTAATTTTGGCGATGCGCATCCTGTCGCCCTTCTCCTTGAACTCCACGTTCCCCAGATGCAGAATTGCCGCCACTATGCCGAATATCGATGCCTGCTCGGGGGGGATGGGTGGGGGGTTGAGGTGGCCAGGTTGTAGCATGTCTGGAAAGGGGAAAACCTTGGCAGCTCTCATCTTGTCGCCCTTCTACTTGAACTCCACGTTCCACAGATGCAGAACCGCCACCACTATGCTGAATTTCGACGCCTGCTTGCACACGCACGTGCAGTGCAGATGGGTGTCTGCCGAGTGGTTGAGGACGCATGGTATGACCAAACGCAAGGAAATCGCATTGCACCAGCAAAACTGTTCACCCTGTTCCCCCTGTCCGGTTGCCTCCAATATCTTCCCCTCGCCTGCTCGCCCTGCGACATCCCAGCCCAGCCCAGTCAAGTCCATGGCATCCAAAGCTACCGTACAATCACATACTCCTCGCCCAGTCGCCTGCTCGCCCTGCGTACAATCACATACTCCTCCTCCTATCCATCCCCAACCGACCTGAAAACCTACCCTAATTCCATGGGTGGCCCTCTATGTTTGGACTGCTAACATATTCCACCGCCCACCCTCACCTGTTCGTCCTGGGAGATCCCAATAACGTCCATGGCATTCCGCGTTATCACATATTCCTCTGCGTTGCTGCGCTTCCCCTCCAGCTCAATGCACTTGCTCTGCTTCAGGTAGTGAAACTTTTCCGCCCTGTTCGGCCCTGGTGGCAGCCGGTATTTCTCTGCCTCCTGGAAAGGCAAAGGGGGGGGAGTGGGGGGAAGAAAGAACGAAAGAGACGTGAACAGGGCATGGAAGGCGCGTGCTTGATCCACATCACACTACTTGCTCCGCTTCCACTCCAGCTCGATGCACGTGGTCTGCTTCAGGTAGTGAAACTTCTATGCTCTGTTTGGCCCTGTTGGAAGCCGGTATATCTCTTCCTACTGGTACAAGAGAAGGTGGAAAACTATTCAGTCGACTCAAAAACCCTAGCCAGCGAGGGTCTGCAGTCAATTTGCAATATCCCCCCCCCCACACACACACACACATGCACATGCACATGCACGCACACACCTCAGTGGATGCACCAGCGCAGAGCTGGTAGAAGCAGTGGTAGTTGCTGTGAGGGTCAGCCCAACCCGAGTAACTACACCCTCAGGGCCTGAAGACCATATTTGTTTGAGGCGCCTCAAAGGTCAGGGCCTGAAGACCAGAGTCTGGTCTGAAATCAGGCAGGCACACCCCTGTGAGAGTACACACACACCTCAGTGGATGCACCCGCACAGAGCTGGTAGAAGCAGTGGTAGTTGCGCTCGGGGTCTGCTATCTGCACCACTCTGGACCGCTCTAGAAGGTAGGAGCGGATGGCAGCACCAGACACGCGGCCGCGCTGGTCGAACTGGATCTCGATGAACTTGCCGAAGCGACTCGAGTTGTCATTGCGCACTGTCTTGGCGTTGCCAAAGGCTTCTAGCAATGGGTTTGACTGGTGGGTGATAAGGGACGGGGATGGGAGGGGATGGGATGGGAGGGGGGCGGACAGAGGAGAGGAGTGTGTGGGATGGTGAGAAGAGGAAGGAGGGATGGGGGGAGGAGGAGGTTTGGCAAGAAGGGGGGGGGAGAGGAGAGGAGAGTAGGCCCACGCTGGTCGAACTGGATCTCGATGAACTTGCCAAAGCGACTCGAGTTGTCGTTGCGCACCGTCTTGGCATTGCCAAAGGCTTCCAACAATGGGTTGGACTGGTAGGTAACAAGGAAGAGGGATGGGAGGGGATGAGAGAGGAGGGGTTTGAAGAGAAGGGGAGGGGAAGGGGGTGCGTGGGATGGGGAGAGAGAAGGGGAATGGAGAGGAAGGGGAGGATGATTTTGGCAAGAGAGAGGGGTGGGAGGGAGAGGAAAGGAGGGACCCGCTGGTCGAACTGGATTTCGATGAACTTGCCAAAGCGACTCGAGTTGCCGTTGCGCACTGTCTTGGCGTTTCCAAAGGCCTCTAACAATGGGTTTGACTGGTGGGTTGGTTGGGAGGGAGGGGAATGGGAGCGTAAGGGACGGGTTTGGATGGGAGGGGAGAGGAGTGTGTGGGAGAAGGGGAAGGGGGAAGGGGGAAGGGGGAAGGGGGAAGGGGTTTTGGCTTGCCGAAGGCCTTTAGTAGTGGGTTCGACTGGTGGGCTAGTAGGTAGGCAAGGGAGGGGGAAGAAAAGTGGGACGAAAATCGGCTGCGCCTTCCCATCCGTTCACCTCCATCTTTCCCTCGCACTTCCCTCACCCCCCTCGATCTTTCCCTCGCACTTCCCTCACCCCCCTCCCTTCTCACCTCCCCCTCTCACCTCCAGCACTTGCCTTTCAATGCTGCGCCCCTCAGTGGCCTCAGACCGCCCCCCCACCGAAGCCAGGTACTCCATCACCAGCTTCGTTGCCTCCGTCTTGCCCCTGCCCCTTACACCCATTCGGCACCACCCCTTTCTGACCTTCACCACTCGACTCACCTCCAGCACTTGGCTTTCAATGCTGCGCCCATCGGTCGCCTCAGACCGGCCCCCCACAGACGCCAGGTACTCCATCACCAGCTTCGTTGCCTCCGTCTTGCCCGCTGCTCGGCACCCCGTTGCATCACCCCTTTCTTACCCTACTACACCCCCATTCCAGCACCTGCCTCCTTTCTTCTTCCTCACCTCCAGCACTTGGCTCTCAATGCTGCGCCCCTCAGTGGCCTCAGACCGTCCCCCCACCGATGCCAGGTACTCCATCACCAGCTTTGTTGTCTCTGTCTTGCACCTTGCCCTTTACCCCATGGCATCTTCCCTTTCTTACCCCCCCAACCACCTCTATTCCACAGCCTGTCCTCCCTTTTCCCCCTCAACTCCCCCCCCTTTCTCTCTCCCATTCTGAGCTCGACCTCTCAACTCACCTCCAGCACTTGGCTTTCAATGCTGCGCCCCTCAGTGGCCTCAGACCGCCCACCCGCGGACGCCAGATACTCCATCACCAGCTTTGTCGTCTCTGTCTTGCCCCCTTGCCCGTTGCACTTTGCACCTCATTAGCATCACCCCCTGTTCTGAGCTTGACCACTCGACCCACCTCCAGCACTTGGCTTTCAATGCTGCGCCCCTCAGTGGCCTCAGACCGCCCACCCGCGGACGCCAGATACTTCATCACCAACTTTCTCGTCTCTGTCTTGCCCCCTTGCCCGTTGCACTTTGCACCTCATTAGCATCACCCCCTGTTCTGAGCTTGACCACTCGACCCACCTCCAGCACTTGGCTTTCAATGCTGCGCCCCTCAGTCGCCTCGGACCGTCCCCCCACCGATGCCAGATACTCCATCACCAGCTTTGTCGTCTCTGTCTTGCCCGCCCCACTCTCTCCGCTAATCAGAATCGACTGGCTGCGCTTATCGTCCACCATGGCTCTGCACAGATGGACATGGATTGGCAAAACACGAGTTAGCTACTCAAAATGTTCGCTACTCAGAAAGTTAGCTACTCAGGAAAGTAGTTACGAGGCGGACTTATCAACATCGACGCCCTCACCTGTTGGGCACCTGACGCCCTCACCTGAACGAGTTATCAGCAATGGCGAACATATGCTGTGGCAATAAGAATGGCTGAAGCCAACTTCTAATGCATCAGCGCTATTTGTCCCATCTCATCTCCTCACCTGCACTTCCCTCCCTACACCTCACCTGTACGCTCTATCCCCCCCCTATGCTGCTCACCTGTACGCATTATCAGCAATGGCAAACACGTGTGGGCTGAGGTCACCGATCTGAGCCCCTCTGTACGCCTCCCTCATCTCCCGGTCGTAGATGCCTGGGATGCGCATGAAGGGGTTTGCTGCAATCAAAATGCTGCCCGTGTACGTCTGGCAGGAGGGCAAGGAGCAACAGAAGGTGGAGGGAGGGGAGAGATAGGGGGCAGGGAGAGGGGGTCCTTCAAAGAATTGTGGTTAGCATTCATTCAGATCTCCCGGTCGTCAACGCCTGGGATGCGCATGAAGGGGTTGGCCGCAATGAGAATGCTGCCTGTGTACGTCTGGTGGAGGAGTAGTAATGGGAGGCGGGAGCAAATGGGAGGGGCAGGGAAGGGAGAGGGGGGAAGGGAGAAGTGAGGTTATGGAGTCCCGTGATTGTGATTATCAGGGTTTCATGCTCACGATCACGTGTCATGTGTTCAGTGTTTCAGATTCTGGGTTTTGAGTTTTGGGTTTAGGGGATCAGGTTAAAAGATAATCCCCCTCTTACTCGCTTTACCCAGTGTGCCAGCTGCTTTACCTTCTGCATAAGCTCAAAAGCTCCATCCAACACTTACAATAACAAGCTTGAGCTTGTCACACAACAGAATAAGCTTCAAAAGAAAGCACCAGCACTTACATAAATAAGGTTGCGCTGGTAGCGCAGCATGAGGTTGCAGAGCACCCCTGGCTCGTGCAGGTAGGCCATCTTGACCATGTCGTCCATGATTCCCCCATCCTCCTCCCGTGCGTAACACGCACCCGCTGCTACCGTCACCTGAGAAGATGAGAGGGGAAGGGAGAGGAGGGTTTTGAGTGGACTCAAAAGGCACCCTCGGCTCGTGCAGATTCGCCATCTTGACCATATCGTCCATGATTCCGCCATTCTCGTATCACCACCACCACCACCACCACCACCCATCACCATTCCCACCCCCCGCACGCCTCTCTATCATTGTCACTAACGCTGTCATATTCCTCCCTATCCTGACTCTGGTCACCACCTGCACGCCCCTCCGTACCTATATATCTATTTATTTCTTTGAGCTCCTATAACTTCGCTGAAATTACCAGCACCACCTGCCACCACCACCACACCACACACACGCATCACCAACAGCACCACACACCCACCACGAGACTCACCTCGCGTTTCTTCTTCCCTGTAGTCCGCACCACCACCTTCCCGCCCCCAGCCCCACCAGACAGCACCACCAGCAGCACCACTTCCTACCCATCACCACCACACACACACATCCCCAGACTCACCTCGTGCTTCTTCCCTGTAGTGCGCACCACCACCTGCCCGCCTGCAGCCCCACCAGTCAGCCCCTACAGTCAGCACCACTTCATACCCATCACCACCACACCCGCCCATCTCTCACCTCGCGCTTCTTCTTCCCTATAGTGCGCACCACCACCTGCCCGCCCGCAGCCCCTGCCCCCGCGCCATCCTTGACGCCCACCACGTCGCCCTCCGCCCATGCATCCTCCTCATCCAACACCCCGTGATCACATAGGCGCCTCAGAAAAATGGGCCCAGACCCACCTCCTCGCTTCCTCTTTTTCTTCTACTTCTTCTCACATCACCCCACCAGCGTCAGACACAACACCAGCAGCACCAGTCTGACTCACCTCGCGTTTCTTCTTCCCTATAGTGCGCACCACCACCTGCCCGCCCGCAGCCCCTGCCCCTGCGCCATCCTTGACGCCCACCACATCGCCCTCCGCCCATGCATCCTCCTCGTCCGGCACCCACACGCTGCTGCCCACCGTGAACACACTGCGCTGCTCCGAGCCCTGCAGATGGGGTGGGGTGGGGTGGGGCGGGGTGCCACCGTGTCAGCAAGCCTCACTCATTTGGCACCCACACGCTGCTGCCCACCGTGAACACACTGCGCTGCTCCGAGCCCTGCAGATGGGGTAGGGTGGGATGCGATCGGATGGGATGGGGTGGAGTGGGGTGGGGTGGGATGGGGTGGGGTGGGGTGGGTTGCCAGCAGCATGCCAGCAAGCCCCTCCCATCGCTGCTGCCCACTGTGAGCACGTTGGCAGTGGGTGGTGGCGAGGGCGAGGGCGAGCGAGGGGGAGAGAGAGACGGAGGAAGAGTGAGGGGGATAGAGCGAGGGGGTGTGAGGAGGAAAATGAGGGGGGAAGAACGAAAGGGGGATTGTAAAAGGGGCAGAGCGAGGGGGAAAGAATTTGGGCGAAACTTTGAAGGGAGAAATAATAAGGGGGGAAGGAGGGGAGGAAGGGGGGGCGGGGGGGGGGGGGGGGGGGGGGGGGGAGGTGGGAGGGAGGGGAGGAGGGACTGAGGGAGGAAAGTGTGAAGATTCTAAGAGAAGAGTGATGGGGGGAATTGAGGGACAAGAAGGGACGCATCCCCACGTTACTCCCCACAAGCCCTCTCATTCATCCGGCCCAGATTCAGCAACCCGCTTTGAACAAGCTGCGCTGCTTGAAAGCATAGGAACAGTGAGGGGGGGGAAAGGGGAGGGGACGGGGGCCGTAGGCGCCCCAGAAAGGTCTTATCACGAGAGAAAGGGCATGGAGGGGGTGGGAAAGGGGGAAGGGAGAGGGGGAAGCGGGAAGGGGATGGGGAAAGGGAGAGGGGGAAATGCGGGGACAGGGAAGGTAAGGCATTTTGGCGTCAGGAAAGACGAACAGGCTCCATTCATTCGCCTCTCAAATCCTGCCGCCTGCCGTGAGCGCACTGCGCTGCTTGAAACTCCCCGAATGTAGATCCGCAGGACACACAGGCTAAGGAAGGGGTGCGGTGGCGAAAGGGGAGTGCGAAAGGGAGTTTTCGCGAGAAAGGGTAACCGCGAGAAACGAGGAGTCCGCGAAATTGACTCTTGGAAGTGTTTAGGGACATGACGAAGAACTGCGAGGTTTGTACTTTTTCCAAGACTTGTAAAATGGACGCAAAGTTCGTCTCTGCGAAATCTTAAAAGTACAGAGGAAGAATAAAGAGCATGCGACGCTACGCGATGGCGTGCGACGTCGCGCAAGAGGAGGAGTCAACGTGCAATATAGGATCCCAAACAACCCACGACACGTTGGCAAAGGATGCGAAGAGCTTAGTGCATGCGACAGAGCCATGCGAAATCCAGGCACGCAGTAGAATTGCGACCATGGTTTGGCGACTGCGTGTTCATATTCGAGTTCGTGCGTGCACCGAAAGAGCAAGAGGTTGTTCTTATCAGCAAATTCGTTCTTTCGAGCACGATTTGACAACAGAAACTGATAGCACAAGGACTTGACGAGCCAATAACTTGACAGCGCAACCTTGACGGCACAATAACGTGAAAGAAGACAGAACACACAGCAGCTTACCATGGTGAATGGGCTCGAGCGGCGGCTGCTCGAAATCAAAACTCAAGGACAATAGAGACGAGGCTTGGAGGTAGGTGCCATGAACGAGCCGCTGCCGGGGAGACGAAGCGAGGGTTTCAAGCCGGCAACGCACTGAGGGACGATCTAAGCGGAGGAACTGCGGAGGAATTGCGTGGACTAACCTATCATACCAATCCAATCCGATCCTGCTAACGACGGTGACGCAGGGTCAAGTGCAGAGGTTACGAACTTCGCGAGTCAACCTATCCGGCAAGAAACTAGCAAAACACTGACGCTACTTGGCATCGAATGCCAGAAAGCTGGATGCCGATGGCACGGAACGGACAACGAGGAATGGGTAGGTGGCCGAAGGTCTCTGTTCGTGGATTAATGTTGAACGAAGAGGTCAAACTCACGGAGATACTAACAGTAGCACCCGAAACTTGAACGACTTAGATCCGCAAGCTCATAACAACAGAAGCTAACGCGGCACGGCTACTTCGCGTCTCCTACTCGTATGCGTCTGCAAAATAAAACATCAACAGCAGTAACGGTGGAAGCATAATTGATCACCTCCAACAGCAATCCCGAGGTGGGTTGTGTGCGGTAGCTCTCGGTGACAGTAGCTCCACGCGAAAATACGAACAGTTTCGTGGCACGGCACACACAACTGCAGCGAGAAACAGCCCAACCTCCCCCCATCAATCACATCCCACAAATGTCGCGCTTTCCCTAACCTAACCCGCTCGTTTGTGCAGACCGGGCCTTTTCCCCCGAAATCCCGAGCCTGACACACACTTTTGTGCTTCGCCATTGGCTTTGCCCCAATCAAATTTCTGCCCACGAACACTCACCTCACAAGTCACAAGGAAAACCGATGACCGACACTTTGACGGGCAGCGAATATCCTGAAAGACCATAGTACACACCTGCCCCAGCTTGAAACTGAGATGAGAAGTTACCCAAACCGCAGCGCGACTTACCGAACCAGGCCGAAACGAAGCGAGGGCCGCAGAGAGCGAACGAGACAGCGATGCCTTGAGCTTCCTTATTGGCTTCTGAAATCGGGCTGACTCAGCCACTGTGGATTTTGTGATTGGTGAACTCGGGAGAAGAACGAATAAGGTGTAGGTACAGCGCGCCAGCTTTTGTGATTGGTTAATATGACTGGTCATTTACGAAAGCACTAATATGAAACCTAGAGAATTTGGCACAGAATCATCTTATAAAAATCTCATTCATTTGGCACTGCATTTTATAAGTGTGGATAAGGCGAAAATTTGACACATTCCCTTACGATGAGGCAGTGGGCAGCTTGAAGTCCCTCAAGGCAGACACATTTACACGAACAGACGGGCCCATTGTAGCGCAGATGTATGCTGTCTTCCAGTACACTCCCTTGGCGCCTGGTGGGCGATTCGCATCCACAGAGTTCTGTAATTCAACAACACATCGCACAAACACGCAAGCAAAATATCAGTCACGACACCAACAGACAACCATTGCCACACACCATACATCACATGAATATAAATACACTACACAATATTTTATTAATACACTTACAGCGACGGCAACGAGGTTGGTGAGGAGGTCGTCGTTGGAGAAGGAGGCCTTGCCGAAGAGCACGTGCACGATGCCCGTCTTGTCCGCCCGGTACTCCACCTTGCCCGCCTTGAAGTCCACCACCGCCTGTCAAGGGGGGGAGAGCAGGCCGGGGGGGCATTGTGGGAGAGAAGAGGGAGGGGGGAACACACGGGTGCCATGCAGGACGTAAGAGAGTGGATGGATGTCGGCACGCTACGCCACCTTGGGTTTAGGGTCATTGTGTGTGGGGGGTGGGGGGGGGGGGGGGGGGGGTGGAGGGAAGGGGGGGGAGAGCCAGACACATGTGAGTGAATGGGTGTCCCTGCTGGGAGTCATGGACAAATGGATGGGGGGAAAGTGGAGGGTTTCGTGCGGGATGCAAGCGAGCGAAGGAATGTTGCCACGCTACTGTGCCTTCCCCGCTTAAAAATATATATTCACTAATTCCTGTAGGGAGAGAGGGAGCACTGGACAGAGGTTATGGGGTAGAAACGGAGGGGTTAGAACTGAGGGTAAGGGAAGCAGGTGAGGGAAACAGGTAGGTGGGAAGGTGCATGCAGTGTACACGCATCTGAGTCATCAACTATTGGGAGAAAGAGGCTGCGGGAAGGTGCATGAAAACATGTGGTCAGAGCGACACTTTTGCGGTGGGACACTTTCGAGACATCAACGGCAACAGCAGGAAAGGTGAAATTGCAACACGCGCACGCACACACACACACCCAGACCCCCGCCCCCCACCCCCACACACGCACACAAGTACGCCATGAAACCAAACAGAACGCAAGCGGGACGTGGGGGCACGTACCGAAGCAAGGTCGGTGGTGACGGTGCCGGCCTTGGGGTTGGGCATGAGGCCACGTGGACCCAGCAGACGACCCAGACGCGCCACCTGAACGAGAGGGAAGAAGGCGTAGGGGCAGAGGGGAGAAACGGGACAAGCGTGTAAGACAGGCTCGAAAAATGCCGTAGGCTTGGGCCTTGGGGTTGGCCATGAGGCCACGTGGACCCAGCAGACGACCCAGACGCGCCACCTGCGCGGGGCGAGAGACAAGAGCAACAGGAGAGGGGAGCGAAGAGAAGGGAGAGTGGGAATACAGGTGTGAAATAGGTCCGAAGCATGTCTAATACTTGGGCCATGGGGGTTGGGTATGAGGCCAGGTGGACCACAGACGTGCCACCTGCCAGCAGGAGTGACCCGAGAGTACAGGAGAAGGGCGTCGGGGAGGAGTGGGCAAAGGCGATTTGGGGAGAGCGAGTGGGGGGAGTGGGAGTAGGGGAGAGGGAGTGGTAGAGCGGGGATAAGTGTGTGAGACAGGTTCTAAGCATGCATAGGGCTTGAGCCTGGGGGGTGGGCACGAAGCCTCGGGGGGCCCAGCCGACCAGCCAGACGAGCCGGCAGGGTGTGAGGGAAGGGCTGCAAGAGAGAGTGATGCGGATGAGGGGTGAGGGTGTGGGAGGGTGAGGGCGGGGGAAGGAGAATAGAATGGTGTGAGGGAGAGCAAAGAGAATGACAGCGGAGAGGTTGGGGTCTACGGTCTAGAGAACGGACCGAGGAGCAAGCAGCGCAACGCACTTTGGGCATCATGTCGGGAGTGGCGACGAGCTTGTCAAACTCGAGAAAGCCGCCCGCAACCACGTCCGCCCTGCTGATCCAACCTTGCCCCAGCTACAACCCGGCAGCAGCTAGGAGCAAGCAACGCATCGCACCTTGGGCATCATGTCAGGCGTGGCAACCAGCTTGTCAAACTCGAGGAAGCCGCCCGCAATGCGCTCAATCAGATCCTCCGCGCCCACCACGTCAGCACCCGCCTCCGTCGCCTCCCTCTGCTTCTCTCCTGCGCGCATGGGGGGACAGGCATTGAGGGGCGGGAATGAGGACAGGAGGAAATCGGGGAGAGGGAGGGGGGGGAACAGGGGTTAGGAATGAATATATGGTGAGGGATCGGGGCGGGGATGGGGGGCAGCAGTGGGGGGGCGGCGACGGGGGACGGGAGATTATGGATGATTAGGGCCAGGGGTGGCCCGGTGGGGGAGGAGACATGGATTGAGAGGAGAAGGAAGAGGGGTCTGAGAGTAAGAAATTTAGAAAATGCAACTCTCCCTTCGAGCTGGCTATTGAGTCGACTCAAAAGTCTCCCTTCAAGCGATGTATCTCTTGAGGCGCATCAGCAACTGTAGATGTTTCTTAAGTAACTTTATGAAAAAAAAACAAAAAAAAAAAAAAAAAAAAAAACGTGTAACGAGGTGCAGTTGTTCAATTCCAGAGGCTTGTTACCGTGACAATGAACCAACAGGGGAAACGGGGTAAGGAAAACGAGTGAAGTAACGGTACGGAAATATCCAAGTAAAGATGAAACAGAGACATACCTTGGGTGAGCACAGCAACCCGAACCACCTGACCGGTTCCCTTGGGCAGAGACACCTGGTGGTGGGGGATGACAAGGGCGAGGAGAGGGAAAGGAAGAGACGGAAGGGACGGAGGCGAGGTAAGGAGAGGGAGGAGCCCTGCAACATGAAGCGCCTGGCTGGTTCCCTTGGGAAGGGGGAAATACGTGGTGGGAGTCGAAGGAGGGGGGCCGGGGGGAAGGGGGAAGATAACACGAATCTCGTTGAAAACGAAATGGCGCGAGGGAGATACGCAGCAGCAACATGAAACACCGTCACCATCCAGAGCCGCTTCGCGTGGGCAGTAGTCATTATAGAGTGATTCGTCCACGTGTATTGAGGGTATTTTTGAAAGCAGTAGTCATTATAGAGTGATTCGTCCGCCCCGAGGCTTACACGAGCTGCAGATTATCATCCCCGCTAACAGCATCCCCGCTAACAGCATCCCGTTAACAGCAACTTTTTTGCCCGCAGTGGCGCGCAGGGACCATTGTTGAGCCGAACGCGAGCCTCCTAGACAGATTCAAGGGTCCTCTAGCTTCGAACCCGAACCGAAACCATTCTTCCCGCATCTCTGACTACAATATCCCCGCTAAGAGCATTCCATCATTAGGCACCGCGGCGAGCAGCTGCTGTTCGGCGTGTTTCCAATCAATGATTCGCCTACAGTGCGCCTTCCTTCGACTAATTCATTCGGACAACATCCCCGCTAACAACATCCCCGCTACATGTACCCTCGTTACGCACCGTGGCGCGCAGCTGCTGGTCGGCGTACTTCGGGTCGATGCTGAGGCGGAAGTGCGCCTCGACGGACTCGTCAAACTTGACGGAAGCCGTCGCCTTGACGATTTCCAGCGCCTCCACCGGCGCGTACTCGCCGTTGCGGTCGCGCAGCTTCTGAATCTCCAAGAAGCGCTTCGACCGGGTCTGCCGCGGGGATTGTGAGTGAAGCAGAGAGAGAAGGAGAGTGCGATGGGAATACACTCAAGCCTCCGTCTCGCCGCACGGTGGTACCTAGGCTCGTACTCGCTGTTGCGGCCGCGCAGCTTCTGAATCTCCAGGAACCGCTTCGATCGGGTCTGGGGTGGGGAGGGGGAAGAAGGGCAAAACGGTTGGAAATCCTAAAACCGGGAGCAGCGCGAGCCGAAGGGCCGGAGCGCACCGCCTCATACTCGCTGTTGCGGTCGCGCAGCTTCTGAACCTCCAGGAACCACTTGGATGGGAAGTTGACCAGGAAGTGAGCGCGGAGAGAGAGACCGAGGGCGTGAATACACATAACGCGGCTGCTCCTGAAGCCATACCAGGCTCACAGCTTCGTTGCGCCGAAGCACTCCGACAAATTCATTTGAGTTGTCAAGAAATTACAGCGAGGAATTTAGCCTTCCTCGCGTCGATATCACGGAGGCTATATAGAGAACCAACCAACAGTCCGATCTGTTACCTCGCTACAGAAACTTCCACGCACGTTCGGAGAAAGTAACGCATTGACGCTCCAAATGAGAAGCTTCTTAGATTTAACCTCCCAAACTGGACCAAAAAGACCGCTACTCAGAACAACCTTTCGTTCGGCTGGAGACGTACTCGAGGCGCTACATTGGGCCTGAAACTAGAGACTCGGGGAAGGTCAGCTGCGAAAGCCTGCATTTGTTTCAAGAAACCCTCGCTCCTGTTCCTCCTGTGCGGCGGTCCTTCTTATGCTGCGCCGGAGCTGTGCATGGTAGAGAAAGGTACTGCCATGGACTCATTGTACACTACGTTCATGCTAAACCTGAACGTCGTCGGTCGATAAAGAAACCCTAAACTTGCTCTGCCGCGCATCTGGCCCTCGGAAACTGCTGGCCTGCGCAGCACAATGCAGCACATTCCGACTATCACTGCACAGTCAGGTTGGAACCCTGACCAACATCATTGCTAAGCCGCGCGATACTCGAACAGTGGATATGCTTCGTCTTGCTCCCCATCCCTCACGAACCCTGTGCCACTCTGAACAAACGATCTTCTGAAACCCAGGCGAACTCTTCCCCGTTCTGACCCTCCCTAAAGGGGCACAGCAATCTGGCTAACCCTAGATTTCATCGGGTAGCTACACGAAACCCTAAACGCTGGATCGATTCCGTCTCGCACCTGGTCCCTCTTGAACACAAGCGCCTTCTTCCCCGTCTTCGCCTTCACTGCAGGCGCGTCGACCTCCTCCGCTTCCCCCGCGTCCTCCGCGCCCTCCACGGACGGAAACAGCTCCGCCACCGCCTGCACGCGCGCAGTTACGGCGGACCGCTCCGCCACTCGCCGCCCGCTAAGGACGCGGCTCGACCGGAGGCTAATTTGCGGCCGGACGAAGGAGGAGGCGGGGACGGCCGCGCGCGACGGCACCGCGAGTGCGGCGTCGAGGCGGAGAGACTGGAGCATGGGGGTGGCTTCGATGGCGGCCATGGTTTAAGGCAGAGTGGGTTTCAAGCTGCGCTTCGCTCTCTCTCTCTCGCGCTGGTCTAAACGACCGCTACTACCTCGTTTCCAAGGACAGCAATTAACTACCAAATGCGGAGACTTTTAGAGAATGAGCAGTGAAACACCCTGGCCAGGGACCAGGAGGAGGGAGAGGGGTGAAAGACAGGGCGTGCGATGGAAAAGGCGGAACGAGAAGAAGGCGGAGGGGTGCGGATGAGTGAAGGGTGGCGGGGGGAGGGGCTTGGGGGGAGGGGGGATGGGGGGAGGAGGGGGTGGGTTGGAAGGGGATGAGCGCAGGAAGAGCAGAGGAGGGATGGATGCGCATGCGCGGGGACGAAGTACTTTTGGGGGAATGGGGGGAATCTGGGAACGCGCAGTGCAGGGGGACAGAGATTGGGTTGGGTTTGGGGAGGATCGAAGGCTGGATGGAGAAGGGTGGATTGCTGACATGGCAGGGTGTCCAGGTGCTGTTGCAACCTGGATTGGATGTGGCAGGGACTCGAAACTTGGGGACGTGGCCCCCTGCGAATTCTTTTCGCGAGAATGCAAGAAAACGAAAAGTTGGATGTCTGCGAGAGCATGGTTTCACAATAACAGTATGTAACTAGTAATGTTCTCTTTTATGACTTCACCATCTTAGTTATTTATCCTTGCAAGGATTCTTCCCTTTTCCTTACTGTCACACTACCACGCGTATGGCTCCAACTATTCGGAATACCAGGCTAGGTCTGACTACCTCGCCTTCCTATCTTGACCCGCGTCGCCTTCAGACTTCGCAGCCCCAGACCAGCACCCAACCTTGCCTTCCGAGGTCGATGCCTAGCTAGGTCCCCCGGTATACCTTTGCTATGCTTCACTGTATTTTCAGTAGTTGTGGTAATCACAGCCTCTAATTGACTTTTGCGCACTCTTTCATTCACTAGTCATTACAATGATGCTAAGAACAGTGGCTCAAGCTTATTTAATAAAAAATAAACACAGTAAATATTCATACACATGCGTAACTTCAGCCTTTTAGCGTCCTGAGAAGAGATGCTTGAACCTCCCTGACGCACTATGGCTCCCAAGCAAACTCCTGGTATCTCTTGCAGCCCCCGCGAGATGCGAACCTGCAAGCGCCTTTGGCTTGCGACTAGCTGTGGCTACACCAGTGGCCTCTCTTCCTGCTTGCGGTGCTTCTGCTGATAGTGCAGCAGAAGCTCCATGTATAGAGTTAGTCCGGAGAATCGAAAAGGCCGACACAACATCTGACATGCCCCCCTCGCATGTCCCTCCATCCACTTCCATCCCTCCTCTCCCCATCACATTCTCTCCTGCATGCCCTCCACCCAATGCTGCGCTGACAGCTGGCAGCACGCCTCCTGTGCTTGAATACACCGCCACAGGCTCGGGAGCGGCGGTTCTGTCAAGAGTGACTGCCGGGGACAGCCGAGCCCGGAACTCTGCTATGGTGCCAACGCTGCTCGCAGCTCCGGTGCTGCCGAGGCTGCCGATCATCCCGTTCCTCTGCCACGGCTGGTGAGGGTGCGATTGGTGATTCTCCTGCTGCTGCTTTTCATCCTGGCCATTCAAATGAGTATGCAGCACAGCAGCAGCTGCTGCACTCAGCACTGCACTATTGTACCCAGCCAAACCTGCTCTGCTTCCCAGCTCACCCTTCTGCTGCTCCTGCTCTCCCTCACCCTCTCCCTCCTCCACCTCCTCCTCTTCCTCCTCCTCATCCTCCTCTTCCTCCTCCTGCCCACCAGTCCCATCCACGGCCATATCTGTTCTCCCACTTACACCGCCCGCCGCCACTGCTTTCCCCGCAGCCGCGGCACTGTTCACAACCACTTGCGACTTTCGGATCTTCCTCTTGGGAGAGAAGAACGTGAACGGGCTGCTTAGGCCCGACGGCCTGGCTCGGAACAACGCAGACGTTCCCGAACCTGGCACTCCCGAACCTGACACGCCAGCTCCGGCAGCATTCTTCCGAGCCTTGGCTGCCGGAGCAGCACCCAGGGAGAAGAGAGAAGCGAGCTTGCTTGTGGCACTAGCCATAGCACCACTGGCAGAACCGAAGGACCCACCACTGCCACCAGCACCGCCAGAGGCACCAGCAGCAGCACATGCAGCACCAGCAGCAGCAGCAGCACCAGTGACGGCGGTACTAGGAGCAGGAGCAGAGGGGGCCGGGGCAGCTGAAGCATGGGCACCGTCCCTTCTCCTGCCAGATGACACTCGTAACACCCCCGTGCGGCCCTTGTGCGCTCTACAGGCCCGCTTCAGAGGCTCGATAGCGGCTTCAGCCCCAGAAGTAGGACCGGTGGAGGTGGAATCATGTGGGGTAGGTGCATGTGAGGTAAGCACATGTGGGGTAGGCTCATGTGGGGTAGGTGCATGTGGGGTAGGAGCAGGTGCAGTAGGCGCAGGTGGGGTGGGCGTATGAGAGATTGGAGCTGCTGCTGGCAAGGGGACGGAAAACGGATGATCAACAGACATGGCAGCCGGTTGCTCTGCAGAGACAGCTGCCGAAGCCGCAACAGCGTCTGTGACCCCCGCGCTACCACCGACCACCGCAGGCACGAACGCTGCCAAGGCTGACGCACCTGCCGAAGCTGGTTCCGAACCTGTCGCCGAAGCTGCTGCCAAAGCAGAAATGTGAGCAGCGGCTGAAGCTGCTGGAGGAGGAGCGGTCGAAGCGAGCTGGGAAGGCGGAGGCATGGGCTTGACAAATGAAGGGCGGACGGTGATGGCAACTGGGAGGGAAGTAGCATTGAAGGCTGTGACTGGTGGGTGAGGCATAGCAGTGAAGACTGCTGGGTGAGCAACACTAGTAATGCCCTCTGAATGGGTCACAGCAGCGATGGGTGATGGAAACGAGACGGCACCCACAGGTACGCCCAGAGAAACACCAGTAGCAGTGGCAGGCAGAGGAGCAGCGGGATGATGGGAATGGGGAGTGGGCAGGGCGGCGGAGTGGGGGAGAGTGAAGGGCGTGGGGCAGGAGGCAGCGGAGGAAACGGAGGAGATGGTGGGAGAATGTGCGGGGGAAGGCTTTGACTCGTGCTTCCGCCTCTGCTGCTGCTGTTGCTGCTCCTGCTGCTCCTGCTGCTTGTGATCCTTGGTGTCCGACTGCATCCGCACATCATTGGAACCAACTCCTTTTCTACAGGCACCACCAGCAGCTGCACCACGAGCAGCCCCGTTATTATCAGCCGGCACGTTTGCCCGTGTGCGGCTGGGCAGCAGCGGTGTGGTGGGCGCACCAGGCGCCTTCATTGAACGCACAGCGGCAGCAGCGGCAGCAGCAGCGGGTGCAGCAGCAGCAGTGGCGGGTGCAGCAGCAGCAGTGGCGGGTGCGGGAGCAGCAGCAGCGGCACCTCTTGCAGCAGCGCGGGCAGCAGCAGCAGCTGAAGCTCTGGCAGCGGCTACCTGGGTCGTTGCAGGGCGTGTCTTTGAGGGGTAGCGCGGTGACACTGCAGATGACTTCGCAGCAGCTGCGTCCTTCACAGCAGTAGCAGCAGCTGCCCTGGAAGCAGCAGGAGCAGCAGCAGGAGCAGCAGGAGCAGCAGTCGCTCTGGCACTAGTAGCACCTGTGGCGGCAGCAGCAGCAGCAGCAGGTGCAGCAGTAGCGGTGCCACGCCTGGCTGGGGAGGCTGGTCGCTTGGCAGGTGAAGGCGGTCGACGGATGGGTGAGGGCTGGCGGCGAATGGGTGATGGTGCTCTGCGAGAGGCAGGAGCAGCTGCTGCTGAAAGATCAGCAACACCAGCAGCAGCTCCAGCAGCACCAGCAGGAGCGGCAGCAGCAGAGGCAGCAGCAGGAGCAGCAGCCACTGACACGGAAATACCAGCAGCAGCAGAATGAGCAGGAGACGAAGCTGCAATCGAAGCAGAATCCCCAGATGATGGGACATCCATAGAGGTACAGTTGTTCCCAGCAGCAAGAGCTGAGTGAGAAGATGCCTTGGGATTGACGCCAGCAGGCTCGCCGAGAGATGCTGGAATGGACGGTGCAGATGCACCGCAATGCTTCAAGATCCACGGATGCTGCAGCGCCACGTCAGCATTGATCCGGCGCGGCGGATCTATTGTGAGCAACCGATGGACCAGATCCTTCGCCTCTGCGCTGATCGACGGCCACGGATCGCTGGCATAATCCGGGCGGCCGCGCAGGATACGGACAAAAAGCTCTTCATCCGTGTTACCCCAAAAGGGCATGTAACCGGAGAGTGCTGTAAAGAGGATAACTCCAAGACCCCATAAATCAATAGCTAAACCGTACGGTTTCCTGCACACCACTTCTGGAGCCATGTACACGTTGCTCCCATGCATACCCACTGCAAGCTGCCCTGTTTTAAGCATAACAGACAGCCCGAAATCCGCAAGCTTGACATGCAGGGTGCTCCCCGCGCCTTCCGCCCTCTCCCCGTCCTCTTCCCCGTCCCCCTCCCCTGCTCCGCGCCCCCCTTCCGACAGCATCCCCCCCCTAGCCCCAAAGCTGCTGCTGGCAGTGCTGGCGCTACCAGATGACATTAACATGCTACTGGGTGTACTGCTCATTACACTCGTACTGAATGTGCTTGTAGATGGGCTGGGCGAGTCACCGAACCCGCCACCTGCACACGCTACAGTGCTACTGACAGGCCCGCCGCTTACAGTCACATCTTGCATAATCTCATCTTCCGCGTAAGAATCAGCTGCTGGTACTGTAGAAACCGATTCTTCTCCCGTTTTCGCCGCTGCTCCTGTAGCGGGTACAGCTGCGTCAATGATTGCGACCTGCCCGTCTTGTACCGTTACCGGGTTCGCTAATAAGATATTCTCTGGCTTGATATCGCGATGAAGGATGCCGTTGCGATGGCAGTGACTCAGCGCCTTCAGGATTTGACTGCAGGGGAGGGTGATTTAAACGGGAGAAACGACGTGGAGTTGAGACAAAATTGAAGTGCATTTTCGGGCTGGAAGAGCAGAGACATCTGCGACGAGTCAACAGCATGGCAGGAACCGCGTTATAATCACATCACTGCGCGCACGTGCACCGCTGCATCGGTGCGGTACGTGCGGATGGGCTGGGACGGACTGGACTTATCGTACCTCGTCAGCTGCGCGGCGATCGGCTCTGGCAGCGTCGTAGCAGCGGTGAGCAGGTCGTACAAGTCGCCACCTGTGCAGGATAGAGAGGTCTCATCGTACCTCGTTAGCTGCGCGGCGATGGGTTCCGGAAGCGTGGTGGCAGCCGTGAGCAGGTCGTATAAGTCGCCACCTGTGCAGAGCTCCATGACCACGTGCACGGCGTGGTCGTCCTCGTACACCGCCAGCAGCCGCACCACGTGCGCGTGCCCCGCCAGCCGCCGCATCGCCGCCACCTCCGCGCGCAGCTCCTCCACCAGGTCCGGGCGCTGCGGGGAGGGGGAAGAATCGGGGGAAGGAAGAGGAATAGGGGGGATTGGGGAAAGGAGGCGGGATTGGGGGAATTGGGGGAGGTTAGGGACGGGGTAAGGAAGTTGGGGGGAGGGGATGAGAAGTTGGGCGTAATTGGTGTGTGAGACTGCGGGGTGTGTGGGATGGGTCGCAGAGGAATAAGGATTGCAGTGATAGGTCTGAGGAAAGCGGGGTGGACACGATGCAGTTTTCAATCGCAACACCACCTATGAGAACAAAAGCAAAAAGAAAACTGAAGTTTGAAAAAAAAAAAAAAAAAAAAAACAAGGCTTATTGAAAAAAAGTCGGTACCTGGAGCTTTGTCTTGGGAATGGTCTTGCAGGCAGCCACGGGCTGGCCAGTCAGCGGGTCCAGGCACTCGCGCACCACGCCGCCTCCGCCTTTACCCAGCTCCCGCCCGAGCGTGTACGCGCGCCGGATGTCCCCGCGCCCCATGCGCGGAAACACATGCGGTGCGCCGATCTGCCGCGCGGGTTCCGCCTGGCCGTTCGCGAGGTTCCCCCGGGCGGCTCCCGATGATGGCACCCCTCGGCCGACAGTCTTGGCGTCGCCACGTCCGATGCCCGCGCTGCCTCGACCCCGTCCGGCGAGCGTATCTGCCGCTGCTCCTCTCCCAACACCCCGTCCGGCTCCGCGGCCTGCCGGTATTCCCGCGGGTGTACCCGCTGATGCTTTCGCGGGTTCACACGCTGCATACTTCGACGGTTTCAGCCATGCTTGATCCGCGAGTGGCGGTTCCTCCTCGGGTGTTTGTCGATTGTCCGCCTCCGCATGCTGCTGGCTTGGACGCGGCTCTGTCGTTTCGAGAGTGTGCAGGCATCCATCGCGTGGCCATGGAATATGAGGTTATATAACGGCGTGGTTCGTCAATATTGGCCGACTCGTCCCCACACAACCACGAGATCACGTCAGCGGCCCCTAGAGATGAAACAAGATGCACGAATCTAGTCTGTCGCTGTTATTGCGATGGATTGAAGGCAATGGCTTGATGGCTTCTCTCGTTGCAGGTGAATGGAACGAATTACGGAGTACTGTTTGGTATCAGGGTGATTTTTGTGTTGGAAGGCTGTGTTTGAGAGCTAGTGAAACGGGTGCATGTTGAGATATCACCTAGGGAGGAAAACGCAGGCTGAAGCCATTATCATATCTGGCCTGCGAATCACGGACCAAAAACTTACAAGCAGCTAAGGTACGAAATAGCTGCTTCCAATTCAAACCAGAATCAGGATGCTGGCTACTAGGGGACTGATGAGGCTACCTGTCCTGAAGACTAGACTGAGGAATTGTGGGTTGGGATGGAAAGGTATGGGAAAGCTGTTCGTGATTCAGCCAACGAAGACGAAAGGTGGAAGGGAGGTGTTGGGAGGCTTATTCAGGTTCGACGAGCGGTGGAGATGGGGAGGGATAGAAATTATGTTGAAGACACGAAGGTGGGCGGGAATTGCGAGACGATGGATGGGTGTGGAGTGAAGCGCCAGATCCCTAGAGTTTGACGGTGGAGCGCCTCTCGTTTACATCTGAAGATGGTTTGGTTTGGTGGCTTTGTTGTTCGCTGGCGATTGCTTGCGATGGAGGATCTGCACTACAGCTTCCTTCATGCGACGATGTCTTTCTGTGCGACGATCTCTCGTCCAACATTATCCCGGTGTCCTCCGTTGATGTCTGGCAAGCACCTGAAGGTGGACGGTTGATTCGCTCCATATGAGGATCAGCCGTCGCATGACCTGTCCATCCCTCATCGCATGCGGCTATAAATTGTTCGTCAGTTCTCGAGCCGCCGCCGCCCGTGCCATCATCAGCCAAACCCTTCGCACATTGGTCCATGCGGACTGCTCCAGCCGCTCATTGAACCGCGAACAAAGGGGTTCGAATTTGAAACTGCTTCCCACCATTCCTGTTTTCAAACCTCGCCGCGGAATTACAGGAGCTTCTCGAATCTGGATGTGCCATGCCTAGCCATGCCATGCCAACCAACTTCAACTCCGCACCACACCTCCCCCCACCCTTCCGCTCCCAAGTTCCCAACTCTATGGAGCCATCATCCTGGAGTTGGGGCTGGCATGTGGGAGGGAGTCCGGGCTGAAAACAGCAGCTGGAGAATTCAATGTGTCCAGCAAACTCCTCCTGACATGACAAGCACTTCAGGCACGTGGGTTGGGTTGGAGTTTGAACGAGGATTCGCGCACTTGCAGCATGATGCGCAAAACCTGCATGTTTTGAATGTAGAGTAGAGATAACATGGCTTGGATGTTCTCTATAAGGAATTTTCCCGAATTCCTTATCCGGGCTTGATTGCTACGCGTACAACCCCGATATTCGGACTTCCACGTTCGGCCGACATCCACGATGCCGAGGCTCCTCGCGTCGCCTTCGGCCTTCCGATCGCCAAACCTGCACCCAACCTAATTTCCCTAGGTTCCCTCCTAGTTGGGTAGTCACTATATAGTCGCGTGCCTTCATTGTATTGTCAGTTCATTGAGTCACATCTTCGTTATTCGTTATCCTGCGCACTCCCTTTTACAACTCATAACACCTGGTTCAGAGCTATTTTTCCTAGTTCACCCCGCTTTTCGAGGGTAGTTAGGTGGCACGGGCGTGGCTGGTACAGTGGACTACACGACAGTGGCTGCAAGGTTTGTTTAATTCAATCCTGCCCGTACTCGATAGTTCGTGTTTTTCACTCACCTGAAGGCCACGGATACCCTCTGCCCCACCAGACGAAGCGTGCGACTCATGGAGCAGGAGACATTTTGAACAAGATGCTGGCGCAAATGACAGAGCTACAGGCAACAGTGCAGAATCTATCGGCAGAAGTGAAACGCTACGCGAGGGAAAAACACCGAGCTGCACCAGGCGCGAGGTGACGCGCGTCAGGAGTCCGCCCGACTGAAGAAGGCGAGGGCAACAGTCAAGCGGTGAGCAACGCGTTGGACGCGCTCACACGTGGATCAAAGAAGAAGATAGGCATGCGAGCGGCAGGACGCCAATTGCAGTTACGACGATCAAGATTAAACCGGCGAACCCGCCCCCGTTCAATCATTCGGACAAGACTACTACAGTGAAGGGGGGCTCTTCGGCGTTTGAAGTCTTCTTCACTGCATGCGAAGGTCAACGACGATGCCACGCATATAAATTACGCGGTATCTCTTCTGCGAGGCGCAGCGCTTGAGTTGTGGCGCCGAACCTGGACACGGGGACCCCGACAGAAGTGACACATGCGGCAGACGGGACCTCAACATCGGCGAACAAGTGGCAGGATCAATCTTCGGAAGTGACCAAGATACGACGTGGAAGGAGTGGGGCGCAGCCTTACGATGATCGCTTTCGAGCTACATATCCGCCTCGGAGCAAGCTCGCATGAAGCTGCTGTGCCTGATCGCAGATGGCATCTGTCTAGGACTACACATCGTCATTCATGGCACTCGCCGACCAAGTGGACGATATGTCGGAAGCTGGCAGCGGTGGACTAAATACATCAGCGGCCTTAAATACGAAGTACAGTACGAGGTGCGCCGATGCGCCCGCCGTCGTTCCTGGAAGCATACGGTTGGCAAGTCACGGATGCACTGATGCAGTGATGCGAGAACAGCTTCCGGGGAGGGAATCCGTTTTCATGGCCAGAACCCAACGGACCACAATCAACGCCGTCCATACACCTAGACGCTCTTTTTAAGGGGCAGGCTACGGTGTGGGAAGACTAGGTCACTACCATGATGCGATCTGCACGAGGAAAACGCCGTCGCAGAGGGACGACAGGAAGGAGCAGAGAAATGGGAAGAGTCATAATTAACGGGCCCCTTACTGACTGTGCTCCGTCGTCCGAACCACACCATCCCCACCGAGTCGTGGTTCCGATTCATGCAATCGATCGCACTCGGCCGAATAACGGGGATAACCATGTGGATCACCCTGTGCTAGTCGCTAGTAAGGTGTTAAAAAAAATAAATTTGCATGCATGGACACCTGACTACATCCAAGCCCCGTGCGTCAAAGCCGTACTATGACTCGCCACTTCAACGAGGGCCGCAGCTGTTCGCCGTGTGTTTGCGCGAGTTGGCAGCCGACACCGACGGAAAAGACATCGAGAAGTTGTGCGCAGCTGTACCACTCTGATTTAGCGGAGTGATTCTGCAGTACCGGACATATTCCCCCGACGATCTGCCACCTATGACTGCCACCGAGAGACCCGAAGACCACACAATATAGTGGAGCCTGGCGCACAGCGACTGTTCGGACACAGTGGCGGTTGACCCAGCCGGAACTCGAGGAGCTGCGAAGCCAAATCAAAGCACTGTTGGAGAAGGGGTTTATCCGACCCAGTACAATCTCCCTTCGCAACCCCAATCTTTGTTCACCCCGAAGAAGGACGGCGGCTTCGCATGTGCATCGACTATCGAGCGCTCAACCGGGTGACAATCAAATCTCCTACCCAATCCACGCACGGACGACCTTCTCGAATCAACTTTGCGGCGCTCGCTACTTCTCGAAAAATCGACTTACGTGGCGGTTACCATCATATTCGGGTCTTCGCAGAAGATATGTTACAATACCGCATTCCGAACTCGCTACGGCAGCTTGAGTTACAGTGATGCCATTCGGCCTCACAAACCGCGCCTTCGACTTTCCAACTAACCATGAACATGGGTTTTCAGGGACCTGCCGACAAGACGGTTATCGTCTATTTGGACGATATCCTGATCTTTAGCAGGACAAGAGAACAACACCTCCGAGACCTCAACGCATTGTTTAAGCGGCTACAGGAGAACCGCCTCTTCAGCAAGGGCTCTAAGTGCGAGTTTTTTAAGCAGGAGTTGGAGTTTTGGGGCACGTCATTTCCCGCGACGGCATTCAAATCGACCCGGCGAATATCAAGACCATACAGGAGTGGAAGTCCCCGACTAATGTCACGGAACTTCAGAGTTTTCTGGGTTCGTGAATTATGTTAGGCGGTTTATCCCGAATATGGCGGGGATAACCGGCCCGTAACCCGACCTGCTGCACAAGGACAGGAATTTTGTGTGGGGGGGAGGAGGCAAGAGGCGGCTTTTCAGGAGCTGAAGAATTTTCTGGTTTCCCCTCCGGTACTTCGCATCGCCGACCATCGAAGCCGTTCGAAGTCATCACCGACGCCTCGGATTTTGCCATCAGAGCTGAACTTCTCCAGGGTTTCGGGAAACGGACTGCAGCCCCGATCGCCTACGAGTCACGCAAGCTGCAGTCAGCCGAGCGCAACTACCCGATCCACGACAAGGAGATGCTCGCAATAATATACGCGTTCAAACTCTGGCATTGCTACCTGGTGGGCGCCGACGTCACTGGTTCGCACGGACCACAAGTCCCTATAGTACCTGCGAGCTCAGCCAAACCTAACCCGACGTCAAGTTCGGTCGCTCGACTACATGGAGAGCCACTTCACCTACCGCATCACGTACAAGAAAGGGCGAATAACATCGCGACGCCCTACCCGACCGGACAGTTCAATCCGCTGCAGTATCATCACCCACGCTACACTACAGACCCATTCTTCACGACCGGAAATCACCAGCAGGCCACGACGCAGAAGGGGAAACTTACTACTAAAAGCCGGAACTGACCGGATCTTGTGTTCCGCTTACCAGCTGCTCTGTGTGAACTCCTTATCCAAGAGGTCATGCTTCCAACTTCTCCGGACATTTCGGGGTTGATAAACCCCAGAAACTGTTGCCCCGTCAATAATATTGGCCTGACTCCTCTAACGACCGCTGCAGGGGATATGTGTCCTCATGCATGGGTGTGCCAAGCCATAAAATCGACACGTCAACGGCCAGCTGGATTGCTGCAATCCTTCGAGCCACCCGAACGACCGTGGCAACAGGTGACGATGGATTTTGTCACGGGGCTGCCAGCTGGGCCGTCGGCAATGGACGCTGTCCTCGTCGTCGCGATCGCCTCACGAAAATGGCGCACTTCGCACCATGTCGTACAACAATCACAGTCGAAGAAATTGCGCGCCTCTCATCTCGGCCGTCCGTGCGACTACACAGTGTCCCCTCGGCGATCATCAGCGACAGGGACCGAAGTTCAAGTCGAAGTTTTGGAAGGAAACGTGGGCGCAGTACGGCACGAAGCTACAGTTTCGTCAGCATACCACCCGCAAACGGTACGGCCATGCCGAGCAAACCAATCAGACTGATGGATGCAGCATGATCAGGACCAAACTGCCCCGACCCCACTCGCTAGGAAACCTCGCTCGCCACGCTGGAGTTCGCGTCAACAACGCCCCGTCCAGCACGACTAATCACTCCCGTTCTTCTCGAATTACGTGATGGACCCAGTGGTGCCTACAACGACTACACTTGACAACCCGGGTCGCCGAGGTCACATACTTTCGTGGACAGAACTCCAGGAGATTCGAAAAAAGGCAGCCAACGCAATTCGCAAGGCGAAGGACCACTGCCGGAAACACACCGATCTTCGTGCGACAAGAAATTATCACTGACAGCCTGGGCAACTAGTGTCTGCTCGACACGAAGAACCTTCGCCGACCCGGCTCGTCGAAACAACGGCCACAATTTTGTGGGCCTTTCAAGATCATCCAGACTGGTGACACTCTGTCACTCGCGAAGCTGCTGCTACCCGACGATTGGCGTATATACGACGCCTTCCATTCAAGCTCCTTTGCAAATTCGTGCCTGCCACGGCCGACATAGCGCGCCAGAGTGCCGCCCCCGACAGCACGACCTGTCGCAGAACCGACACTCAACCCGTCCAAAAGTTTGGCCCATCATGTTCGGCTGATGCATCTGGACGCCACGTGGTATTTTAAATCCGTTGGACTGACCACACCAGTGAATGACGACACTTGGGTGCCATCCGCCCTCGCTTTGAACGCGTCCCCGCCGTTGGTGATATCTTGCCCGCAAGCGAGCTGCGGATATTGACCACCTTTTCTTAAAGGGGGGGGGTAGTGTAAGGATGTTTCCCGAATTATTATCGGGCTTGACTGGTACGCGTACAACCCCGATTTTCAGACTTGCACGTTCAGGCGACATCCACGATGCCGAGGCTCCTCGCGTCTCGCCTTCGGCCTTCCGATCGCCAAACCTGCACCCAACCTCATTTTCCGAGGTTCCCTCCTAGCTAGGGTGGTCACATATTAGTCGCGTGCCTTCATTGTATTGTCAGTCATTGAGTCCACATCTTCGTTATGCGTTGATCCTGCGCACTCCCTACAACTCATAACATTTCTCTGTTATGACTCGGCTTGTTCTACAAGCTACTACAAGTGCAATCAAATGTTAAAAGACAAGATGCCAAAAGGAAAATCATTCTCCTTCCTTCCACAATACGAGGATAGTTTTCTTGTATAATTCTTGCCTTAATTAACAAAGGTACAGCCCCCATCACTATTTCACAGGTAGTTTCTTCAGTTTCTTGCAGAGTCCATAATCGTTATGCAGATGGGCCGTGGCCAAATACATGTTAAACACGCCCTCAAGAAAACCTTTAAGAAGTACACGCATAGCGGCCTCCGACGTTGTGTCAGAACTATGCATTTATATGCTCTAGGCTGTAGTGGGGCACTACTTATGGGGTACAGCCCAATTAGGCTTTGCTATACAAACCCTGTACTGCTGTCATTCTAGTCATCCTTGATTCCTACTCTTGACATGGTTTCAGAGCAGGTCCCTAGTGGGAACGTTTTTTTAGGGCCCACCACGATATTTTTTCCTGCCCTGCCCGAAGCGCACCTCGCGCCTGCCTCACCTGCGCCGTCGCGGCCCTGCCCTACTGCCGTCCGTAGCGGCCCTGCCCTCCCGGCCCGTCGCGGCCCTGCCCTAACGGCCCGTCGCGGCCCTGACCTAGCTGCCCGTTGCGGCCCTGACCTCCCCGTCCGTCGCGGCCCTGCCCTGCCGCCACTCGTCGCGGCCCTGCCCTCAGCCGCTCGTCGCGGCCCTCCTCTACCGCCGCCCCGTCACGGCCCTGCCCAGCTGCCGCCCCGTCGCGGCCCTGCTCTGCCACCGCCTCGTCGCGGCCCTGCCCTACAGCCCCCGTGCGGCCCTGCCCTGCACCCGCCCCTGGTATGCGCCCGCCCTGCTAAGCGCGCTCTGCTGCCCCGCGCGTCGCGCTCTACAGCAGCCCGCGCGTAGCGCCCTGCTGCCCTGCACGTCGCGCCCTACCCGTTAGGCCCGCCGCGGGCCCTCCCTTCGCGCCGCCGCGCCTGCCCGTTACGCCCGCTGCCGCGCCCGCCCGTTAGGCCCGCCGCGGGCCCTGCCTTCGCGCTGTCGCGCCTACCCGGTGGCCCGTCACGGGCCCGCCCGTTCGCCCCTCCCGCACCTGTCCGCTACGCCCGCCGCGGGCCCGCCCCTTGCGCCCGCCGTGCCTGCGTTTTGCGCCCGCCGCGGGCCTGCACTCGTGCCCATCGCCGCCCTGCCCGTGCGCGCTGCTGCCCGCGCCAGCGCCCTGCCCTGCCAACGAGCCAACGCCCTGCCCTGCGCGCACTGGCGCCCTGCCCTGCCCTGCCCGAGCCGCCTCTGCAGCGCCCTGTGCGCCCAGCTCAACCCTAAAATAAATAAATTAATTTATTAAAAAAAACAAAAATGGTGCTTCTGCCTTAGAGAGCTACTGCCTGCTACTGGCCGTGCGCCGCCCTGCTCTGGCCGCGCACCGCCCTTCCTTCCCTACGTGCTGCCCTGCTGGTCGCATGACTTCTCTTCACGCCAGCAAGCAGTGGGATTGGTGGCGGCCGTCGTAGCAGTCGCTGTGGAGCTGTTCAGTGGGGAGTTTCTGGCGGTGGCCAGATGCAGCTGCAGCGGCGTCCGCGTGAGACCCTTACACCCAGCAGCTTCGTGAGTGGTTTCCTCAGGTTGGGCGTCTCATCGTAGTGGCCGTAGTGGCAGTCGCGGTGCAGCTACTCAGTTGGGAGTTTCTGGAGGTGGCCCGGTGCAGCTGCAGCGGCGTCCACGTGAGACCCTTATGCCCCAGCAGCTTCGAGAGTGGTTTGCTCAGCGTTGGGCGTCTCAAAGACGTGCTGAGGGTGACTGTTACCTGTGTGTGCCACCCGACCAGGTATAGTGGCTGCTGCTCTAGGTGCTAGTGAGTCGCTGCTCCAGGTACTAGTGAGTCTGCCTCTCTGGTACTGCGCCTGGGGGCCTTGCACACTTCACGCTTGACTCAGGTGCTTCCCGCTCCTTCTTTCGCGACAGCACCACCCTCACGCGCTCAGTCGGCCGGTTGCAGTCTCCCTGGCGGACCCTCTGGGGGCCCAGTCCTTGCGCACTCCTCAACGGTCTGCCGTGTCCGGCGGTCCCGTCTGGCTCACTGTCGGGTCTTCACCTCCCCTCGTTCTCTACGAACTTAGTGAGTGGAGCTGACCTCCAGGACGTGTGGGTTGACCAGTTCACTCCTGGAGGTCAGCGTGTGACCCACTGTACGTGTACTCGGACGGGCCGCCACCTGGCCACGTTCACCCGTCGGCCTGGGTCGAGCCTGTACACATGGCTACTGAGTCTCTCAGGTAGCGCGTCTGGTCCGGTAGCCGCGTCTGGTCAGGTAGCCGCGTATGCTCAGGTAGCCGCGTCTGCCCCTCCTCGTGTCGTCTCCTGTCACACCAGACTCTCCTCTGGCAACACGCCTTGGTCACCCTCCCTGCCTCGTCTCCGAGGTATGGCCTCCCGTACCCTTGTCTCTGGTCTCCCCCGGTCTCTCCCTCCTCTCCCACTGGGGCCTGCCCTACATGTTTCCTTGCGTCAAGGGACGGCAGCGC